>VWPW01031879.1:0-139236 GCA_013389825.1 Crypturellus undulatus | reverse complement strand
AAGGAGAGGAAGGGGAAGGGGGGGGACGGGAGAGTGGGAAGAAGAAAAGCGAGAGAATTGGGGAAGGGAAGGGAAGGGAAGGGAAGGGAAGGGAAGGGAAGGGAAGGGAAGGGAAGGGAAAGTAATAGAACAGTAAATTTGAAAGAAGAAGCAAACATTTTGCCAGGTGTGCTAACCTGGTGCTCCCCTGTTTTGCAGTACAGATCCCAAGCCAGGATGTCATTGCAGACTCTGTCTCACACAGCAAAGGAAGCAGCCGGAAAAGTGCACCCTGCTGAGGTGAGCAGTCCCTGCCTCTGCTTTGGAAAACCCGTTTTTTTTTCCCTAAAAAGGAGAGCAAGCATGTGGAGCCCCCTTAGAAAATAAAAAGGGGCCAATTCCCTCATATTAAGCCTGTTATTAGGCTCAGAATCAAATTAAACCACAGGGTTTTTCACCAGCAAAGTGCTATTTTAAGGCTTATTAGACTATATTAGGATTGGCATAAATTTCCACTGACATAATATAGGCCTTTAATTGGATTTAAGGGCGAGGAGGCTGCATTAAACTAAAATCAGTCCTCACAGGGAGACATTGGGTATTCTCCTCACAACTCCTCTGCTCTCCTTTGGCACGAATCCCAAGCAGCCAAGCAGGCTGGGTAACCCATTCAAATCCAGATGCAATTGCTTATAGTCTCCTATATCAATCTGATAAGCAATCTGGCTGCCAAAACGTAATACACACTCACTGCCACTCGTTAGCCAGGGTATCACCACTGTGGCCAGAACTCTGGTTCCCTTGCAAGTCAGACGAAATGGCATTTTCTTGGATGCAAGCTGCCTCCCAGCATTCTCATGAAGTATTTGCTCGTGAAAAGGTTACAAAAACAGCATCTCAAAGCCAAGACCTTGACTTAACCTCCGAAGAGCCGAGAGTATCAGCGCCACAGGCAATCATGAAAACATAACCCCACAGCTCCTCCCGCGCTGGAAATGTGAGTTCGGAGGCATTCCTGTGACCTGGTGCTTTCACCCGTACCCTGATTAGATACAGGAGCATCTCTGGAGCGCAGAGGTGAGGAGCTCTCCCATTGCACGGCCACAGGAGAAGTCTCTGTGCAACCTCTTTCTTCATAGGATGGTGACCCTGAGAAACACAGACGTCTTGCATGCAACTTATGTGATCTTGTGAAACACAACTGCTGTCAGGCTCAACGCTCCCCCAAGTCACTCTTCCCTGAAGAAACAAAACTGTTACAAGAGCCGTTAACTTTTCTTTTCCTTTTTTTTTCCCACATCTCTCCAATACAGCCTGCCCCACCTGAGAAAAGAAACTCAAGAAGGAAAAGAAAATGCACTTGAATAATTGAATCGGACACGCTGCACCTCAGGTTTAATAAAGGCAGAGGCTGAGCAATCATTCATCTTGTACCTTAAGAGTTATCTCTTATTTGGCATCTACTGTTCCATGACTGCCTTCCAGTAATAAGGGTCTATTAAGGGACATCCGAGCTCTTTTGAAGCCTTGGACACACAGAAAAACTTTCCCCAATGGAAAAGATTGGGTTGGAGTTAGCATATGATGTTAGTGATGTCTACACTGCCTCCAATGTCTTGACACAATTTTCTCACAGAAATACAGCCCCTTTCTTAAATTACCAACCACTTCACATTTGACTGTGTCAAGGGACCGTCATACACTAAGGCCTGCCAGTAGAATGCATTTAAATCTCATGAATTTGTTCCAATTTTGTGGTTTTCCTGAAAAGCTGCTTGGAGGTCCATCCTTCTCGAAAGGGCACAGAACTCCTGGACGAGGTTCATGTCTTTGCTCTCCAGAGCAACCATGGTTCTAACCTCCTCACCTACACTCACCTTGTCACATAAGACCATCCTTTCTGGAAAGCTAAGAAAAGGGAGGAATTTGCTGCTACTTGCAGCAGAAACATCAAAGGGTGGGATTTAACATTTCTAAATAGTAGGGTTTTTAGCAGAAATAATGGTGTGGCACTTTCCATGGGCACACACATGGATATGGGATGTGTGCATGTGTTTTCTGTGCATTATATGACAGTGTGTGTGTGCGTACGTGTGTGTATGATGAGATCTGACATATCACAGCTCTGCAGCTGCTTCCCATTAGTGCAAACATTTAGCTGCCCGAGATGGTGATATTTTTCATTTGATGAAACAAACTTTATTCCTTTGGTGATATTTCTGGATTACTTCAAGATGTAAATAGGAAGCTCAGGTAGGCCAAAGCATGATGATCGATTCGGGGTGGCAATACACCCCAGCAATGCATGGTATTTTCAAGCAGTCACAGACCTTGAGCTGTACCTGAAGCTGAAGTGATTGCAATAGGCATAGGATGTCCCATCCACATAGTCTTGGTCCCCCTAGACTCGCTTGACTCAAACAGAAATTTTGGATACCTACCCGTAATTCTACCCAGGGAGAAATGGGAGGACAGTGAGAGCTACAGGAGGGTAGGCTGAGCTGGCCAAATTAGATTATATTCAGATTTAATTTTTTATGAAAGACTTTTAGCAAATGCATTCAAAAAGCTCATAATCATTCACCTCTCCTGAGACTACCGGTACCATCTCTATAATGTAGATATCATGGAAAAAAAACAAAATAAACAACTCTTGCTTATTGCTAAGTGGTTGCAGGAATCTCCCTTTTTCTTCACTTCACATGGAGAGGAGTCTGTTTGGGAGGTTTAAGGATTTTCTATGACAGATGAGTCATAGAGTAGCCTTCAAATGGACTTGCAATTCTTGCTTTTAAGTCATTCCTGTGATAAGAGATAACTCAACCCCCATAGACACTTTGGCTCCAGATGAGAAAAAGGAGATCAAAATAAGAACCAGCACAAAAACCCAAGCAAATATTAGTAAGCTTCTCAAAACCTTCCTATTTTAAACTCTCTACATGATGCTACACTTTCTGACTCCAGATGGACCAAAATACCAAAGAAGGAGGGAAAGTGCTGTCCTTGTGATATTTCTGAAGTAGCCGAAGTCAGGGAAATTCTAGACAGAAGATGGATTTTCCAGCTGCAGAGAAACTAGGTCAAACATTTGAACTTTTCAATGCTTAGCTGAACTAAACTTCCTCAAGTGCTCTACTGCTGCTTGCTGTTAGATATTGCCAGCTGTGCCAGGACTGGTCCAGCCCTGCCAGGAAGCTAAAGTGGGAGCAGAGATGATTTTCCCATCCTGCAGCACAAACAGCCAGCTTATAAATGGATTTCTCTCCTCTTCTGCCTTTGCACGTGCCTACAAGACCTTTCCCAAGATTATTCTGCAGCCCCTCATTGTTGTCTTAGCCCTGTTGCACAAAAGGAAATTTAGGCTGAATATCAAGCATTTTTATCAGTCTGTCTGTAGATCTCTCTGGGGATGTAGATGTCCCATTGCTTCAGGCATTTAGAGTTAGACTGGCCAAAGCTCCTGGGAATCTCTATGGGGAGACGATCCTGCTCTGCCTCTGGAGAATGGGCAAGACCTAATAAGCCTCCTCTCTGTCTGATTTGTCTGATCCTCTGATTAAAGTATGTTCATATCATTTGCATTTGAATTTGCTTTTATCCCAGCCCTCATGCTGAAAAGTGTAGGCAGGCAATTCAGGGGATGATGTGTTTATGTAACTGTAAACTAGGTTTATAGCGGTTTAATTAGTAATATTAATAATGTCACCTAAGCCTAATGATACCAATTATAACACAGCAAATATTGCTTATTGGATTACAAGTAGCAATATTAAAAGATGAACTTTCATGCTTAGTCAAACTTTCAAAACATGTTATTTGAAAAGAGAGATAAGATAGTTTACTTTTCACATGTGGATAGCTCTTTTTAATCTCAAAAAGGGATAATTATTGCAAATAAATATTTGCAGATGAGAGACACTCTCCCATTGGATGTATCATCATCTCTCCTCTCACTTGTTTTGCTTCTACACATTAAGATTGTATATTGGGTTGCCCATTTGCACCAAGCAGAAAACACCTTCATGATGTCCCAAGAGGTAATTTTGAGCTATTGTGATGCAGAGGATGGACACAGCAAGAGAGGAAGACTAAGGTTACATTAGTCTATTTATGATGTACTCTGCCCTTGGAGGAACATCATATGCAGAGGACAGTTAAGAAAGAGTCTTTGGGTCATCTGGCCTAGATCTTCAATAAGATTCCCCAACGCATCCTTTGAAGATGGAAAAAGGGAAGACAACTGAGTACTGTTTAAAATCCCATCACTAACATAGCACCACCTCTTCCTCTACCATGTAGGGTTGTCCTTAGCTGTGTCTTGGCTTCCCGGATTGCACAGGTCTTTACAGGTATATTCTAGGCCTGGTGAATTTGTTGCACCTTTCGGTACTATGTCAAGTTGACCATCATGCTCTGGACATGGATTTGCAGTGAAAAACGCCTTCATTTGGGCACTAACAATGGTTTTAAATTAAATTCTCTGAAACAAGGTCCTTATTTTCCCCCAAAATATAATGCAAACAGATTTATTGCAACCTTACTACCCCTTCTCAGTCCTCTGTCCTTAACTTGGATTCACTAGGACCGCTTATAAAAGCAAAAGACAAGTCCATTTTCCATCATGGAGGAATTCCTCAGACTCTACCGAAGCAGTTGCAATCCTTCTCATATCACTAAGTATTCTCTTGCCACCTCCATTATCTAAAACTTTTCACATCCATTCACCTTACCTCAACCAACCATCACATACTGCTCAAGCTACAGGATCAGTGCACATATAATGCTGCAACCCTAAATTCCACTTGTCCTATGAAAACTGGAAGTATTTTAATGGTAATTCATTGAAATTTTGCCCCAGGAGGAAGGAAGAGGAGTCCTACATAAGATCTGTGGCCCATATAGCTATTTGAGCACTGGAGAACTAATAGTTTATGAGTCTGGTTGTAAGTCATGTCTTCAGGTCACTGTTTACGAGGAGATATTGTACGTCACCCCCTAGAAGTGCCTGTTTACTTCCACTGACAGAGAAAGACAAGGCTACTAATGTGCAAAAGATGATAATTTTCAGCTAGCTAAAGTGAGATGGGGTGGGAATACCAGCCTTGATGCCCCTGCTCGGAAAGCCAGCAGGTCCTGCAAAGAAGCTTAGGATGAGCAAGTCTTGTAAATGTGGCATCTCATGGCAATGTCTGCTCTGTGCACCTGACATTTATCTCTCTCCAATTACTGGATTTTTGATTTTTCCTACATAAAGGTATACAGTGGGGGAAGAATGAGAGCAGTAAGAGGGTCTGAAGAGGAGGAGAAAGGTGTAGGGGAGGACAGGGAGTGCATATGTCTCTATCCACAGTTTCACCGCATAATTTACAAGAAGGGGCAACTCATCGTAAATAACCCAAAGCTCCTGGGAACAGTGACCTAATCAAGATGTATAATTGCATGCCTTATCTAAATGAAAGCATCATTTCAGAAATGATAATGTGCATCACTGTGGATTCAATTGCTATAGAGTTCAACACTGAAGGGTAATTATAATGTTTAACAAATATATTCCCTTTGGGGGCCTGCAGTTAAAGATACCATGTCCCGGTTTCTCCTTCTGCTGCATGCCTTCTACCAAATCACAAGAGTTTCCAAAACACCTCCCCATTACACAGTTTCTCATTGATGCCCCAGAAGGGATAGTTTCTGGTCCTGACCAAAACGGCTTTTAGGAAGAAAACAGCCAGAGATTACAGAAAACAATTAAAACTAAACAAGAAATCAAACAAGCAAAGAAAAAGTATCGTCAAAAAGAGAAAAAAGAAACCCATCGACCTCTCTGTTTGCTTGGTATCATTCTGCACAGTGAGCACTGCAGAGATATGACAAATTAGGGCTAAAGACTGTGACCAGGCTCCTACCGCTCTGCTAGGAATAACCTTCTCCTCTCTAGCAGATCCTGCTGCCTGGATGCTGGATATGATTTTTCAAAATCCTTTCTGTTAATTTTCTCCCCTTCCTTCCACTTACACCCCTCTGAATAATGGTCTGTCCCTTCTAGGGGAAAACATGCCTCATATGGCTCCGAGTTTCTACCACGTATAATCAATACGCCATGCCCACAGCACGGGGTAAGGTCCTACACAAACGAGTATGTATCCCATATATTTATGCAGAAGGACAGCAAAAGATAAGAAGAAGTATGAAATTGCTTCCCAGAGGAGATGCTAAGTGAACTTTCACCTGTCAACCTAGAGAAGAGACAACAAATAAAGAGCCCATAAAATCAGAAATGACCCAGAGAAAGGGGAGAGGAGGCAGCTGGCCCCTTCCCAGCACATGGCAGTCGCTCGCTGACATTAGCAGGCAGAAGGGCTGGAAACAAAAGAGGGGAAACACTTTTTCATGCAAAGTGTAATTAAATTAGAGAGCTCGCAGGGCAGGATGTCAGCCAGGCCAAAAAAATATGAATGAATTAAAAAATAATAATAATCAAAAGACTTGAAGGAGGATGGGTCCATTAAGGGTTATAAAATACCATTCAGGATGTAACCTTCACCTCGGGAAGTCTCTACACCACTGTCTGCTGGCAGATCGGTAGATATTCAGAACCAGGATTACTCAGCATGTGCCCTATTTTCCATGCACATCTCCAGCTCCAGCTGCCCTATGAGCCTCCAAGATAGCAGCAGGGTTACATGGACCTGATCCATCACAACAGGGTGGTCACAGCATAGTGCCTGCATGATTCCTAAGTGGAACCTCCTGAGGTAAAAGCACAGGGCAGATCTGCTCCTTTTGTGTGCTGAGAAAGGGGGCAAGATGCAGCACACAAGACCTAGGAATAACCCATAAGTTTTTCAAGCATAAGTTGCTCAATAACAACATGTTTTGGACCCTGTAGAATAAGGTGTGATTGCAAAAAAAAGGATCAGGAGAATAGCGTAAGGTTCGAGGTCAGATGTGCTGTCTGAGGTTATTCCATTTCTCCCTCAGAGATGCAAGCAAGATCAGCTTCTCCCTGGAAGCTCCTTAGAAAAGAACTCCTTAGAGCTCCTTAGAAAAGAAAGTGGGGCAAAACTCGCCCCATTGAGCCCATATCTGGTCCAGAATGCAGTTTCCAAGCACAAAAGTAACTGAGGTGTGTGCTATCTCAGCAGTGTCCTGGTTGTGCCATACCAAGAGCGGGCTCATGTCATGGATGAGCTCAGGGCACCGCCGTCCCAGGTGGCAATGTGCTCGCAGAAGGAATTTTTATTTTCATTCATTTATTTATTTATTTCTATTTTCATTGCCACACATGATGGATGAATTCAGCAGGAAAGACAATACAGTTTAGAGGCAGATCTGTCAGCTGCAATATAGCTCATCCTGCTTTCAGTTATTAGCTGGAAAAAACAGAACTGAGCCAGCCCTGTATTTTGAGAACCCTTTTTTAAACTCACATTAATAAAAAGAAAAAAAAATAGAGAGAGAGAGAGACAGAAAACAAGCAGTGAGAGAGGAGATCAGTTAGATGAATAATTTCTGTGTCGTCTCCAACACCCTGATTAGAGCTGTGGTGCCTAAATCAAAGATACCAACAAGAACCCCCAAAAAAGCCTGCAAACAATTTTGTACACTGCCATTTTTTTATTTTCTTGACTGTGTTCCATTATATATAAAGTTTTGTTTTGTCCTCTTTTGATCTCTGATAGAAAAGAAGAAGGGGGAGGTAGGGAACAAAACCACAAGAAAAATAGACACCAGTTTTGTTTGCTTCTTTCTCCTCACCTGCATCGATAACTCAATCGGATCAGAAGTAGAACGCAAGAAGAAATGAACAGAGCGCAACCACCAAATGAAAACCAAATGCTGGATTGCAAAAGCAATATTTCCAATAACATGAAATTACTTGGCAGGCTTCCCCCCCTTCCCCCGTGTCGCCGCCAGCCTGTTGTGACGACTGATGCAAACTTTATCTGCGTATAGATGGTGCAGGAATGCTCTGTCTTTAAGCAGCCCCGAAGCTGCGTTTATTGGAGAGACACGAGCATCTGTTCTGGGAGAATGAAGGAATTTATGCAGAATATAAAGTTTTGATCACAGACTGCCTGATGTTTATGGAAGAAGTAGGGTGCATGGGCCCGCTTGTCTTGCCAGCTCTGCTGTGATGCTGGAAAAGTCACAGCACCTTTCTCCATGGGCATTTCTACCTGAAAAGTAGATATTCTGACTCCTTTAAGAAGCCTTTGGAGACCTACATTCACACTGCATGAGAGGGGGAATTTTGCAGGTGTTTATCTTGTTTCTGCTTGCACAAATGTGGGAATATTCACGATGTCAAGTGGGAGCAGAGTTCTGATTTCAAAATCTCCCTCTGCATGATGGGCTGCAGTAACTCCCTAAGTGATACTGGTCCCAAGGTGTCCAATCAGCTCATCTGTCACTTGTATGAAGTTTCCTGACAGGAAACAAGGCTGTGTTGGGGCAAGAGTCATGGACAAGACATGGACAAGAGTCAGGGACAAGTGTGGTCTGTTACCCCAATTCTGTCTTTCCATGTCATCTCTCTTCTACATCCTGCCCTAGAGCTCCCTCTTCCACATGCTCTCAGGCCATGCAGAAATTCGGATTTTAGAGATATGTGACCCACGAGTGCACCCACTGCTCTTCTAGACTTTGTATGGCAACTTGAATCTCAAAATCCAAGGGGAAGGAACTCCTTATAAACCTACGTATTAGCTTACCCTGGGGTCTACAGGAACATGCCTTGAATATGCAAAACTTACATGGCTTCCAGCATATAAGTTTTGAATTTCAAGATAAAGAGCAACCATAAGTGTAAAACTAAACACCTCGGTAGAGGAAAGAGGAGCCTCCACACAGATCATCCTCCCCAAAACCTACCCCAGCAGAGCTTACAGCAGGTCCACATCTCCCACACGTCAAAGTTATGTGTGACGGGGGCCCATGCGCTTGTCAAGTTGGGAACTGGAAGCACTGGAGCAGTCAAAAGTTGGATTAGTGAGTGCATTTCCTTCTTAGAAGATGCTCCGTTCGGATAACGCCCGGGCAGTGTGTCTGTGTGTGGGTTGTGAACTGTTTGCGCATGTATCTTTGGAAGGAGGGACAGCAGTGGGAGGAATTCATTAGCATTTTGGGTGTTGCATATTTATGCTCTGAAAGGAACACGTGGAACAAAGAGAAGACACATCAGGGTGTCCTGCTTTGCAAAACGCCCTCTGATATCTGTAGCTGCTCAGGACATGGGATGCCAAAAGCAGGAGGTCAGGCAAAAATCACGAGCAAAGAGAAGCTCTTCAGTTTCCACAACTTTTCTGTGGATCAACACCAGTATGATTTTGCCACCAAAGGTATTTTTCCTCCTGCCTGAATTATATCTTCTGAAATTCTCATCCCACCCACAGCAGGTGAAGGAAACACATGATTCGTTTCCTCCTTACAGTACTCACTGATGTACTTGGAGATGTCTCCTGTCTCATCCCCAGATTATCCTAAACAGTCCTGATTCTTTCATCTTTTCCTCAGAGGACACATTTTTGAAGAAGACCCAGCCAAGCCCCAGAAGGAAATCGATGGAAGTTAGAAAAAGCACCAGAAGCAAATGTCACTCATCTCTAACAACTGGTGCTCAGCACCTTCCATCCATTTTTGGAGGGACCAAGGGTCATGAGATAACAGCCAAGTGGCCATACTGGGCCAGTATGCTGGAACGATCCTCCAAAGGCCTCATCTCTTTCCCATCTCAGCCTGCACAACTGCTCGTAGGCACGTGATAAACCTCACGATTTTTGTAATGATCAGCAAAGGCAAAAGGATTGAGTCTGAGTTGACTTTGCAGCACAGGCATGATCAGAAATTCCCAGCTCTGTTCCTCACCTCTAAGACACAGTCCTGCTCATAAACTGATGCTCCACTCTCCCCATCCTTAAGGCAATATATTCTCACCAGCTTTTCTCCTCTGATTTGTTAGGAAATTCATTAGAAAGGAAAGGGAAATGGCCTTACAAGTGAGTAAGGTCTTTTGGAGCGTGCAAGGGAACACTGAGGTCGCTCCAGGAGCTCTGACATGCGAGAGGCAACCGTCTCATTACTTTCAGTTGTATGTTTGTTTTTCTGACCACTGCTGCTCCTTTCAACTCCCATCTTCCCCTCAGGCAAAAATCAGTTGCACAGGCTGTGTTAAGCTTTCCGGTAAGCCTCCTCTTTGATTACAATTCCCAGCAAACCACCAGGGTGCAAGAAACATAATTAAATACCTTCCTTACTCGGTAAACAGGCATTCTCCAGAGAAGGCAACCCATGACTTCCCAGATGGGCTACCCGGAAAAAGTCTCCCCAACTTCAAGGAGAGGCTGGTGAAGCCCAAACCGTTGCATTTCTACCCGCGAGACATTTTCTTGACAGGCAGTGCAAAATGCTAGTAATAGAGTAACCCAGAGAAGGATACAAGAAGCAATTTAAGTGATAAGTGACTTGCACTGGAAAAAGTAATAACTGTGCAGTCTGTATAGCCAATGCACTTTCCCTGCCATGAATACATTGCTTTGAACATAAAGCTCATCAAAGACGTTTAGTTTTTATATAATGTCTCCAAAATGCCAAATCTGATATCTAATCTGTCCATTGCAAAGCCCTGGGAATGGTCTGCAAAGAGGTATAAGTGCTGTCCAGTAACATTGCAAAAAGCTTAGGTTCTTCCCTGGGAAAAAAAAATAAAAAAAGAGTAAATTTGACATTTATTAGCAAATTCTCTTGCAGCCTTCACTTGTCTGGAATATTAGCTGGGAATGCAAGAGGTTTCCCTGTCTCTTGGGAGCCCTCTCACAGCTTCTCATAACGTGCAGTCCTCAAGGGTATAATTAAAGCAACACTCTTAGGGCACAGTGATGTAAAGATCAGAGCGCCTATGAGAAATGCTGGAGGGATGTTCTTTGGGGAAGGATGAGGAGGATCTCTAAAGACTAAGGTGATCAACCCCATGCTCTACAGTGACTTTTATTGACTTCTCTAATCACACAGGTTAAGGAGATAAGGAGATAAGAGGGAGAAAAAAAATAAAGGAAAAAGAAAACCCTTCAGGCTTCCAGAAGGAATTTCACGTGGGGATTTGTATTACACTGTTAGGAAGGTGAATTATGGAATTTCCATCTGCAGCTTTCAGCAAGGTTTGTCCCAAACTGGCAGTGCCCTCAATCCATCCATGGTGAAAAAACCCCACTGGCCTCCAAGAATAAAAACTTTTGAAAAGAGCCACAGCCATCAGAGGCCCCTTGATCCCCCTCTATTACTTCCTGCAAGAAATGTTGTCTTATCACAAGTGCAGGAGGTTTGTCCTAGACGGAACATGATGCTCAGCTGCGAACATGACGGCCTGACAGCGTGAAGTGATGAAAGAGAGAATATCTACAGCTCTCACCACGAGCAGAGCATGTCCCCTTCAGCTCCAGCAGACTCATACGACGCTCTTGTTTAGCCTACCAGGAAGGTTCCTGCTGTGATTTTAAAGTTAATAAGTTGAGATGCCAAGCCCAGGACCCAATCACACCCTATGCTAGGTAGAACTGGTGACCACGAAGCCCAAGCTCCAAAAAAAAAAGCTGCAAAAGTTGGGCAATACCTTCCAGGATACACAAACTGAGCAAATTCAGATACAAGATCACTCCTGCCATAGAAAACTACTTTACTCTCCCACGTTGCTTCTTCATCCTTTTTGGCAAGCGGATCACATCACCCGTGAAGCGCTCGAGACAGTTATAGGGACCTTGATGTCACTGTGCTAACTTACAAAGTCTACGGGGTCTTCATTAAAAAATAAAAGATTTGGGATGGTTTTGTTATTAATTGCTTTGGCTTTTTAGCAGTTGTTTTAAATAGCTACCCATCCATATGGAATTGGAGGAGGGGGAAGCCACAGTAGCATAAAGAAAAGGAAACCAGGGAAATGCGAAACTTTCATGTGAGATAAGAACCTCATAACACTGTTATTATATCCCTTTGCAGTCAGGCAGTCTCATGGTTTTAATAAAATCTCATTTTCCTTAAATTTTCCCATGTGGCCAGAGTATTATGTGTGGAGTTTAATGTAGCAGGATATGATCTAAACTTAGACTCAGGTGGTCTGGGTCCTGGAACAGACAGTGTAGGTTGTTAAGCCCTGGATGGGGGGATATAAACAGCACTGGGGAGGCTGGTGTATTGCTTTTGTTTTGGTATTTTTTTCTTTCTTTCTTTTTTCCTGGATCTGAAAAGACCTTATTACATTTAATTAATTCTCTAACCCGCCAGCTCAAATCAAAGAGACACCCATGCAACTGGGAGGGATATAGGAGGGGAAAATAATCAACACTTGTTTTTCTTTATTGTAAGTAACAAAGAAATTCAAATGAAAATTGAAGACACTGCAAATATTTCTTTCGAGGAGGGTTGTTGTGCTTTGTTTTGCTTTACAAGGGTATCTGCTTTTGAAAACCACCCCAGTCTTATTCTCTGCAGAACTCCTTAAGGTTTGCATTAGGATAGGGATATCACATTCATTAGGACTGCTGATCCTGATGGATTCATTTCTGTTGTCACATGCAATTCCATAAGTGGACATCAGTTATAGTTCTATGGGTGATCCTCTGTCACGCAGCATCAGAAGAAATAAAAGAAATAAAATTCCTCGAAATGGGTTGAAGTTCAGCACAGAGACACATTCTGCAATAGTTCTGCTTGAGAACTGACGATTTTTTTTCCTACTTTTAATTAAAAAGGTGGACCACTATATCACATGTTTCAGAGCAACACATCAAGAAGCACTTTCAGAGTTCATGTAGCACTGAAGGAAACTTTTTGTTTTGACTGCAAAATTTAGTTCAATGAGTTCCTTATTTTATTTACAATATTTTTCCTGCCACTGTTATTTCTCCATGCATTTCCAGAAGGCACAGTAGCGTTGCTGTTGTAGAAAAGAGCTCATAGGGGGCAGTTACACAGACAGAATGGATCTGTGGTGCCCTGCTGAGCATCAATTTAACAATTCCCATCCATGACTTTTGGCTTCTAGGTATAGGATCTCACAGTAAGAGATGACTAGGATTAACTGGTAGGATTTCCTGCATCAATATTGACCAGAACTCCCAAACTCCATCCAGCCACAAGAAGGGGAAAACACTCTGTGAAGAGAACAGCATTCTTGATACTCCTCAAAAATCTCCTAAAGTAGAGCCTTAATAATGCTTAATAATCCTGTGCCATGTCAGCCTTATCTTAAGGTACCAGGTGGTGAAGAGGCAGAGAAGGAAGGACCACCTCATGTCACAGAATGGGAACAAAGGTCTCAAAAGAAAGCAAAAGACAAAATATACCCCTCCTGCTCAAATATTTATTGCAAATAAGAAACATTCTGGTTAAGATAGCTCACACTCGTATTCCACTTGTGTAAATGGGAAGCAACAGATAAGACCTTTGGAGACATACCAGAAGCCACGGATATTTTACACTAGAGATGGGAATTGAACCTTGTTCTCCTAAATTGCAGCCCAAAGCATTAACCATGGGCTCATCCTCTTTTATTAAAACAGTGGCAATGTTACCTCCCTAAGGACTTATCTTCTGGAAAAACTCACTCAAATTCACTCACTTTAAATTCACATTCTGTCTTACTCTGGAAGAACTTTCATACGTCAGCAACCAAACCTGATTAAAGATCGGTTCTCTTCTGTTTCTGTGATTTAAAGAAAGAAAAATCTTATCGGACAAAAGCAACCTTAAAAATCCCTTTTCCCATTTCCTAGATCAATAGACACAATGAGGCATCCCGAGCCCACTGCATCACTGTTCAGTGTGCTGAAACAACTCATTCAGACATCGCTCTGGTTTCAAAATACTTTTGGAGAGAGCAAAGCCTTTTTGAATGGGCAGCTTTCAAGCCGTGTCAAGTGAAAACAGGCTTTGCAAGGAAGGCGCGTTAAACGAGATGGGACTCATCAAGGCTCCAAATTGCACTGGTTAGATCAGAGGCAACTGCCTTCCAGGTACAATGTTCTATGGGTTTCGATCAATCTCAGATAACACTGGACCCCAAGAGGGAAAATTAGTAAAAACTGGTCAACTGATCTCCCAGTCTAGCAACGGCCTAAGAGCTAATCTCCCTTAATCTAATTCAATGGACTCTGCTTAACATGCCCTGCCCTTTTATTCTTCATAAGGGAATAGCAAGGGATGAAATGAACTCTTTTCCGCTCTCTGGTTCCGCAGCAGGTCGTGCGGATCTTACATTTCCCCCCTCCCTTCCCACCCACAGAGCAAAGTGCTACCCCAAGCTGCTCTTCTTTCACTGCCATCCAAGATTTCTCCCCAAAGCATAATACGGCCCACCTGGTAAATAATATTCTCCTCTATGGCACCCCTCTTATTGCGCCCCATGCTTTGAAGTTTCCAGGAGCTAATTATATCCCTTGATTTGAGCAGGAAGTGTGGAATACAGCCTAGAGCAGTGTTTGCTTTCGGAGTAACTCATCCTGCCTGCGTGCTTGCTCTTCATCAAACATGAATGTCAACAAAACCTCGCTTTCCTCCTTCATGAATTTTGAAAGAGCTCTTTCTGCTGCTTTTTTTTTTCCCATTTTTTCCTCCTCTCCCCTCTCTGGGATTCCTAGAAGGGAAACGGTACCATTTCATTACAGAGGTCACTACATGAGGACTGTGATTTTGATGGTCCACAGCCTTCCTTGTTGCCGTTTAACCCTGTAGAAAATGATTATAAAAGCATTCCATGCGAGACTGACCATATAACAGCCCCCCACAAGAGAATATAGCCAGAACCTAAACACAAACCTCCAAAGAAGCAGAGTAAAAGAGTGATTCCCATTCCTGGAAGTAGGAATAGGGCACATGTCACTGCCAGCTTGTGCCGAATCCAGAGATGAGGGCAGCACCTGGACCAAGTACTCTCTGAAACACACTCTAATGCACCATAAATGGGGATAAACTTTTGCATCTAAAGGATTGTAAATAATCAGGAGGTGAAATGGCAAGTTCTGCATCTGATTTTACCCAATTTACACTGCTGTAACAGCGTGAATTTCTGCACTTTGTTCTGCAGGGACAGTAAGACCAGACTAGCTCATTTCAGCTGGTTGTAAGGTCTCATTCTTATAGTTTTGACCTCTACTGCTGTCATAGTTTTCCAGAACTGAGGATAGTTTTAATTCAAACTAAAAACAAACAAACAAAAACCACGCAAAATCACGTCTCTTCTTTAAAACGTGCCAAACTTACTAGTTTTTACCTTAAAACTGTCTCACAGCCCCGAGATAATATTTTTACTGCACACATAGCCCTCATTAGTAGTACTTCAAAGCTTAAAAGTTGAGGCTCTCATGTGTTATTGCTTCTTAATGTCTCTTTTTAAAAACAATCCGTTCTTTACACTTTTTTTATAGCCCTCTTTTATGACAAATATCTGTAGAGTGGCTCCTCCTTACATGCTTCTCCCATTACATCTTCATTTCTTTTCCTCTTTATTCATTGATTACAGCAAGTCGGGCAATTTTTCTCTCTCCATCTCTCTTTTATTTTATTTTTTTGTTATGGCTATATATCACTGAGCCTACATATAGAACAGAACTTTTAAAACTGGCCTGAGCTCCACATGCTGAGTGGTCCACAGGAATTTAAGGCCCCTATAATCACTACTAGCCTTTGACTTGTCCTTATTTTATCCTTGTTGATAGTTGATGTCTGTTGTCAAAACTCCTGGAAGGCACCTGCTGTGATTTGTTATATTGGCTTTAATGAGCAGAGTCGCTCTTACGTTTGAGATCACCTTCAAAATCCATTACTGCCTCACTAGAGAGATTTTGGAAATCTTCCACGTGGAGAAATGGGCAAATATCTATTGTTTTCTGTTTCCTTATTGGACTAATACTGTCCCAAATGGGGCAACTCTGCAGCTCACAGCTCATGTGAACAGGTTCCCCAATTCAGGTTTCACTCTCTACTCAACAACAATAATGTGCTGGAGTTGGGGACATCCATCATCCTGCAGCCCCCGGTTTCACAAGACATGGGGCTTGGCCATATCTGTTGTGCTCACCGAACAGCTTTCTCTGGAGGATTTCAAAGAGTATCCATGAAGAACAAGGAGGCCTTATCCACACTGCTCTGCCCAAAGCGCAGGAATCGCCCCAGGAAACACTCATGGGAGCATCACACAAGCCACAAAACCCCCTAGTCCAGCAGCTCATGCAAAGCAAGAGGACACAGAGCATTCCTTGAAAGAGATCACTCAAACCATTTCCAATTCTCCCTTTATTTGCAGAGAGCTCCATCGCACATAAAAGCCATTTCATGATGAGACGGGATCCTTATCAACATATTTTGGCCTACAGCTCTCAGCAAGCCAAAAATCACATGCTCACTGGCGTGAGCTACCCCGTTCCAGCTAAACCATAGGAAGTTATCACATCAACCCTGTCCACGAGCAGGCTGCTTTGTTGAATGGACGGCGTTTCATGTAATTTACCTTCTGCTTAATCGTTCTCAGGCACATGTTAATTGTCCCCCTGCATGAGCAGGATACTAATCGGAGCTCAGATAACCTCTCTATCCTACTTTACATGCTGGTTCACGCTTTCCCGTATTTTAACTGGAGCCGTTTTTAATTCCAGTTAGGAAATTGATTATTCACACTTTTATTTGCCTTCTTTGAGAAGAAAGCACGAGGAGCATGCGAGAGGAATTGTAAATGGCTAGGCTAGGATCAGAAATGGAAATCTTGCATGTCAATGTGCGTGCGTGTATGCATGCATATGGACGGAGAAAGAAAGTGTCCTCATCATGTGCTGATCAATATTTGGGATGCTGTTTGTAGGAAAGGTGCTGAGGCCAAGTCACCCGGGCACGGGGGATATTCATTTTTCTAGCCTGAAACCGGAGTTCCAGCAATCAGAGAGAGAATAAAATCTCAGGAAATCAACCCAGCACGAACACCTTGACAGGGTCAGCATCTCCCTGTCTTTTTTTAATGTGTAAAGCTTGCACATGGACTAAAATTTAGGGTGGCAGCTTGGCTGGGGACTGCAGACCCAGAAGAGGAAATGGAAGAAGAGCTGTGCTCCAAATTTGGCAGTGGAAATGGTGATTTTTCTTGAATTACCAACAGAAAAACTTGATGTCCTTTAGTTCTCAAGTCTATGTGGAAGTTTGCTTATGAATGAGCAGGCTTCAAGACAGGCAAGATGGTCCTGTAGCCACCACCAGCCCCACCAAATCCTTTACTTTTATCTAGCAAATATTTTTATAGAAATATTAGAAATCTCTGCACTCAATCTTTTTTTTTTCCAAACAAAGAGGTGCAATTAAAGTGTTTGTTTATTCATTTGTTTGTTTGTTTGTTTGTTGTGCTAAAATAAATAATAGTAAGGAATGAAATGAACTATTTTGGACAGGAAATGCTTGACCATCCCTTAGCAAAACCTAGAGGAAGGACCCAGAGTCTGATTCTGTGTGCAGATAAATGAACAGTATTGACTTTCTCTAGTGCATTTGATCACACTAAGGTGAAGCCAAGTGATTGGAGTGGTTATATGATATGGCCAGATTTCATCCACATCCTTAAAAACACACACATACACAAATTTTTACCTCCTTAAGACTCAGAAACAGCAGGCCAAATGCATGCAGTATAAGTCCCCTTGCCTAACACAGCAAAGCAGCTCAACCAGTCTGGAAGAGGCAGGTAGAGTCTCTGTTCCCGTCCTGTTCCTGCTTTTCCAGCTGAACGCGCAGGGAAGCTCCATTATCAATCACCAAAGGTTGGGTGCCGCTGAACTGGAACGGTGTTTCTAATATGATTGACCATTAGGAACCGGGCAGTGCTTATGATTTCCCAGATCTCTATTAAATAAGAGCAGGCTACAACTGGCAAAACTCCCTGGAAACTGTTGGGACTTAAATGCAGGCAGCAGAGCCCCTGTGGTGCCACAGAGCCGGGCGAGAGCTCTCCTTGCCCGAGTATTTACAGCACACGCTAAGCTCCAATTCTAGTAACCTAATTTTTCAAGCAAACTAGACAGGGCTCTGACTAAACACTCTTTTCTCAAAGCTCTCAGCAAGCAGCAGTGCCAGGGCTATTACCTGCTTTTCTTCTTCTTCCACTCCTGTTCCCCCTGGGTTATGCATTACCAAATCCTGGTGGTCGAGGACTTGCCAGGGCTGCAAATCATAGAATCATAGAATCATAGAATGCCTAAGGTTGGAAGGGACCTCTAGAGGTCATCTAGTCCAACCCCCTTGAAGCTTGAATGTGATCTCAAACATCAAAAAGACTGTTTTTTTTCCTCCTTTTATTTTTTTCTTTTTTTTTTTTCTGAAACCAATGCCAGCTCTCCTCTGCAACCTGCAAATCTTCTGTCAGACACCGACAGCTATTCCGATAAAATCAGTGACAGAAAAATATCTTCCCCCCCAAAATCACCCACAAAGTTTTAGAAAATCACTGAATATAATGACAGTCTCTGAATAAACACTTGCTCTGGAGAACATCAATTACGAGTTCTCTTCTTGGAAGTCTCTGTAAATAATAATGCACAGAGAGGTGAAGGAAAACTCATCAAATTTAGCACACTTGAGGAAAGTTGCTCAGGACCATGGCACAAAGCAGCATCAGAGGACAACATGCAAAACTAAATCACTGCTTGGAGCTGAGCAGCAATATGAGTCCTGTTTGCAGACCGCTGGGTGCAAATGTAAGGGATTTGATGAAGCACTGGAGGCAAACGTAAAGAAATCAGACAAAAATCTCACAGAGAGATAGAATGGAGGAGTGGAAGTTTGGGTTTTTTGTTTGTTTTCTTGTTTTCTATTTTTTAAAAAAAATCCCTGTTGTTTGATCATAATATATTCAAGGAACAGAACTTTATGCATCCTTTATCCAAGAGTAGAATTCTATCAAAGGGATAATAACTGCATCACCAATTTCTCCCCTGAAATGAAATCCAAACATTGCCTGAATGCAGAAGCCAAAAGCCCTAGCAATAACATTGCTAGGGAGAGCTCAATAATAAACTCTGTAAACCATAATCTTTGTTTTAAAAACAACACCTGCTCTCCAAACTATTTGTTCACCACCGTACCAACATGCAAACCATGTCAGATAGCTTGGGACTCATATAAAACGCTCAAGTACACCACGTATTAACTAAATGGGACTGTAGGCTTCATTCCCCCTTGCAAGAAGATGTTCTCTCTTTCCAGTTTCATGCCTTTTCTTATAATTTATTTATTTTTATATTTATTTTTAAGTACTGATACTCACATTCTTATAGGAAAAAGAAAAAGTCTTTCTGATTGCACTGGTCCAGAGATCTCTGCAGATCTGCTTTGCCCACACCTCATTCATCTACTTGCAACCATCATGGGAACTGAATGATAAATCAAGGTCTCTGTTGATTCAGACTGTAAAGTAACACAACATCATTCGCTCTCCAATCTCTTTGCCTGGAAAAGTCTTGATTGCATGGACTGAGTTTGATTCTAGCTGCTTTCCTCTGGCTGATGACGTAATTCTTATCAAATTTCTTAAATTTGTGCATGTGGAACTCCCTGTAGGTATCCCTAGGGGAAATGTGAGACTTTGATGGGACTCACATGGCTAATATTGAGAGAGGAAAAAATGAAAAGCGCCATGGGGTAAGTAGGGAGCAATAGGTGAACGCTGGCCTTCCCCAGGGGAGATGTTTTTCCGGGATCAAAATACAACTTTCCCAAAGTTGCTACAAGAAAATTACTCCTTCCCTTGCCTGGAGTCCGCCAAAGTAATGCGAATTTCCCACTGACTTCAAAGGGCTGTAGACCAAGCGCACAAAGGCTTTTTTCACTTCTTCATGATAACAGACAACTGAAAATTACAGGGATTGAGATGAACACTCTCTCCTTTCTCAGTGATATGCCAGGATTCCCCTCGTGGATCATTTTTGCATGATATGATTTAGTCCACATGAGAGGTGCACGGTTCAAAGTGGGCTTGAGTTTTATCCACAGAACATGTAAAGTAAAGTAGAGAGGAGGTTTTCTGACCAGATTTAAGGTTAAAATTTAGGGCAAATCAGAGCACGCTGCCTTCCCTAGCTTATTCCGTGTTTGTTTTTGGGCAACATCAGCAAAGCAGGAGGAGAAAGTCAAACTCGGCAGCCAGAACGGAGATCTAAAACAGACACAGGGAACCTTTTCCCTCCGGAGGATGGAATAACAGCTTTGGCAAAGCTCTGTTTCACACACACCACCACTATTCGGTAACACTGAGAACTGATGCGAGCCGTGATAGGTCCCACAAAATGAAAACATCGCTCCAGCACCTCCAAGGGCACAAGGTTTCTGCCCATAATCTAAAGGGCCAAATTCAACTTGGTGCAGCCTGAATCTCTTGATATCTGCAGGATTGCTCCTGCAAACCCAACGCCTGAACTCCAGCTTTCTCCCCCTCACTCCCCATGGAGCCAATAAGGCGGTGAGATGGCCTTTTTTTTCGCCTCCAGATCTTGTGTTTGCTTTTTTTTTTCCCCCAGCTCTATTTGTGGGACTTTTATTCTTTCCAAGGAAGGGAGAAG
The DNA here is from genome assembly GCA_013389825.1 of Crypturellus undulatus. Taxonomy (NCBI): domain Eukaryota; kingdom Metazoa; phylum Chordata; class Aves; order Tinamiformes; family Tinamidae; genus Crypturellus; species Crypturellus undulatus. The sequence continues at coordinate 118,678 of VWPW01031879.1, read as the reverse complement.
CTCTGTTCCAGAGCCAGGGAGCTCCATTGCCGCCTGAGTCCTGATGAAAGGAGCGACACTCGAAACCATTCCGGATGGTTTAGGCCCTGTTTCTTATTAGTACATCATCTGCTTGCTTCTAAAAACAGCCGCCCGAGTGTGTGTGTGCCTTGAAAGAGTCGCTTATCACAGCACCTCGCTCTCCAAGCCACCCGGAACCAGAACACTGGGACCACCTGGATGCTTGATGGGACCTACTGCATCTTCATTGCTAGCAAGGAAGTTGGAGCCCTTGGCCAATGCTATTTCCCACCAGAGTTATTCCGACCACAGAAGCAGAACAGGGTATTTACCCCAAGGGCAAACCATAGGGAAGACAGTTGAACTCAATACAGTGGCTCAGGTCCTTCCCCATATTTCTACAGTCTGATGGTCTCCTCCAGCCTGGAGCCTATAAGTCTCATTGAGTTTCTTTGCATACTTCCAGCCACTGAGTCTGAAGATCCTGAATTCACCTCTAAACGGCTTTTTATGGAGAGTCTAGACACAAATAAATGAACTGGAAAAGCAGGAATGGGTATTAGTGGTGACATTTCTAGCTGTAGGGAACAGTCTCAGTGTAGGTTCTCACCCCATTTTCACTCATTTTTTCTCTGTGTAGTAATGTCCTAAATACCTCTTTATTTTTAATTTTTATTTTTTATTAGGTAGGAAACAAGGAGGAATTCAACCAACAAGAAGCAAGGTACAAGCTCAGGGAACAGATATGCATGGGAAAGAGAGGTAATTACAGTTCTATATATCTGTCTTTTTTCCCTGAAATTAATCCTTTGAGAGGACTGAATTAACTTAAGACCAGAGAGATCCAAGGATTGTTTCTGACAGTTTGTCCCTGTGATGCTGGACTTGGTGTGAGTCTTTGGATAACAGCCAAAGTTGATCTCAAGCCAAAGACAAGATTGCATGCATGGTATGTCCTATAGGAATAGGTAGCCAGCCTGTGCCTGAGAGATGTCACACAAAAAGTGAGGGAAGATTCACTGTCCTTATCACCCTCCCAAATTCCAAGGAAGAGACAGAAAATACCAAGAGAGAGGGAAAAGTCAGCGCTAAGTCTCTAAGTTAGCAAGGAAGTTTTTAGGACCAAGAAAAGGGCAATGTTGCCTCCAGCTTGTTTTTTTCTTTTCTTCCTGATTTGAATCCAGTTTTACCCAGTTTCTCTTTAGCTTTAGCTCTGCCACAGTAGTGAAGGGATAGGGAGAAAAGGCCATGATGATCAGAGAAAGGAGATAGGCTGAATACCAGAAGTCAGGATTCAGGGTCAAACTTTGAATGTTGTCTCTACAAAGCTAGAGTCTTCTTTTCATTAAGAAATGTATCTTAAATCACAGAATCACACAGAATCACAGAATGATTGAGGTTGGAAGGGACCTCTAGAGGTCATACATTAAAAAGATGGCAAACATAAGCTTACACCTATACTGGGTCTATAGGTATAGTCTTGATTTAAGATTTGGATCAATCCTAGACTTCCGGGCTGTCAGGCAAATACTAGATCTAGTCTGATCTAGGTGCAAAATGAATGGTACTTAGGACTTTCTACAGAAAGAAAAGACAGGGTTTGAACTTAGACAAGGCTCTACATTCAGCTCATGGCTTGTCTATAGTCCAAATGAGTATGAACCTGACTTCTTTGTTTGATTCACAACAGAAGAAACCCAATCCCGATCCTTTCCTGGACCCAAACTCCACACTCCCACTCATCAGCATTCAGTTTTGTCTGGTCTATCCCTTTTTTAGCTGTCCTTCCTCCTCTGCCAATGTGAGATGCTCCACATGCCCAGAGAGGTTTTTTGGGGCATATTCAAGGCATCCTAGACATGTCTGCCAGCTTGCCCACATGACATGGCTATATCACTATCAAAAGGTACCAGCGTTTTGCAAGCTGTGGGATTTCCTTTCAGAGCAGCGCTTGTCAAAGGCAAAGATGAGATTTCTCTGAAGCTTTGCCCAACCAATCTCTAGTCTGCTCTGAACCCCTGGAGGTATTCTGCTAAACACAGTCCAGACGGCACTGGAAGACACAAGACTTCAACAAGTCTTGGCTAAGACAGTGATGTCTTTACTGGGGCTGCCCAAGCCCAAATGATGACAAGGAAAATCAGTCCTGACCTGAAAGCAAACCGAGCTTTCCCTCCCCATAACATTTCCCCTTATTTGGGAGACTCTGTTTCCAAACTGATGGATTACCTTGCTTTTCCTTTCACAGTTTCTTCACAGCTCGATCTCAGCTAGAAGTTGAGCCATCTGAGCGCACGATAGAGACTTTTCAGATGTGAAATCTGGCTCAGAAGGAGATCTAAGGATCTCAGAGGGAAACGGGGCACATACATTCAGATTGCCAGCAAATATGCCAAAGGCTTGGGTGTCGCCTAGACATACACACCTCCAAGATACAGAGAAAAACTATGACATTTAATGGACCTTCTGAGATTTGTTCATGTTCTCTGTTCCTCATATTATAATAGAAGTGGTCATGCCAACGTGGGGAGCAACAGAGGATATATTCCATAAAAGGATATAAAAAAGTAAAGTCCTGTAAAAAGTCCTTTACAAGTGTTTATGAACTAACCTGAGATATGGGAGATGCAGTGAACAGAGCCCCACACACCCCTGGAGAATTAATGTGGATTAATTGGCAGTAACACTGTCTCACGTAGCTAGGATTCGTGGCAGCATCCAGCACATAAATGTCACCTCCCAGATCCTGATGTAGATGCTAAACATCCCTGTTTCCGTGTGACAGTACAGTAGGCACTGACTGAAAACTCCCTGGCATGAAATGCCCTCACCTCACCTCCAAGCACTGCTGACATCCCTCTGTCTGCTTCATGTTGGAAAGAATCTGCTGTATCAGTTTGCAGCTATTAGTCATCAGGAGAGCTGGGAGTCACCTTTGAAATGCTTCATATCAAGCATCCTGGTCCTCTGCACCGAGTGTAAACACAGTGCGTGGCCAGAGCATGGTTTCCATAACGGCATCCACCAGGTTATTTATATCCTCTGTCCACTCTGGATAAACAAAATCAGTAACACAGACTTTGCAGCTGCAGCTGTGGCTGCAATCATTGATCAGAGAGCCCTAGGTTTGAGTTCTGGGTGATAAAAATAAATAAATAAATAAAATACCATTAAGTATTAACATCTGTGGCTTTCAGTGCCATGCAAGGTCTGCACTGTGGTTCTGCATCCCCTAACAAGCGGGATCGCTCACCACCCAGCGATTGCAGACCAAGGGATTTAGGAAGGCTTATGGATGGAAGGGAGATTAATGCAGACTTGAGCCGTCTGGCTTAAAGATGGGGGAGACCTGATAACAGTATTCAGAGCAATGAGCATCCCCCTTCGAACAGGGCAGCATCTGCCTTTCTTCCCACCTTCTAAACAGAGACTTAAGCAGATTTCTTGCTTCCATCTCCCTTAAAATGTAAACATTGTTTTGTTTTTCTGTTCATCCACAAAAGGATGACCATTCCCATGGAGCAGCTGGACATTCAGAGGGCTGGGAGGAGCATGGGTAGACATGGTCACTCACTGGCTAGAGTTACTTTATGTTTCTGCTCGTTTGTTTTTCACTTTTTGTTTCTTTTTTTCTTAAACCTGATAGAAGTCTTTCAATGTCCCAGCCATAATCTCACTGGGTTTCACCACCAGAAAGGAAACAATAATATTATCTTTCTTCCTACCTCAGTCTTACCTGTTTGGGTTATAAAACCAATGCTGCAGGGTTTGCATGCTCTAAATGGCTCAACCACTAGCAGACTAAGCAACTCATCCTGCAGAAGCAATTGCTATGCAGAGAGCAACAGTTAGGGAACTCTAGGCTCTTTTGACTTAGTGAATGGTCCATATCTTATACTTTCTTCCTTTGATCACATTAACTGACCTTTCAGAAGGCAGTCTTGGTGATAAAGACAAATGCGAAATGTACTACCTGAAAACAACCCCTATAAAAGTGCTCTTGATTCCACCAGATAAAAACATTTTGCTCTATTCTCCAAAAAGGGCAAATGTAAATGAGATGTGAGCGTCCAGGCTGCACATCTCTTCACATGAGTTCACACCAATGACTCCATTCTTCAGGACTTGTCCTAATGTGAACCCCAAGTGGACGAGGCTTATCAGTTCTTCCCATCACTCCTGTGCAGTCAGAGCTAAACTAGCTACAAGATCACTTCACCTCTGGGGCCCTTCAAAAAGAGGAATATGATCCCAGAGACCAGTAAAAGTTATTCAGTCAGATGACCAAGAGCTATATTTAATTCTTTTATCTCAATATTCATGTTTCTTCTGAACTCAGATTAAACTAAGGGATTTTGTGATACTTGTGTATGAATTCATAAGTGATATCGAGATAAACTGAAAGAGAGCTGTATGAGATCTCATGAGATAAAATCTTGTCTTCCTCCTAATCACTCCACATTTTTGCCTGCTGTTTGCAGGGTGAACACAAACCTTATTTCGGTACTGTAAAAATTAGGTTTGGATGTCCTATTATGCATGGGTTTTTTGATGTTACAAGTGCATTTCAGACAGATGCATCATCCATACTCTTGGAGACGAAGGATGCCACCTTGCATGTGCCTAAGCTGCATGATCTCCCCAGGGTCTGTTACATTCTCGAGTTCATATGTTGCTCATATCCTTCACCAGCAATGGGAAACAATGCAGCTCATCTTGGCTACGGGAGAAAAGCTCCCAGTTGTGGCTTCAGGATCAAGAAAACAGGGAGAGGGACATGGTGCAAAGCCAAACAAGCTCAAAGCTTCAATGGAGGAGGATAAAATTCACCTTTTTTTCCCCCCTAAACTTCTTTAAATTCAGGAACATAAAAGCCTGAGGACAGAGATGAACAAAGCAGACTCTGAGAGGCAGTATTTAACACCAGGATGCCTCTGGTGCAAGTATTTTGGGTTTTGAAATAGCTTGTTGAATTATGCAGCAACAGATTCTTCCACTATAAAGAACTCTGCAGTTTAGAGGATCAAGTTAAGCCTGCAGAAATAGGAATCACAGTTTGGAAACCGAGTTTTGGCTTCAAAGACAAGTAAGGAAACAGGGACAAGAAGAAGAGAAGTAATGAGATACATTTGCACTGTGAGGTGAAAAGCATACTTTGAAAATGGCATGAAGTAATTCAAGCCACTGGGGAAATTGGAAGAACATTCATCAGGGCTTTTGATGGCACCCAGGATTTTCTTTATGCTGAATCCAGCACACCATCCCTACCAACTTCATTAGTGGTTCCAAAATTTGTCATCTCTGGGAGTTACGTGATCTGGAGTTAATACAATTAGCTGTGACTTTGAAGGCACACAGCAGCTTCTCATCATTCTCAGAAGAACCTAAGACAACTTGGGGATAGAAGCCAAGCTCAAAATCACTGCCAGGAGTGTCATGTGCTGTTCCAGAGTTGAGATAGTGTCTGTTAGAGGAATGAGCCTTGTATGGATTCAGGGAAGGATGTGGGAGGGATGAGGAGGTAAGAATGAATGGAGACAGATAAAGGTCAAGGAAGGGATGGCCACATAGTTACAGGATCTGAATGCAGAGAATAAAAGATAGGGAAAGATGCCTGGATATAAGGGAAAATGGGATGCAGAAAGTAGGGGAGGAGAGGACCAGAAAAGATAAAAAAAATACTGGACCAAAGAGAGAGGAGGATGGGTATGAGGGGTCTGGAGGAAGCAGACACTGAGGGAGGGAAATGCAGCACATGGAGATCAGGAAGCTGAGTTCAGGTTTTTGCATTAATTGGGACTGTGCTCAGGGCTGCATCAGTCTTATCCCTGATACATCTGCACCATCGTCTAACTCCAAACTCCCGGCATTTCAAGAGATAGGATGTGCCCTTGATGCCCTTCACGTTCATGTGAATTTTGGGTTTTAATATAGTTTGGGTTTAACCCTTGCTTAGCGGGTACAATCCAGAACCACTTCCACGTAGCACATGAGTGTGCTAGGTATACATGTACCAGTACCCATGGCTTGGCATGGAATCACTAGTGACAAACAGGGGACAAGAAAAGTTGTTGCTCATGAGCTATGACTAAACTGGACAAAAAGGTATGGTGATTAAGTATCATTAAAAACAGAAAAGAGAAGCACGCTTGCAGAAGATCAAACAAATAAGAAATAAACTCAGCTGGCCCATAAAACTGTTCCTGTGCATGTGGTTGGATCTGTTATTAATTTTGATACATTTTAAAGAGTTGCAGCAAGACTCCCAAAGACCAGATTTTGTTCTCCAGACTGTTAATTGAGTCTGGCCCCTTTCCCTTCTTTCCTGGAGAGACACAATCCCATCTATCCCTAGAGGGACACGGTACTCAAGTGATGCCTTTATCGTGTTCTTCATGTTGTCTGCCAGTGCATGTGTGAATATGTGTGTGAATACATGTGCAGTGTCATGTGCAGATGCGGAACAGGGGAGAGAAGCAATATTTATGCAAAGCTACAGAGGAAGGAGGTCTTCTCGATGGCAGCAGTCAAATCAGGCTGATATGGCAACCAGACACAGTAGCAATCACGTGTCAGAATTACAAATATATATCAAGAGCCAGTTTCACATCAAAAAAAATAATAATAATAATAATTGACCTTGAAGCACATGTGTACCTCTATGTTCTAGAGAACATGCCTGCATATGCCCCTTGCATGTTAAAGTTGTGTGGAGGTGTTTTAAGAAATTTCTACTTTGAGTGTGTGCTTTAGAGACTGCGTCTGGACAACTCATTGGGCATTTCTGCTGTGCACAGTGAAGATCATGTGTGTTATTCCGGGATTCACAAACAGACGTGTGCTCATGCCATGTGCATGCAAGGACAAATGCATTCTGAAAATAGTCAAAAAACAACTTAGAAAGGAGGAACATCTGAGCATAAACTACCCTGGGCATTGTCATGGCTGCATATCTTGGACTATATCCTGTCCTGAAGAGTCCCCAGTTTTACAAAGCCAAAGAAATCCCTCGTTTATATATTGGCTCCATACAATGAAAATGAATCTATTAACACGAGTAGCTCTTTCAAGACTGGAGGGCCTGGGGGAGGATACTTGGTGTAATTAGAAATCAATCTAGCAGCATATTTAGGTCTCATAAGCCTAAATTTCTCCAACTTCTCCATCCTTGCCAGTCCATACACCTCAGTGCGCGCCACGGATACCAAGAGCAGATGCCGAGTAGCAATTGCAAACAGATGCTGATCTAATGAGTGTGCGGAGGTGGGAGAAACCGGCCGTGAGAAAGATAAGCAGGTGTCAACAGCACGTCACCTATGACACCATCCATCACGCTGTCAGGCCGAGGCGGGAGGGTTCCAGATGGCATCTAATCCCGCCGCACGGGACGCAAGGTCCACAAAAGGGGTTGCGTCAATATGCACCACGCTGGTGCCAGCCACGGAAGGCTGAAAAGGGCTGATAGAGCTGGGGGAGAAAAACATTTTTCCATGGTTTAGAAGAAGAGTTCATTTCACTTCCCATGGCTGCCCCAAGGAAGAAGCCTGAACCCAAGCGAAAGAAGAGGTAGGCAACTGCTTGAGATATTCTGGAGAGCATCATGGTTATGATGATGAAGAGCTTTCCCAGAGAAGCTCAGGTAACAAAAGCTGCCTAAACACAATCTGCAGTGCAGGTGGATTGGAAGGCTGGTCATTTGGGGGAAAACTCAGGGAGAAAAGGAAAACTTGGGAGCAAACACTTTTTTTCCCCCCAAGAGGCATTTATGGCAGATGACAGGTCCGACCTCAACTTTGCCCTGCATTAGGGAGAGACCTTACTTAGTGGCAACCATCCCTGGCACAAATTAAGACACAAAAGGCATGACCCTATGTCCCTCTTTCTGTGACTGATGATGAAATGAAGGGAGAGAGAAAAAATAAAATAAATCCCAACTTGGAGGTTTTCAACCCCCATTTTCTTGCTAAATTCCAGCTTAGGCAAATGCTCTTCTTTCACCTAAAGTAACTCAGAGAAACAAGACACTTTTCCGCAAAGCAAGAGCTGCAGCATGAACCTAAGCGCTGCAGAATGCAATATGCCATGGGGAGAGAGATGGGCATTGCAGTCACCGTTTCCCTCACCAGACAGTTAATTTGTTAGACAATAATTCATTAGGTCTTAATACTTGCAGTGGTTTTAGAGCAATGACAATGTAGCAGCACTCAATGCAAATGTTCTGTGACGTGCTAGCAACATGGTACTCTTCAGACAGCCACAGATTTGTTATGTTAATACCCCCGTCTCCTCCTGAAATCATCAAAAGGCAGGTGCTGTCACACAGCAAAAAAATTACTGCTGGGGACAGATGTGACTGGTGCTTATTGCTCATGCACTGTTGGGAAAGCACTAAAAAGAACAGGAGTTAAAAAAGGGATTTTTACCATTTTCCTTCTGATCCGTTTATGAGAGCTCTCCCAGCTGGGAGTCCCTGGTTTATTCTCCTGAGGATACACCGGAGTAAGTGCAATGATTCCTATGGTGCAGCTCCCTCCCAGGCTGGATAAAGGCGACGGGGATCCGACCTCCTCTCTTCAACGCAGACTCGCCTAAAAAACCCCAAACCCCAGGGAATGGGGCAGAGTGGGGGCATTTCAGACCCACAGGCAGAGCCCGCAGTCCTAGACAGACGTGCAGGAATCCCTGCCTTAGTCCTGCATGCTCCTAATTGAACTAATTGAGCTTCTGTAATTTGCAAGAGTTAACCCTACGTTTCCTCACCACGGGAGGCCCAAACCTCGATGCACATTTTTGTTTCAAAGAAGGGCAAAGCAGATCAGATGCCCATGCCGGTGTTTTCCACAACAAAGGGGAGTTGGAAACTCTTGTCGCTCCCGGAGCTCTCAGGGTTTCCCTTTGATTGTTGCATTTCCTAACAGTGTCAGCACTTGTGTTATTAATGATCTAGACGATAGGTCATTAAAAACCATTCGGGGAGGGGGGTTGCGGTCGCATAAGGAAGGATTAGAGCCCTGTCACTTATTAAAGAGTGAATATTCACCCCGTCCAATTAAAGAGATTCCTGCCTAATAGAGGGACCACTGCTCCTCTAGCTCCCCTCTGGCAGGAAGATAGGGAAACTGTAGAATAATCTCATCACTCCTGAATAAAACAGAGGAGATTTCTGACAAAGAAGTCTATTTATTTATTTATTTTCTGTATCTGAGGTGCCCGCTCCAAAACATAAAAGTGATGCTGTGCAATGGGAATCTCGAGATGAGGTTCATAGAGAAATTTCAGCCAAGGGGGACTCAAGGGGTGCAGCAAGGGGGCACCTCCAATTTCAATGTCTTTCCATTTTCTTTTAACGTTAATTGGATTAAAAATTCAATTCGTTAGAGGTGTATTTTTGCATGCGAGAGATAAAGACGCAATAAATACCAGCTCCATTGATGGGAGAGTAAATGAGGAGGAAAAAAAAATAGAGAAAAAAGAGGATGAGATGACTTAAAGAGGGTTCTTTGGAAATCAAGCAGACTTTGTGTCTTCAGCATCTTCTGTAGGTTTGGATAAAGTGAGATTTCTTTTATTCAGAGGTGTGGACTTGATCTTAGCCCAGGGTCTTGTATTGGGGTGGGGGAATCCCTTCTATTTATCAAGAAGCATTGTTACTTTGAAGAAAAAAATGGCAATGAGTTATGAAGGAGACAAGGAGGAACTTGGCAAAGTTAGTCCAGTGCAAAAACAGCTCCATTTCTCATGCCCAAGGGAAACTACAGGGTAATTTATGTTGGAATGAAGAAGGGCTACAACCGTCTATAGTCTCCAGTGCTGATTGCCCTCTCCTGACTTACGAGGGTCCAGAAGGGAGAGGGATGGAAAGGGGGCTGAACTGCGCCAGAACACTGAATATAGACTATTTATGGTTAAATTTACCTTAACATTGTGCCCCATGACATAATGCTCCCCCTAACAGAAGGAGATGGACCCCAAGCAAACAGAAGCAGCACATGGACAACACTGTGTTTATCATATTTTGTTTAAGCTTGTGCTTTCTCGTATTCTGTGGCACTGATCCTACGCACCTCTCCCCATCTTCTATAGCGGGTTGGATATAATCTCCTTGAATGAAAAGCAATGGAAAAAATACAAAATAAAACAAAACAATATTATTATGACAACTTTAAGCAGCTGAGATGAAGATAAGCAAGGTAAGTAATTGACACAAAAAAAGCTTTTCAAAAGAAGGCCTCCATGCCCATTTGTTTGTGGATTCCTAATAAACTCAGCACAAGCCTGTCTGTAGTGAACTACATCACCACCACATGGAGAGAGAGATTAAAAAAAAAAAGCTTCTATTTATTATAAAACTTTAATTGACTTTAAAGAGTGACTGTCATGTTGTCTGACACTTTAAAGTGTTCTATACGGTAGGAGACATAAAACATGAATCGTTGCACTTGTTTTTCTTCTTTTTTTTATGCCACATTTGCTAATTATTTAATCTCCCATGTCAGAAGCAGGACTTTTTCTCCTTTTCCTGCCTGTTTTTCCCTTCCTATTTTCTCCCACAACTAGATGATGGCAGAGCTAGTGCCCTGCTGTGCCGTGGGCAAGGGTGGCACACATTTGGACTAAGGAGAATGATGGATTAGAAAGGAAGTTAGACACGTGCATGAGTGACAGATCCATCCACAGCAATTAAACATGGTGATCCCCATGCAACTTCCAGCATGAGTTCCTCATTTTCTGCTTCCTGGAAACTGAGGGGTCTAATTCCAGGTTCACTCTATGATCTTAGCCCATTCCCATAAGTATCTACTACTGGCATCTGGAGCATGGGATACCCAAACTGCTAGAACTTCCTTTACTCCCTTTATTCATTAAAGTCAAGTCAATAATAGCATTAATAGAGAAGGTGAGACTGGTATCAAGGCCATTACTTGGACTTCTTGGGCTTTGAAGGCCAAACAGGAGCAACCTGATGTCCTCTCTAGCACTGGTGACAGGCTCACAGCTGGTGGCATCTTCATGTGCCCTGTCTGTGGGTTACAGCACGCAGCAATTTGTAAAGCATCTATCACCTCATGAACAAACACGCATTCCTCAGCCATGCAAGAGAGGAGAGAGGACCTCCCCAATGGGGAAGAAACAAAAAAAACAAACAAAAAGAACAGCATCTACCAGAAATCCCTAGGCAATTTTAGTGGGAAGAATTTTTTTTTCTCATCTGTCCTTTCTGCCTCACCTTTCCTATTAACAGGGCAGGACTCAGCCCCACAGGATACGGAGCACAAGGACATTCACCTGCAGGATGTCCTGGGCAGCCTGCTTTCAAGCAGGGTAGGAGGGAGGATGATCCTCCATCCTCAGCCTCAGATGTTTCCATGGAGCAAATAACAGTACTAATAAAGGCTGCAGGATTTTACGGCACTGGCTTCTCAGCCTTCAAAGGGCATCCCACAGCTTTTGGCAAGTCCCTTGCTATGAAGCAGAAGCGAGTCACCAGCCTCGTGCCAACTCAGGATTTAGCTTCAGCAGGATTTAAGGTGACTGTTGATATCATTAGCGGGGACATGGGAACACAAATGCCAGCTGCCAGCAGGCAGGGAGAACGTTGGTCCAGCAACTGCTCACTTGAGCCAGGAGCAGCCTGAATTATGAGCATTTTGAGGGCAGAAGAAGGGACTTCTTTACTCCAAGTTGGAGATGATTCAGGTGATGAAAGAAGAGGTTGCAGCGAAGCACTTTGCAGCAAGAGTGTCCGGTGGGCAGTGGTGACGCTAGTGGGGATTCCCTTGGCTCCATCCCTCTACCTCCCTCCTGCATATGGATTTCCCTTTGCAATAGGATCTGCTGCTCGCCCACGGGACCTTTGCAAAACGACCTCTTGCAATCACAACCCTGAGGTGTGTTGTTCAACCTCTTGCATCTGAAGAAGGGAATTTTGACATTTGTCACGTCCTTCCAGGTGTTGCACACAAGCAGCGCTATCAAAATAATCTGTGCAAAGTATTATAGGAGAGGGGCTGCTGGGGCAACTTATTGACCCACACAATCAGTTTATGATATGAGGGCTGAGATCACGTCCACTGAGCAGGCACAGATCCTAATGTTATTCTTGTTCATCAGAATACTTAACCTTTTTTTTAATTTCTTTTTCCTTTTTTTAATAAAAATAAATCCTTGATGACTATTTGCCTGAGGCTTTAGGTAGAGCAGCTAATGGGGCAGTCACGTGAAGCAAACCCTGAACTCAGAGCAGTGAGCAGCATCGAGAGAGCAGGACACCGGTAGAAAAGGCAGTAGGAGCATGACCACAGATGGCCGTGCAATGGTCTTATACCACCAACAAGACATGCATCAAAAGCAAAGAAACAAATAAAATAAAATAAAATAAAATAAAATAAAATAAAATAAAATAAAATAAAATAAATATTAGAGCCTGAGCTCTAAGTAGTTGTTCAACAAGTCGTGCTCTCACGTGGGAGCCACTCGCCGCTGCCGTCGGGGCTGTGGTCCAAGAGGGATCAGCTCCGAGCGTGGTGGTAGTGCAACCTGCCAGCAAGATCAGCAAGATCTAATCCCCGACGCACTACAGCCTTGAAATAATACCTCACATTCAGGGCTATTATTCTGGGAACGGCGGAGGCTCATTCAGAGTAGATTAATTGACGGGAATAAAAAAAGATGTTGATAACTCCGGACATAAAGAATGTTGTTATTCTCACTGGAAAGAAGCCCAGAAGTAATAGACTTACACAGACGCCCCCATCCCTCCTCCTCCTGAGTGCACGAGGCACTATCAGTAATTTCTTCCCTGATTCTTAATGAACTAAGAGCACGGCAGGATCTGGGGCACCCAATGAGATGACAGCCTCAGCGAGATATAGATTACCGCTCTTTGCCTGGCTGCAAAAATTAACCATCTAACCAACATATGGGTCCCAGATAGTGTCCTGCAGAGCCCACTCCTCCTTCCACACACACCAGAAGGATAATCCCCTTATTGTGATTTGGAGATGCAGAGATGGGGCTGATGCACAACCCCGAAACCCCTGAGTTGGGCAAGGGCTGAGGAGGAGAGGAGATTAGAGAGTCACCTCCTCCAAAGGGACTTTGAGGAGTAAGATCCAGACAGCCTTGAAATCCTCTGAAATTTGGATCCAGACCCAATTTTCTTTTCTGACGCAACCAGTCTCCGTAAGTGTGCTGTGTGCCATACTACAGCCTTGCTGCAGCCTAGCAACTAACATTAACTGCACCGATGTGCCCAAAGCTTAAGGAAGAAAAAAGAGGATCAACCACAAAACAAGGCCAAGCGCTGAGCAAGTGCTAAAGAGTTAATGCCAAAGAAAAGGAGCTGCATGGAATTTCCCTGCAGTTTCTCAGTCAGGGGAACAGTGCCTGGAAAACTGCAGCAATTCTCCACTCTTAGGCTTCGGGTTACAAAACTGTGTGATCCAAAGCTCCTTTTATAGTAAAACTTCCCACTCTTTGCTACAAATTGGGGTGTCTGGCTCTTTTGCAGTGTGCTCCAGCAACAAAATTGAATCACTGCAAGGGGGATCTATCCAGAAAAGCTTCCTAATGGGCACTAGGGAGGCAACAATATGATTTTATTCATTCCACCAGAGATGATGCTGGATGGACCAGGCAAATGGAAGGACCAGTTGTCTTGCAGATGCATGGAGCACTAAGTGGGGCCACCATCATTAAGACAAGATTGTCAAACATATTATCTACAAAACTAGGGTGCTCAGGTGCTTTTCATGCTCTAGCCTCAATTCATTGGCCAAACCTGGGCAGGACATTGCATGTCTGAGATTTTATGGCTATTAGATTTCTATAATTCGCTGGCGTTAGATGAGTTTCAGCTTTGTTCGTCCACCAATTATGTTCCAGGATGCCAGCCAACCGTGTCCTCTATTCCAAAGTACATATTTTCCTTCCTGGAATGAAATTCCCACCTTTTTCCAACACTCCTGGGATTCTACTGCTAAAACAAACAAAACTCCGCTGTCTTCCCAGATGCCACGCTGTATCCCCAAAACCTTCCATGAGTCAGCAGGGAACATTATTGATGTTCTTGTTGTGGCAGCAAAATTAACTGCTGGGACGATTTTACCAGCAACACGTCAATCCCATTTTCTATTATTAGGCGTCTGTGTGTTATGTTCATTGATCCTGGACACTAAATTTCCTCAGGGGTTAACAATACTTTCAACACGCGGACAAAAATCCATGGAAGCTTAAAGAACACTCAAGCACAAGATTCCCAAAGATCTCTGGGGTCTATGTTTTCTTTAGTTTACACAGACATATCAATATATCTGCTTAATTTCATTTCATTATTCCTCCTGCACAGTATGTGTGTTCCCCCTAGATTGACTTGAGGGAGTTTTTTCTTTCTTATTTATTTATTTTGTATGACAGATATGAAGATACACTGCTCCACTCATTAGCTCTGCCTTGTGTTTTATGAGCTTGAAGACCAAAGTGAAAAACATACCTAATTTTATATTTTTTTTACAAGAGTAATGTAACAGTATCAAGGTCTCTTACGGATGCAACATGCAATGTGCAATTCCAAAGGGATCCTATTATAAAACTCTAATTAATGTCTTATTACAAAATGAGATCCAATGAATATCCCCATTAGCTAAGCAAAGATGGACAGAGATTTTTAATATGCAAAACCAACAATGAATAGGTAAATGAATCTAAATGAACAGCCTGGGGTACATGAGAAGAGCAGAGAGAGATCAGGTAGAGGGATGGGAGATCACTGGGAGATGAAACTAGTGGAAAATGGGAGATAGAGATGTGAAAAAGATGAATGAAGGATGGATAGAGGGTAATGAATAAGCCTCCAAAATGAATATATGGCTGCAGGTGTGTGGTACTCCAGAGAGATGACAGATGGAGTGGGACATCACATGGAAGATGGTTGTATATCTACCCCAATATAACCACAGAGCTGCTCCACAAAAGTACTTGCATCCCTATTTAAACTCATGAAAGAAGGATGAGGAAGAGGAAAAAAATGGTTAGAGGAATCAAGGAGCTTGCCCAAAAGCAGATACCCTTCTGGTCAGGATCCTGACACCTCAAAATCTAGCTCTGGAATGCCACTTGTCTACAGAGGTCCCAAACAGGTTGTCAATACTATGACAGTGAGGTGGGCCGAGTTCTGCTGTCCACTCTGCTACTGTAAACCCAGAGGAATTTCCATCACTTCCACAAAATTATCTGCAAAGTCAAAATCTGGCCCATTAGAGCTCATATTTACCTTCTGTGCAGAATGCAATTTTCTTACATCTGTTCTAGTTAACAAGCAGATAGAAAGGGTGAGACACTGAAAGCAGCGAAGACAGGAACAGTAGTTAAATGATGGCTAATGGGCAGCTGATCGAGGAGATGGACAGATGCAGAGGGAGATGAATAGAATAGATAAATAGGCATCAAACCCCAATCTCCGAACAATTACAGTCTGCTCTGGAAATTCTAATCTTCTGCAGTGTCGCTCTCCAATAATTCCAGTTAAATTAGTTATTATCCCCTATTTGTGTTTGTCCCTGGAATTATTTTGGTGGCATGGATCAAAGAAGCACTGTGGGCTTTAATGTGGCGTGTGGTTTTAAAAAGTCAAAGCATTAGAAAGTGTTTCCCACTCTAATGCATTCTCATCTCATGCTGGAAAGTGGATCTTTAACTTCTAATTAGCGCATCTCAGGATCTGTCCAAACAACCCTGCCATGTCTATCCCTGCAAACACAAACAGATGAGATTCCCCAGGGACTCTGAGCCAGCTCAGCACCTACGAGGGGTAGCAGTGCTATCACAATTAATAAAGCATGAGCAGGCGCTAAATGATGCTGATTCTGGCCGTGCAACAGTAACCCAATCTTTTGTACTTTATTTTCTCTTTCCCACCTGATTCACTAACGATTCTTATGGCAAATGTACTTAAAAAAAAAAAATAATAAAGATAAAGATAAAGAAAGGAGAAAAAGGCTTCATTACATATTTAATTTAAATTTCTATCAGTGATTAGAATATTTTATGGACTGATCGTTTGCCAAACGTTCTGCTTCAAATCAAAGCTGTTCTAAATTCTACATGTGCCATCGAAGAGATACAGGGTTTAGGGTTATTTTCCTCCTTGGAAATAGTCACTGTCTCAGATTGAGACCGGCCAGGAAAGCAGTGGGTAAGGAAATGACAGTGAGATGGATAAATGAGAGTATGACGGAGTATGAGGCTCAAATCTTTGGCTGGGGGAAATTTTTCCCTTGGAAACTTGGAGACAGGCAAAGCAGTCAGCATTTATTTATGCATATCAACCACGTAAAGCAAGCAGACATGAGCAGGGGCATTTACCAGCGTCGTATTGTGCATGTGTGATTGGGATGAGTCCCTACATTGCATCACACGTCAACCACGACAAGCGAAGAGCAAGGGGACAGTGCCAAGATGTCTTCTTGGCAGCCAAATTATAAGGCTAACGTGTCCTGGGACAGAAAAAATCCCCCAAAAAAGGGAGAAGGAGGAACAGCAGCAGCCTTGAGGACTCAAGGAAACGCTATTTTGTCTGTGGGAATCACTGCGCTTTCATGGGGACTGTGCAACACTACAGCTGCATCTGTCAATATGCAAAGAAACGAGATCAGATACACTTCCCTAGCAAGAAGTTACATCCAAACCATCATCTGGAGGCTGTCTCCAGATCAGAGGTTCCTTCTGCCCATATTCCCCCAAAACTGTGTTAACNAAGGCTAACGTGTCCTGGGACAGAAAAAATCCCCCAAAAAAGGGAGAAGGAGGAACAGCAGCAGCCTTGAGGACTCAAGGAAACGCTATTTTGTCTGTGGGAATCACTGCGCTTTCATGGGGACTGTGCAACACTACAGCTGCATCTGTCAATATGCAAAGAAACGAGATCAGATACACTTCCCTAGCAAGAAGTTACATCCAAACCATCATCTGGAGGCTGTCTCCAGATCAGAGGTTCCTGGATTGGACCTGGCATCACCTTCTGCCCATATTCCCCCAAAATTGTGTTAACAAGAACAGGGGTTGAGCCAAAATCTCAAAGAAAACTACAACTTTATGGCTGCAGGGGGATCTGCAGCAGAGATGATGCTCTGGTGACAAAAGGCAGTTTTGTCTTCTGGGAGGATGCAGCTATGAGGAGGACCACACATGGCCATATGGCCCAAGGGCTGCTCTCCTGTCATGTGTGACCTGGTAGGGATGCTAAAGTTGGTTCCTCATTTCAAAGATAACTGCGGAGACCAAACTAAGCTCAGACCCTCAGCTTTAGAGAGAAGACTTGTTTGGTAAACTGAAGAAAAACACACTGCATTTGCCAATCTCTTGGGATTTGAAGCTGGAATGTGACCTCTGCCCAGCAGCTTTGGTGCTGCTACCTTCCATGTTTGGAGGTTCCTCATGCGCAGACACGCGGATTTATATTAGAGATATATAGGATCTATAATATAGATCCTGCATCCTGGATCTATATTAGAGTTTTCACTTTACAGACATACACAAAAAATAAAGAATAGCCACATTGAACAGTCACTTCACATGCAGAATGAGCATCATGGAGCTCAGTAGATCCAACAAATCTGGAGCCCCCAGTGAAACTGGCCAGGCCCATCAGAAATGGCCCAGGGGAGGGACATAATCTTCTTTGTGATGTGTAGTAGGCCCATAAACAAATGATTACGCTTCTGTGCCTGAGTTTCCCTAATTTGCAAAATGCTGATAATGATCGAGGCTAATTGAAAATTTCCCATCAAGCGTTATTAGGAATGGGAACTGGGGTTTTGAATGAACCATTTGCAGAAAGCCCAGATTCTTCCATATTTTTTTCCAGTAAAGCAAACAAGCAAAAAAAAAATCTAAACTCTTTTAAATCTGTGGATAAAATGGCAAAATTTTCAGTAGGAAACACCTACTATTTTCTATCTATCTGATTCAACAACCTCCCAGTCCTCAAAGGACTTCTGAGGTTTCTTTTATTGCTCTTTTAAGTAATCAAAGATACCCAAATAGGAAGTTCAGTGGAGTAAATTTTATTTTAAATGTCGACAGAGAAAACCTCCAGCCAAGCATGGGTTAAGTCTCAGACAATGATACAGGGGGAGAACTTTACAGTCACTAAAGAAAGACAGGGGCAGATTATGAAGAAACAGCACCAGAATGGCCAAATCCCACCCTTTTTACTTCAGATGATACATGATTTGTCCATGAGCACCTATTGGCAAGGAGAAAAGCATGTGTGGACCCTGCCATGACCATGCTAACAAAGCAGACTGGAGGCTTCTTTGCCTCATTTCAGACCCAATGAAGGTTCATATCTATGTTGGATAACTGTCCAGCTGGGACAGAGGTGACCAGAGAACAGGGGCCAGCAAGATCATTACCATTAAGTGGAAATCATAGTAAGCACATCGCTTTATAACCTGCACTATGCCCTGAAGAGCAGAGTCAACAAGAATAAGGACTCGCCAATTGACTGCTGGCATCATTGGACTAACAAATACACACGTATAAAGATGTGCAGAAATGCTACTGAGTACTTAATAAGGTAGGATAATTAGCAGAGTGCTGATGAGATGTACAAGCAAAAATCCACTGAAGGCAATGGGAAGACTTCCACCGACATCAGGAGAGGCTTTGGATCTGATCCAAAATGACATATTCAGGTATTAATGAGTTTTAGACACTGAAATCCCTCCCTGAAATAGGTCTTCAATGCGAGCCTTTACTTTTGTTTCAGTCCAAAAATTGCTGAACATCTGCACCAAGGTTGAGGGCATCTCTGATAGTTTAGGAGGCAGAGAAGAGTTCATAAGGATTGTGGGAATGGGAATAAGAAGAAACATGCTGCAGGGCATTGTCTGTGCTCCAAAACACATTGATTGCGACAGAGTAATGAGTGATGTGATGTGGTTTTGTAATAGAAGAGTCTGGAGGAAAGGACCTGGTCTCCTGCAGAGCTACACCTGCAACTCAACAGCCCCTTGGCAAGGAACACGCAAGACCAGCACAGTGTTGTCCTCTGCACTGTGATTATACCAGCACAAAGTGCTGCCTTGCTTCAGAAACAGAGGGATGCTCCGTGCTCAGGATGTATAGAAGAGTTCACTGCTTGAAAAGCTCCATAGGAATGAGAGGAAACACTGAAAGACCTTGATCATATCTTAAACCCCTTTATGCTGCTTTTTCTTTTCCTTCTTTTTTAACGAAAAGCACAACCCAGATCTCCAGTCGTTCTTTTGGAAATATTTAATGGGAAGCACGAACATGCTTCCTGACACCCACACAAAGCGACGGGGACTCAGTCCCTGCCTTAAGCACAGAGGAACTCTTGGAGTTAAAGGGGAGTGCGATGAGCTGCTGCACTCTGTGCTGTGAAATCAGAGCTGTGTGGGACCCGACTCCTGATTTTTAGGGAAATCCCACAGCTTTGGGATGATCCTGCTCTTGTTTGTCAAATTGTCACCTTTCAAAATTGTTCCATAAGTGACAAAAGCTCAGGGCATCCCCCTGCTCGCCAGTACCCTGCACACAGCAGGCTGTGCAGCTCCATGCACACAAGCAATAACAATTCCCTGCCTTGCACCAGCCACTCCGGCATCTGGAGAATTAGGGACAGACTTGCCATTGCAAAGGAAATAACTGAGCAAAATTGAAAGAAGATGTGAAATCTGCAGAGGAAAAAAGGAGAAAAAAAAAAGGTCACTGAGAAGAAAAGAGAGAAGGTGGCGAGCAGAGAGGGGAATTGTGCAATGGAAAGAAAGGAGCTGCAGTGCACATGGAGCTCTCCAAGCCTGATCTGCAGCACTGGCAACCTTTGCAAATCAATTGGTCTTAGGGAGGTAATGATGGGCTTCCCCTGAGAATGCAAAGGTCTATTGGCTGCAAAAATGACTGTCTGTCCTGGTTGTGTCTCCCCGGACCCATCTCCATGGCTCTGGCACTCAGAATAGGACTCAGTTTTGGGGATCTTCTCTGCGAATCACACAGGGAAGCACATAGGGAAACTGAGGCACGGCCACTCCGTGCAACCCTGCACACAGGCAATAAAACAGGCTCCAAGATCATGGGAGCTTGGAGGTATCCAGGTGAGAAACAGCCTTTCCAGCCAAGATAAAGGGAAAAGCAACATCCCATCCTATTCCTTGGAGAGACATAAAACTACCAGTGATACCCATGTACTGGGTACCATCTGTTCCCGTTCGCCCCTGCATCAGACTCTGCCTTTCCGCGTGGCATTTTGCAGCCATGACACTGAATCTGCTTGGACTTTCATTTGTAAAAAGAAAGAAAGTAAAAAAAAAAAAAAGTTATTTAATATCTCTCCTTCCAAGTCCCCAGAGAAGGGCTCATGAACTCAGTAATTCAAGGGCTTTGCAGATCTCATCTCCTCCTGTTGCACATGCAGGGGGAATTTCTCAGCCCTTGCCTTCTCAAAAGGGAACAGCTGGCCACACATATATTAAGCAAATACCTCAGTGCAGAGCTTTAGTTTGTAACAGCAGCTTCCTCGTGGTGCCATTCGTGACACGTTTTGCTGCCAGCCCCGCGCTGTGCAGTGTCTTGGGTGTCCTGCAGCATCATTCCACTCACAATGAGCTTTTCCCAATGTGGCAGCAAGGATTTGCCTCCCTCTCCTGTGCTCAGCCACCTGCTTTCATAAAATTCACATGAAGGATGAAAATCATATGAAAATCTTGGAGACTGCTGCTCGTTTCCTCCTGTGTTTCAGATTAGTGAAAAGCCTCAAAAGTTGTTGGGGAGGGAGACGGTGAGGATGGACAGTTAATGCAGAACCTAAATTTGGCGGGGGGAAAAAGCAAACTAAAATATAAACAGCACAAAACTGCAGTTGAACTGTCAGGGAGAGATGGAGGGGATATTGGTCACATCAGTCTCAGCATTCCCGGAACCCCCTATGCTGCAGCAGGACATGCAGGAAATGCAGGGTTGAAAACCTGGAAAGCCCAGGAGAAACACTGCAGGATAAGCCCAGCTTTTCCCTCGCGAAGGACCCTTCTCCCATAGCTTTCCTGCATGGATGAAGGGACCGCACTGTCTCTCGGTGCAGACAGAAGGGATCCGAAGTGTCTGCAATTACGGCATTAGCATCACTTAGTGCAGCCCAGGCAGAGCATCCCTGCCCATGCTCTGCCTGTCACTTCGCATTCCGCTCAGGAGCATCTCTTCAGCCCTCCCTTTTAATAGAGATGATTTCCTAGTGCCTCTTCACGCAAAGAGCAGCCACTGGTCCATTAACTGCAATCAATGTAACCTCTGCTGGCAGAAAACGGGGAGACGTCTGGAGCCGCGGCGGAGCAAGACTCCTTCCAGCCAGATACCGCGTCTCTGGCAGGAGCCTCGTGCTCGTGATCCAGGAGAAAACAAATGCCAGCATGACCAGAACATGCTACACCTGCCCAACTGATCTGTGCAGGGCAGGGAACTAGGAGAAGGAGGGATTTCAGCTGCTCTTCGGGTGATCAGTGGTCCAAGGAAAAGATGCGGCTTCCCTGTGGCTGAATCCCCTTCTCTGTTTCCTGGGATGATAGCCCTGGATAGAGGACACGAGGTTGTGGCTAAATCTAGTGGTGATTTAAATAGCTGAGAGCTGCTGGCTCATCTTTACAACGCTGGGAAAAGGGATACATTTGGCATCAGTCGTCTATAAGCAACAAGCACTGAATGCATCCAAGCAGGGTCCAAATTCAAGAGGATCACATCCCCACTCTGGTGTGAACACCCTGAGGCATAACACCAAGAAAGTCTCTTGCATACCAAGAAAATCTCTTGTGTACCAAGAAAGTCAGGAGGAAAAGAGGAATAGAGGCAAAATCATCACCAAAACCATCATCAAAAATCATCATCAAAATGTTCTTTCATTGGGCAATGCTGAGATTCCTAAGGAGTTGCTGCAAGCTCTTCTTGAGTCCCCTGCCCTGAGGGCATGGAATGGACCTCTTAACTACATAGACCAGCTGGCATTTCCAAATTAACTCTTGTGCAGATATTGCAGACTTAGTCTGGATACCCTTTTCTCATCATTAATCCATGAGCTTTGGTAACTGTGCTGAGTGGAAAGGTCAGCACTCAAAACTCGTCTTAAACAGCGCAAAACTAAATAGGATTGAAATCCCAGGTGGAAGTTTGCAAAACAAACATTACTGATAATAACAATCATCATATTCTTTACAAAGAATGATTGGAGCTTTCTAGCCAAAAAGCTGCTTATGAAAATTCA
Organism: Crypturellus undulatus; assembly: GCA_013389825.1. Lineage (NCBI taxonomy): Eukaryota > Metazoa > Chordata > Aves > Tinamiformes > Tinamidae > Crypturellus > Crypturellus undulatus. Next base: position 96,408 of record VWPW01031879.1, on the reverse strand, counting down.
CTGGATGCTTTAACTCCAAGACATAAAATCTTGTATAAAGAGCACATTGTCATTCTTGCTGATTAAGTGTAGGCCAATTTCTTTTTAACAGAATGAGATCTTCCTTGGAAGAGACTGTATGGTGCTGATAATTATCTGATGACACGTTGAGGTTTAGCAGATGGATTAATTTCTTCTTACATTATGTTGTTAGTGCCGCTGGGGGAGTGTGTGGTACATCCTTTTGCGTTTTAAACTGGAGTTTGAAGCACAATTTAGAGACACTGGCAATTGCTGGGCTCAAAGCAGGTCTCCAATGGCTTTCTGGGAGCAGATACCTGCAGGACACAGCAGATCATATGCTGCAGTGCCAGGCAAAGAGAAAGGCCACGGTTGACCTTCTAACTGAAGGTGAAGGATGCTCCAGGTACCAACCTGGGTCTCAAGAGACCAAGGTTTGATACCTAGTCATGCAGTAAGATAGATGCTCAGTTGAATATTATGAGATGCAGCATCCTTGACAGTTTTCTCCTACCTGCAGCACTGGGAACAGGGCAACTTTGTGCCCCATACTGCTCTCATTGTCAAGTAACTCAGACTTCTTGATCCGCCAGAGCAATTTTCTGTGCGCTCTGCTGCAGTCTGTACACACGGCAAATCAAATGATGCTCTCCACCACACGGAGTGCATCCTTGTTTTAAAGATACTTCCCGATCTATCCAGCCCTGCTTCCCAGAAGGGTTATTATACACAGCCACATGCAACTGGGGAGGCAAAAGGCTGCTGCTCTCAGAATATTAAGCGAATAAATTGGTTGCCCTCTAACATACCTTCTTCTCCCAAGATGACACAGACAACTGAAAAGATAATCCAGCTTTCTACAGGCTCATCTGGGGTTTAATGGGGCCCAGCTACCAGACAAGCAGCAAAGGTGGAAAACAGGAGAACAAAAAAAGACTCTGAAAGAAAAATATCGACTGGTTCTCAGGTAGCATGCGTGGAAGAAATTTAGATGGTATCTACAGAAAATATATTGAGAATAGCCTCTATTACACTGTGAAGTGCTCTTCAATGAGAGGAAAAGGGGAGGACTCCATTATCCGCAGCAAGAACAGTCACACTACACAAAAGCTGTTGGTTTTGCAGTGATATTTCAAGCTCCAGAATGGCTCTAGCAGCAGCATCATTACGTGGTGCTGCTTGTAGCTGGCACGTCTCTTCCCTGGGTCATTGCTTGAGCACACAGACATCCCTTCTGGGCAGCCCTGGTTAAAGACTTGCTTTTTATTTCTCTATCTCCAGCTGGTAACCTAGAGCCAGCTGAGGAAAGGCGGAATAACCCAGCGGGTTAGGTAGTGGAGCAGAATTCGGAGGCAAAGGGAGGGTGATGATCCTGGGCTTCTACATGCAAAAGGCAACATCTCCCTTCCTGCTCCATCTTCCAATTCCCAGGCACTTGGCTGGGCCTCATTGGACTTGCATCCAGGATCTCTGGATACGTGGCGGCTGAAAGGCTTTTAGGCTTTGCTCTTGAGAAAAAATGACAGGCCCCGGGCCCCAAGCCCGCAATGAGAAATGGGTTTCATTTTTGTGAGTGCAGCGGGTTCAGCCAAGGTCGATGGTAGCAGCGCCGAGGGAAAAGCACTGGGAAATATAACTGCGTTTCCCATCACTCATCCTTCTCCTCCTTCCTCTGCAGGTGCTGGGCTTGCTGGAGAAGGGCCCATTTATCTTTGCATGGGGTGCAAACAACTCCCTTAAGTTTCTAGCCCCTATAAAGGGGTGTATCTTAGAAGAAAGATGAGAAATCCCTGAGTAGAGTCCCCATCACCATGCCCGACAACATATCTGAATGTATCTGCACATATCTGAAAAATATCTCTGTCTCCAGAGCTGCCAGGATGCGCTTGAGCATCCAGCTCAGAGCAGGAGCATCTTCCCTGTGGAAACCTTCTTATTTTATGGAAACAACACAACACAAATGTGTTCTCCAGCCCTTGCACATTGTTAACGTTAATAACAGAGGGGCCCTGACAAGCATGGTGAGTCAAGAGGGAAGTTAATTGGATTAGCCGGAATTGCTCATTGCTGCTGCTGCGTATCCCCGTGTTACGGCTGACACTTATTGCAGGGAGCTCATGCCCCAGATGGAGAGTCTGGGTTTCTTGGTCATCTTTAACTTCTTGTGATGCAGGCACAGGGGCTGGGGAAGGTGACCTGATAGCCCAGTCTGTCCCAAAATGTTATAGGAAGATGAGGGAAGTGAGAATGGGGGAGGTTTGCCCAAAGACGTGTGAAAAAAACACAGTCTCTGAAATCCGGTCTCATGTGAAGACCAACTTTATGTCTGTAAAGTGTCCACATTTGGTTTCTTCTTATCGACTGCTTGCTGCAGTAAGAGTTATTGCAAGTAACATCCTGCATTTAGGTGTGTTTTTGATCACTATGGGATTTANACAGGGGCTGGGGAAGGTGACCTGATAGCCCAGTCTGTCCCAAAATGTTATAGGAAGATGAGGGAAGTGAGAATGGGGGAGGTTTGCCCAAAGACGTGTGAAAAAAACACAGTCTCTGAAATCCGATCTCATGTGAAGACCAACTTTATGTCTGTAAAGTGTCCACATTTGGTTTCTTCTTATCGACTGTTTGCTGCAGTAAGAGTTATTGCAGAGTTATTGGGATTTAAGGTAAAGAATTCACCTTTGTTTCAGCAGTCTCTAGCCAAGCTTTAGGTCTACCTTTGGCCTACCTTTTCCTCCTTTGCTTGGTCCTACTGCAAGAAGAGTATCCTACTTTTGGGGGGTGATGGGGTCACAACTTTAGCTTGGGTGACGTGTCTCCAGTGTTAAAGGTGATCTGCTCCTCTGTATCAGTCATTACATCCATCCCCAGCAGCACTTCATGACACATGTTTGGGTTAGTTTACACATGCAGAGGCAGCATCTACTGCATTTTCTAGGAGTTATGTATTAATCTTTAGTCTCCGATCTCATATAATTTTCCTAGTAAGCCACCACCCTATATTTACATGTCACTTCAGAACTTCTGATAGGAATACGAATAGGTTTTGACATGAAACCCCAGCAGCACATGGAAGACAACAAACAGCGCATCCTTCACTTCCCCACAGAGATAATATCCCTTTATTAACACCAACCCTTCGATGACGCTTTACCTGCCTGCATAAAGCTCCTGCCATATTGTTGGCAGCCCCTTGTCACCCTTCCTCATCAGCTCCTCTCGGTGATTTAATTCAGGAGAAGCAACATTGGGTCCTGACCAGAAGCAGTTGGCACCTTGGTGTAGATGTAGGATGAGGTGCCTGCTGCTTTCCCAGGCTCTAGTCTCACAAAATAAAGGAAATAATAGAAAATAATGCACTTTCTGCCTGCACCAAACACCCATCACAGTTGCATATTGTGATATGTGCGTCATGTCACTGTTTAGACATCGACACATTCGGTCTCAGGAGGAACTGCAATTAACTGGCAGGTTTCCTTCATCTCATTTCACTTAGCTGGATATCCAGCAGTTAAATCCTGGTCCCATGGAAGTTAATGGTAAAACTCTGACTAGGTTTCAGGCAAAATTTCACCCAAGACATCACAGAACAGAAGAAGTGAGCGGACTGCACTTTCTGCTTTAGCCATCCATCTAGCTAGATATTTTTTGATCTTCTGTTATTACAGCATCCATGTGTTTACAGCATATCACCATTCACAGCAGAGCTGAATGAAAACCCCTAATAGTCCCAATGTGCCATGATGCAGTTTTGATATTCCCAAGCACTTCTGACACTTCTGAATGAGAAAGAGGGTCCCTCTCTTCGCTTGCACTGACAAGGTACATGGGTAAGGAGATTTGCTGAAGGCTCTCTGGGCACAGATTTATAATCTCCGGTGAATAATGATTTAGTTTATTGGAAATTTCGCTTTTCATTTTACTTCAATTAAGCGACCAGCGAAATCAATCACACATCTTCTGCAAACACTAAATCTTCCGGAGGGAAAGTATTTATCAAGTCCCAAGCCACCAGTCACCACCTCATATCCCCCCAGCTCTCTGGAACTGCATCTCACTGGAGAGAGATGGAGAGAAGGAGAGAAGAAAAAAATAAAAATAAAAGAAAGTCTGCTGAAACTTTAGGGTGTAAAGAGCACATTTTGGAACAACAGTGAGAACATCCATTATAGAAGCAATTTATGGACTTTAGCAGAGACAAAATCAAGATACCAGCAGATATCCAGGTGTCATTGAGATGACATAACTGAGAATGAACAACTCTGCATAGAGTTGCTGTATTTATTTCTTTTTATATACTCTGAAACCTCTATCACAGCTATGAAACATCATCCACAACGCAAACTGAGCTAAACCGGAGAATCTGCAATTGGCTCATGCAGTCTATCGGATTTGTAAATTGGTTTTGTAAATACTATCCATGGAAGAGGTCCTCAGGAAAATGTAGGAGATCCCTCAGCAGATCTGGGGTCCCTCTAAGGACCACTAGGACTAAGACACAACAAAGAGCTCTTCAGTGTCAAACTCTCCAAAAACCTAACTCAAGACAACCATCCTCGGACATACTTTATCCTGACACTTCCCACTGACCTGTTCCTTCAACGGGAGGAGAAGAAGAAGAGATAAGAAATGGACCTTCAGGAAAGGTCAGAGCCCTGGGAAGGATCCAGCAGCCAACTCCAGACAACACGCAGGCACCAAAGCTGTCTGGACGTGATGGGCTGAATAAATCAATCCAAAACTGATAAGGAGAAGCTTGAGGGTAAGAAGATGAGTTCAAACTGTGACTCAGTGATCAGAAAGGGATTGCAAACAGGCAGAAGTGGGCAGAGAGTACCAAAAGTTAACTGAAATATTTGGTAAAGATGGACAAGTAAGGGAGACCACTCATATCAGGGCTCCGGAGGCAAAAATGAAGTCTTCTGCAACCCTAGGCTCCCATGGGATCTGAGTGACTCTTCCTATCCAAGGAAGAGTCCCCCCCTGTCCTCTGTCCTTGGATATTTCCATTTCCATCCCTCTGACCTCTCAAACCACTCTCATATAGTTGTTCCTTGACCTCATTTTACATCTCCTAATGGGCCCAAGAATCTCAGCCTTGGATCACATGAGGATGAACCCACTTCTCACCCTCGTCCACCAAATTTCCCACCATCAGTGTTATAACCCCCCACCTCATCTCTATGTGCTTCACTTAATACCCTTCTGCATACAAGAGCTGAATCCCTGGAGAATACTAAGACTCCATGGATTTCAGGCTGTAGTATACAGGCTATCCCTATGGCTTCTGAAAAAAAAAGTATACACTATAAGGAAACCCTTGTGCGTGGCATTTCTAACAGGAAAAATAATTAGACGCTATAAATAAAAAAAAATGAAAAGAAAGGAAAAGAAACCTTTGAACATGACTACAGTACAGTTAATACCACTCAAGTTGTTTTGAAAGCCTAAGCCAGATTTGGCCAGGATGCTGAGGTTAATAATCTCAGTCTGCCAGTTTGGACAGTGGGGAACTATTGATTTAAAACAACCATAAGGAGGTCAGGACTAATATGTTTACCATTTTCCTTTAACATCATGCCAAAACACTAGCATCGTCCAGACCACTTCATTCTGAGAAGCAAATGCCATCTACCAAATTCTTGCATATTTCCATCTTCTTCACTGTGGGTTTTTTAAAATTCCTATGCAAATACTAACCTAGTCCAGACACTTTTAGCTTAATCTTACAGAGAAATTAATACTCCAGTGTCTGTAACTTCAACTAAGTTCACTACTTCCAGCAAAACTTAGTCAGGGCCAAATATATTCCTAGCACAACTCCAATAAAAAAGTTCCAATGGGCAGAAAGACTTTAGAGATTTATCCGGTTTCAGGACAAGGTCATCTTCTCATGCAAAAATCAGCAACTTTCTTGTGAATCTGATTTAAGTAACAAGAGATTAACAGTTCATTTCAGTTCTCTATGGATCTTCATTTATCGCTTCCCAAAGACAGAGGTTCTGCCAGGCATGTCCGCTTATGTGTTTTTATCAATGGTTATTGACATTTTTCAATTATTTTTGTGACATTTTTAAAAATACATTTTTATGTGGAAAGGACTTGATATAAGTCTATTGTTACACTTTTTGCCAAGCTGGCATCCTCTTTGTGCTGACCCTGGCTCACATCTCTGAGGTTTTTGCAACAGTTCCTCATCGCCCTCAGTCAACACATCCCTCAGCGCCGTCCCATGTAGATGGTCATTGCTGCAGCATCTCCACATCTCTTAGCAGATGGAGATAGCCTGCATTTGGACTGGAAACTTCAAATGCACCCATATGCAGTGATGTCTTCTCTAAGCTCATTTCAATTCACTATAGTCCTTTTAAATGTGATCCTTGGAATAATACTCACAGACCTGCTTATTTTCCATTAACTCCTTCTTGTAAGATTAACCATTTTATTTCATCCTTCATTTCTTGTTCTTCTTATGAGATTCTGAGATTGTAATTATATTTCCTTTGAACAAGTCACTCAGAAGTTAGATACAATTATTCTATAGTTATAAAATAAACCTCCTAGTGTCCATACGTTTCTTGCTAGCAAATATTATCCCAAACTGGAATTTATGCAGAGGATATTAAATAAGTACAAGATATGCTGAAGGTAGATCATGTTTTGAAAGCAATATTCCCATATTCCCTGTCCCTAGCTTCCAAGCAGCCCAGCAATCTAGCCAAAGTAATCACATCTTCCACCAAGCTTTGTGTAGACCAAGAAACAACAACCGAAACCAGACCTTGGCAATTTCTATTTCGCCTTATTTCTCTGGGAAGAAACTCAAAATCTATTGTAACTACAACATAACCATACAAACCCATGGATCCTGTGCATGATAATTCCAAAATACAGAGCATTTTATGCAAAGCAACAAATGTCCTCATGGAAAATACACGGGTCTAAAAAACCACAGCTCTACCTCAAAATGGACTACGGTCACAAGATGCGCTGACTTGGAGGAGCATTTTTCACAGAAAACACTCCATTTTTTTTATTTTTCATTCCTGACCCTTACTGTTAATTCAGGAAATATCTTGAAAAACAATCTGGAGAAAACAATCCATAGTTCCGTGATATAAAAGACCATGAACTCAACAGAGCCCTTGCTTTTATGGTCCTCTGTAGCTATCTAGATGACAAGTCCCTCTTGCACTGTTTTCAAAAACAGTTTCTCTCTCACACACAATGGCTAAGGACCTGCCTTCTCCACCATTTCTAACACTCTTCTCTGCCTTTCAGGTGCTAATTACTCTTCTTGCTAAATTGAAGGCTTAATTAGTTTAAACTAATAGCTGTAATTGTGTCTAACTAGTATTTAGCTGTGATTTTGCTGTTTCTTTTGAGATCTCATGAAGAATTTCTTGTAATAAAATAGATGACTTTTTTCCAGTTATATCAGTTTTTCCAATAAAACACACTTTAACTCTGTTGTACACCCTGGTCCACTCACTTCCTTCCATCATTCTGGATACAGCTTCCCCACTGCTAAATCCACATTACTCACTTATAAGAACATGAGTATATTCTTACTGTACACACCACTGTCATCTCGGGGTTGTTCATATATATATCCACCAACACAGACTCTCCAATAGGAATGGACACAATTAATTTATAAATTAGACTCATGGTTAACATTACTGCATGACACATTTTGCAGCACTTTCCACCAATAGGAGAAGCTTTCTTTAGCATTATCGGTGAATTAAGACTATCTCCCAATAAGTTAACCCCAAACCCTTGTGTTGGAAGTGCAATAGCAATGTCAAGCCAAGACACCCATGTATCATCATAGACTCTTTAGACCAGGTTCATGCTCTACCTCCCTGCTCATTCTGTACTCAGCAAATCCCTCAGATGTTTGCAGAGCTGAGATGCACACAGGTTATCACAGTTTTTCTGGGTAAGCCACAGCAACCCTGTGCTTGGCTGAACCAGGCAGGAGCCATCAGAAGCTGGAAGCTCCTTTTCACTCAGAAACCACCACATCCTTCTTTGATGTGGCTTCAAATTTTAATTGTTAATCAGGAAATTGGCAGCTGTCTGGTGGCCTTCCTGACTCTCCTTTCCCTTCCCAGTTTTGCATGTCTAGGGCTGTACTGAGGCTGGCAGGAGCCATTTAAGGCTGAGGATTCTCCTCCATAGGATTCTCTTTTAAGCAACCTGTAGATTTAAAGGTGGCACTCTGAATAATGCAGCATGTCAGAAGATACCTTTGTTTCTCTCAACAAAAAGAAAACTCATGGGGAACTTTTCTCTTTTTTTTTTTCAGAAAAAAAAAGTCGATTACACCATACTGCTACATGTTTGTAACACTCTGCATGTTGCTTCTTGCTTATAGCTCCAGAAATGGGGCATGATGAATAAGGTTCTCTCTGCAATGAGGGATTTGCTGGGGAATGGGAGTGAGGGCAAATGGCAGTAATGTTCTTGCTAACTGAAAAAGCAACTAGAAGGGTTAAAATCCTCAGAAAAAAACAAAGTAGATTAAATTATTGCTGTAGGATCTGATTAAAAAAGAAGAAATTGTAATTATAATGAAATGTTGTACAATAAAAACATTTTCTTACAGGGTATCTTATATCTTGAAAGATCCCCAAGTTTACCAATAGGATGTGGTTTTCTCTGGGATGGGTCACAGCAGATGAATGATAAACTTTTCAGAAAAGGTTATTTTCTAGCTGAAGGAAGGGGAAGCAGGAAGCAATTGCAATTGTAGTTTGGCTAGGACCTCAACTTATCCTTGCCTGCTCTACGGGCTTAGAGATCAAATCACCAAGTTAGTTGAAATGAGACACTCAAAGGCTAGAAGAATTTCATGAGCAAAACTCAACTGTTTTATGGATTTCTTGGATTTTCTTTGGATTTCTTGGATTTTTGCTTGGTGTGCTGAACTGAAAGCAGGTCTTAGCAAAGCCATCCTAAGAGGTTGTGCTTGATGTTGGTTTCTTTCACAGAGCAAACTAGACTTGCCACCACTCCACGGTTTGGCCATCAGCCAGAGATCACTTACAAGGTCTCTGTAGCTGTTCCTAATTTAGAACAGGCTCTTTTGGTGAGCATCACCAGTTCCACTTGGCTGGGTTTGACAAGTGTTATGTGACTGCTGAGGAGACTTGAGACAACCCCTGAAGATCACTTGGTTTCTCTCTGTCTTTCTCTCCCTGAAGGATCTTTGGGGTGGGAGGAGGACAGAGGAACAACTTGCTGTCAGCTCAAGCAACACAAAGTCATCTGCAAAGTGGCCTAAGGAACGGGTCACTACCCAAGGCCTGAGTGACCGAGGCATTCAAGTCTCTCCCTGACAACAAATAGCTTAAAGAAAAGAGCATTTTCAAAAATATTCAAAATCAATGATATCTCCATGTGAGATTCTTCCAGAGACAGCAAAACTCTCTTTCTCTGGCCCTAGAATTAAAATGGAAGTTTATCTTCTCTGTTTCATGAATGCTGGAACTAAAGCACAGAAAAAAAAAAAAAGAGATTTTCCCCTAAACCCTAGACTAAGTAGTCAATGTTCAAACAGAACCACAGTCTGTCTTGGCCCACATTGCTTCACTTGTCTCTTTCTACTGTCCTTATAGAGGCTCCATCACGCTAAAGGTTTGACATAAATGTACGATTTAGGTCAATGGATCCAACCCCCTTGTCTTGCATGTTCCTTACACTGTTCCCTAAAGAGAAGAGGAGAGAAAGGCAAGAGAAGTCTATTCTATATCTATTACGTCTCCCATGTATCCTCCTGCATCACAGGAGATTTGATGGCTCAGATATAACCACACCACATGAATATACTAGGTCTGATGCACTGAAGGAGAAGAAACTTGAGAATTTTGCAAGGTTTGAGAGAGGGAAACTGTGTGACATGAGCCCACTTAGGAAGCAGGTCTCCATGAGAACAGAGCTGGAAGCAGTGGTGTGGAAGGGAAGGATGCTGGCAAGAGAGAGCATCAGCCCCCTAAAGAGTAAGGAGCACTAATGAAGAGAGGAAATATGTCAAGAGCCAAAGTAAAAAAGCATCAGAGCTTGCAGCTATGGGCTGGGGAGAGATTTTGTTTTGAAAAGCTGTCCCCTCCGCTGCCTTGATTAGGGAGTATTAATTAGCCAAGCTGAGAGCATCAGTGAATAAACTGAGAAAGGTTTTCACTTTGTCCACAGAAGAACATAAACTGATATGAACTTTTTGTGGAAAAAAAAGAAGAAAAGATATTGTAGGAAACCAACACTAGTCCTGTTCTGTGAAGCTCCCTTTTTCTTCCCACCAAATATTTTAGCAAGGCTCAGAACAGCGACTGACTCTTTTTTCTTCTATTTCTTCCTTACACACTATGAGTGTAAATGTAATAATTGCATAGTGGGAGAGCTGCAGAGGATGGAGTGGAAAAGGTAATTGGCCAGGTAGATGATATTAACCTCTCTCTGATTCTTATGAGGTGGTTAGAATTTCTCAAGAGAAGCAACACTTAAAATACCCCATAAAGAAGCATCATTGGAGGTGCACCAACATCCTAATGGTCAAGAACACCTAGGAGAGCATGGAATGATAGTCAGCTTTTCTACAGCAGATGACAGGGTTAAATGAACATCTTGATATGCAGAGGCTCTGGTTTAGCCAGGTTCTTCTGTCTGTAGCAGATATGAAACCATTGCTTTGACTGGCATCATAATAAAGCCCACCATAGAACTTCATCAGATATGCAAAAAGATGGAGCAGGACAGCATCTTCCAAGAAAACTGCTAAAAAGCCTCTTTCTGCAGATTGTGCAGGGCAGACAGGGAGGGAAAACATGCAGCCCTGAGCGGGAATGTCTACCCCATCTCAGTGCGCTGCAGAGCATCAGCAATCCTTAAGGGAATGGTAAGTGACAGCAGAGGATGTCACCTTGCAAAACGAAAGCTGCCTCTGTCCTCTCTCTCTATCATTTTGCCTGTTTCTATTCGAGGCTTTGAAACCACTTTAGATTGCCACTGGGGGAAAGGGAAGAGGAGAGAGCAGAGATACTGGCAAGGGAGAGCAGAACCCCTTGAAGAGGCAAGGAGCACTAATGGACAGAGCGGAACGTGCCAAAAGACAAAGTGAAAAGCATGGGACACTATAGTCAGAAGGAGGGGAGCTATTTTGCTCCAAAAAAACTGTCCACCTCCACTGGCTGGAGCAGGGACAGTCGCCAGAGGCTCCAAAGCAAGGTAGGCAAAGAGGTGGAAGCAATTGAGACGGGATAGGCACGTGCTAAAAACACAGACCTAATTCACCTTAATATCCATCACTGGCAAAAAGAGAATAATCCAAGAATTTGCCACTAACCAAGTAAAACCTATAAGAAACAGCAATCATGGCAGCAAGGGCTCCTAGCTCCAAGGTGCCACCACAATTACCCATTTGGCAGGGACTCAACTCATACAGCGACATAACCCTGCAACGTGTGGGGTTCCCTGTGGCACCAGGAGATGGATTTCATTGCAAATGGCTCAAAACTGCAGCCGCCTGGGACTGCACTTAGCACTTGCACATGAGCAGAAAAAAATACCGTTTTTCATCTTAACACATTCCCAAACAAAGTTTTCCCCAGCGACTGCCAGCCGTTCACAATTAGCTTGAAAAGAAAAACATTTCCGAGATGTATCCAGTCAGAGTGACGACTGGCTGTGTTGTGGCTTTCATTTAGGGACTGGGCTGGAAGGAGGTGTTTCCAGTAGTTAATTAGGTAGCTTGCTCAAGCAGTCATTAAAATCTGCTAATTATCCCATGGTCTGAGTGAGAAGAAAATCTCTCCCTTTTGGTTACTCCAGTGTTAAAGAAAAAATCCTCTAGGCCCATACGTTGCCCCTTTCAAACTTTCAAAATAAACCTCAAGAATTGATCTCTCCTGCGGATTCTCCCCACGTTGTTCCTGTCTTGCAGACTCTTCATGAGTGGTCAGCAACGAAAGGGGCTTCCCGGTGACCTACACTCAAAAGAGATCCTCTCAAAACAAAGTGGTAAAGGTTATAAGGGTTACTGATTTCTCAATCAGGCTTTAATGTGGTTCTGGTAGAGCAAATGAAAGACCATCCACCAAGAACAAGCACTGCAATGGGCTAAGGCTCTCCTCAACAGCACCTGACACGAGCAGTCTTCTGCAGATATGTCTACCGGCTCAGCCCATTTGACCTGTGTTTTTGGAAGAATAAAGATGCTCAGCTGAGCAGTTCAGTTCAAGAGTCTCTTCTATCCCACCAGGTACTAGAAACTGTGTATTCTGCACCCCTGCTCCCGCAGGTGACACTCATGCACAGAAAGAGCTTGAAAATGGTCTTGAATAAACCACCACTTTGTGCTCGTGTTTTGCATCTGAGAGCATGGATATTTCCCAGACATTCTTATGTATCCGCATGGTGGTATTGCACAGTGCAGATCAGTTAAACCTGCAAAATTTCAGGTTTCTGAGAGATACTGGCCCAGACCTCTTGGAAGGTAGTCCTGAATTTTCATTTTCAGTCATTGCTTATTCATTATGTCCTCACTAAAGCAAGGATTTTCCTTTGAGGGGACTGTGCTGTTTATACAAGCCCATATCTCATTGCTTATAACACCACTGCAAGACAACATTTCAGCATCAAGAAGTTTAGGCCAGTGTTTGTACAAAGGCCTTTTTCACTGCTCTGGATTTTAGGTGGTCAATAGCAGGTTCTTGTGTTGTCAGACAAAATCCTTGTTGCGTTGGTTCTGGGGAAAAGCAGAATCTGGGGAAAAGGAATGCCTGCCTGGGCATCCCTAGGGTTTGAAGCCTTCCTCTGATTAAATCCTTCATATGCAGAGGATGCCCTTGTTGAGCTAGAATAGAGTTGACTTAAAGATTCTCATCAGCGTAGTCAAAAATTAATTCTGCCCCTGTTGGAACGAGGAATAAGACTGGGTGATGAATTCATGTGAATGCTTTGCCTCCTTTTCTTACACCCACAGACATCTCCGAACACTCATTTTAAAAGTTGAAATTGATTTTCCAGCAGTTTCAATGACAGAGTAAGGAAAGAGATTGGGGGAAGAGGGGTACTGCTGAAGAAGAAGCCCTCATAGATGCTTGTAGAAAGAAGCATGCAGCGACCTATGGTGACAGTAGAACCATTAGCAACCAGACTAGGACAACAGAAGCAAATCACAGAGCATTTGGCAGGTTGTTAAAATCTTTCATAAGGACAAATGCAGCCAGTAAAGCTTATTCATCACAAAATAAATAAATAAATAAATAAATAAATAAATAGCTTATTGACTTAAATTCCCTAAAGACAAAGGCATTAAAGCAAGCAAACAAATAAAAACATTGCTCCTTAAAAAAAATAGGATTTGTACTGTGTAAAATGAGTTGCAAATCCCCAAACAACTGGAGGATTCAGGTAAACAGAACAAAAGCAAGGTCCTACTTAGGAACCTGGTTAAAATAGAGAGGCTGGTATTTCCCAGTTCTGAAGAAAAATACTCTGGATGTTTTTTATGAGCACAAGTTGACACTCTAAATTTTCTTGCAACCAAAGGCTGGTTCCCCACATGTCTTCCATCTGTTGCACTGAAGCAGAGAAGGAAGAAGTACTGGCTCATCAACGCCTTCTCCTTGTAACACTCGTGTGTTCCTGGGGATTTCCCACCCAAGTAGCTCCTCATGGCTCCACTCAGGAGGCACAGGGAGATCAAGATAGCAGATGGCATGGCTGCAGGCCAGAGAGCACTTCATCACCTGAGTAGCTTGACAAGAGCAGTTCCTAACAGGCAACGAATCGAGGCGAAACGGAGAGTCAGACTATCTCTGGAAGCAGCAAGACGAAGACGGCAAAAGGGCTCCATCCAGTGCTCTGTGGTAAAGCCAACCCCAGACAAGACTTCCAAGGTCATGTCCAAAAAGGTTGTCAGCAGACAGCTTGGGAGGGCAGGGAGAACAGGTCAACCCCTGTGTGGGACAAGTGCAGATACACCAGCATCCTCTTCTTCAATCTCTCCAGAAGAGTCTCGGGGGTCCTAGATGTCCCCAGGCAGCCTGACCTACCAGCCTGACATCAGGTCCTAACAGGCATTTAGGACCATCATTGAGAGCACTCAAACCCTGGACTTTAAATGGCCTGTCTTTTTGTCTCTAGTTAGCATATGATGCTCCTTAGGAACAGACCAGGATGAAAAAAACAGAATGAGTGTCAATGTCTTGCGTAGAGGGAAAAAAGATCTGCAGGGACTGGAGGTTTGAGGGACTGGAGACGCTTTAACTGTAAAAAAAATAAAAATAAATAAATAAAAAGATGATCCCAGTCAAAAAGCAGGGAAGGCCTGGAGGGAGAGAAGAACAGCAGAGTGGTGGGAGGCTGCATAACCACGGGTGCTGATGCAGGCAAGACAGTTTCTGTTTTAATCTTCTCATTATTAAAGGCCTAGCCTGGAGTGTAATTCAACCTCCTTCATTAGCGCCCGTGACCAATTTGGTGCAATTCCAAGAAGCAGATGACCCAGAAGAGTTCTTGTAAGCCCATGGACTTTTAAAAACAGGCCAGTAAGATGTGGAAGGGAGAGAGCTTGTTGAGATTTCTTTCTCTTTTTCTTTTTTTTTTTCAAAAAAAAAAACAACCTGCAGGCTGAGAAAACAATAAAAAATATAGACTCCATTAAGCTACTTAGAAGAAAATTCACTGCTTTTGGATCATTGAAGTCTGCCAATTTTCTGCCAGTCGCACTGTATTTTTTCTAGTCTAAGAAAGAAAGCAGGAGAAAAAAAAAAAAAACGACTAATAAGAGAAGAAAAACAACTGTGTGAAACACTCTGAAATAACAAGAGCTGCTCTGATTGTATTTCCCGGCAGCTAGTCCTTGGCTTGTGTTCTAAGGGAGAGAAAAGAGCGTAATGCAAACATGTAATAAAAGAAAAGCAAATACGCACCTCACCAGAAAAAAAAAAAAAGTTAAAAAAAGAAAAAAGAAGTAATTGCTGGGAAATGGGGACAGAAGAATTCATCTCTGCATGAGACACTTGTGCTGGAAGGTAGCATTTGCAGTTGGGAAGAAAATGAGATTCCCTCCCAGTTCACCTTCAGCTTCTGTTGTGGCAGATAAGGATTCTGCCAATGTGTTCAAGTTGAGACCAACCTATGCAGCATGTAGATGAGGCACATGGTTTAGCAGACACGGTGGTGATGAGTTTAGGGTTGGACTTGATGATCTTGAAGGACTTTTCCAACTATAATGATTCCATGATTCTGTGATTCTATCCACTGACATACCTATTGGAAGTCCGTGGATGGTTCATGAGTGCGCATCATATTTTCCAGGGGAACATCCACCAGGATTTTTTTTCTCCCTCATATTGCACCATTAACCCATAAAACTTCTCATCACAGGTATTTCTGGGACCAAAAGCTTGCCGAGTTGAAGGAAATCTGCATATTTGACCAGCTGATGTCAACACACAACACTAGTGGAACAGCCCTACCTGGCAATATCTACCAGATACCCAGCAATGGGTCTGGTAGTACTGAGCAAATCCAGCAAAGGAAGCTGCTTCAACCTTTAACAGATCCCAGCACTGTTCTTCAGGCTCATGCAATAGCAAATCATTCCCGTGGGTCACAACAGCATCTCATCACATCCAGTATCTGGGCCCAAAAAAGCACCCAAAGAGGCATTTTTAGGAGCTGGAATTCATATGTTTGTGCTTTGCCATTTCCCTACCTCTTGTACCACCAAAACTCATTGGAGAAAAGGCTACAGAGGACTAAGCCAGGGCCAAATCTCTACAGGTCAATAGGATTGCAGCAGAGGCAACTCTGTGGTGGGTGGTGAGCACCCATGAGAAGAATCAGCTGCCATAAACAACCATCCTTTGGCTTATGGAATATTAGCTGCTTTCTTGTGTTTTATTTTGCTTCCTTAATAAACCTGGATACACTGTCTGCTGGTAGGAAAGGAAGTTGGGAGAAGAGAACTGCGTCTGCACACCTGGGCTGCAAACCATCACCTGCAAATCAAGATGTTTCCTCCTGTCTCTGGCCAGCAGCTCAGTTTTGACATCTGGAAACAGGTCACCACACTCATTTCTCTCCCCCATGGTGTGTCCTCCTACCCCTCAGCCCCACTTCACCTCCAACCCAAGCTGGAGAAACCAGGAGGAACCAGGGCTGGAGGGGGGTCACCATCGCTTTTGTCTTTCATCTCCGAATTCCCACCACTCCCCAGCTACACTTTCTGGCCTTTTCCTAGCAGCTCAGGCCAAGAGATGCTTAGAGACTGTCACAGCATAAAACCTGCAAATTCCCATGCAACACAGAGACAAACCAAACTGCCTGCAGCGTCCAGCTCTTGGCCCTTCCCCAGATCTGGTGCTACTCAGGCTACAATTATACAAGCTACTGTGCTCCTCTGCAATACCCTAGCGAATCTGCTGGAGCAACGGGTCTGGGATAGCGATGCACACGCAGGTATGACCCTGCATGGTCTCTTCTTCTCTTTCCCATTCCCTTCTTTTTCTCCATTCACCCCTTTTTCCAGCCGTTTTCCATCCTCTCCGCTCTCCCCTCCCCTTGTTTTGATTGATGCCTCTAACAGGACTTTGCTCCCTGCTTTCTTAACCCCAACCCTGCCCTCCCTGCTCACCGTGGGCTCCAGACGACCTTTGCTAACTTACCACCTAACCAGCAGGATGAGGAACATGACGGGGGAGCCTAATATCCCCACGCAGCCTGCAGCAATGAAGCAGCCTCCTACCCAGCACCGAGGGCAAGCCTAAGGCAGCATTTCTCCTCTGCATCCCATAGAGCCGCATGCAGAAGCCAGAGAAGAGGCCTGCCGGGACGGCGCTGGCAGAGACAGCCTGGAGGCACGTAAGGAAGTCGGCAGTGATGGAAAAAAAAAGAAAAAAAGCCGCAGAACGGTGCTGANAAAAAAAAAGAAAAAAAGAAAAAAAGCCGCAGAATGGTCCTGGGTTTTGAAGAGAATGGACAGCTCTGTTGATAAACCCTCCTTTCCCGACTGCCTCGTTCCATCAGTGTTTAAGCAAGCTCCCAGACGACGATGGAGATGAGGCACCTGGAGACTGGCATAATAAGGGCAAGTGGCACCAGCATTCGGGGTGACCCAGTGCTCCATCCGAGCCCTGGTCTTGCTCCCACCTGGAAGCACAAACCCTACTTTTTTTTAGGTGAGCCTCCCATCCCGTTAACTCATCACAGGGTCATGATGCTGCCTTTTGGGATGTCACATCAGACATATGTCTGCTCCCCTCCACCATGAGAAACCCAAGCTCAGTGTTTACACCAAGGAGATCTGAGCTTGTTTTGGCCCTCCCAAATGCTGTATAGGTGAAAATAATAGTAAAGATCCAACATTCCTTCTACTCATGCCAGTAAAATGAGGCATCAGAGAAATAGGAGCAGAGGGTTTATGGTCCCTAATGGATCCCCAACCGTCTCTGCAATGTCCATCACTGGAACAAACCTTTACCTTTGCAGGGGGATGGCAGTGCAGGGGTGGCAGCAGATCTCCACAGAGCCACCGATAGTCAATGTAGACACTGGTTTATTGATAGCTGCACCCTGATGCTCCCCTGCAACCAGCCACGAAATAGGAAGAAATCTCATCCCAATGTCCTTCCACCCTGCCCTTTGCAGGTACATCCATGCCACAAGCCCAATGTTTTCCCTTCCCTCAATCCCGCCCCACAAGCAAACAAACAACCCAGTGCCAGGGTGAAAGGAACACAGAGTCTCCTAGCACAGGGCAAAGTTGCCCCACAGGGGTTCAACCCACGTCATTGTAGTAGCAGAAAGGAGGAAAACAGCAACCTCGTTGGGAAGAGGTGTGCCTTGGGGAGAGCGCTGCAATTTCTTGAATGATGAAGCACTGTAAATACACATCACATATGCATGAGTCTCAATGAGGCATCCCCTGCCAGTGCCTCCTGGCCTGGCAGCAATTCAGGTGTCCCCTCGATTCAGGTCCTGGCATCCAAGTCTCCACTGTGGATATATGTGGTTTTTTTTTCCCTTTCCTTCCTTCCTTCCCTTTTCTTTCTGTCTGGAAAGCGTTGTACTACGCTGGCAGCCTGCCACGCTCACGTCTGCCTCCCACTTCATCCCCGTCTGCCATTGTTTCCAATCAGTTTAGGAAACAGCGCTGAGAACAATTAGAAAAGATAATGAGGAAGAATTACATAATTACAGGCCACCGAATCCAAAGCATTTTCGCAGGCTGAGCTCTGCCCGAGGGAGGGAGGAGGACTTAATCATACTCCGTCTTCGCCTTAACTTGTCTGCCTTCAGCACAAGGTACCTAAAGAGGTGTCCCTTCTGTGAGATGCCACAAAAAGGGTTTTCCTCCCCCAAAATGAGAGCTCTCCTGGGCTTAGGAAGGAGGGATATTTCCCTCTCGTGCTTTATCCGTCTGGTAGAGGTTTCAGACTCAGCCGTGCCCAGCTGTCTCTCCGGATCACGTATGAGCAAGCAGACTTCACTGGCGGCAAGAAGGAAGATGCTCAAGGAATTAATCTGCCGCCGAGGTCCCCAGTGAAGCTTATGCAAGAGTCCCCAGCTAACCGAGGCTCCGGTGAGCCAGCAGTAAGATGTCACGAAGCAGCGAGTAAGTCAGGACTACCCGAGCGGCTCCACGCACTGGAACAAATCTGTGCCCACAGCTGTCGCTTTCCAGAAAACTAGCCCAGAAAACCATGTCAAGGAGCAAGTACATGCACACCCCTATCCAAAGCCTGCAAGAAAAACAAGGGTCCTTGATGTGCAGAGCTTGTTTTGTACATGCACATGGCTGATGCTGGCCATACACTGAGCCCTTCTGCACCCCTTCCAGGAAAGGCAGGGTCCGAAACACTCCTTTTTTCATTGTTATTTTCCCCAAATTACCTGCCATGAGTTCTCTAGGTGGCTCAGAGGTGAAGCGAGGAAACGCAGCCCGCATAGATGCTGTTTGCCTCGCTGAACACCTGCTTAATTTCACCTCTGAGATTCCCTCTCCACACTGTACCCAGGAGGTTTGCCACCTGCCGCCTCTTGCTTCTGCTACCAGAGAATATAATGCTGGGAAAGGAGATTTCACCTCGGAAAGTACCACCTTGAATGCTTTTTTTGAGTGGGGAGAGGATTTCAAAGCAATTTTTCTATCAGCACCCTCATGTGCTTGCAGGCAAGGACCACGATGTGAACTGATATTTGATCTGGCTTCGGAGAAACCCATAAACTTTCTGCATCTCTGCTGTCATACAGGCTGAGGGTGATTTGTCACTCAGCCGTTATTTCTGGGAGCACAGAAGCATCTTCAGATTTCAGAATCCGCTTATTTGGCTGCAAGCGGCTCTTAACAAACATCAGAGTAATTAAAAATCTCCCAAAAGCATGAGATCTGGGAAAAGCCTTTGATATTTGCTCTGACTATGAATGCGCTCTCCTCCTGATGCAGTGTGTCACAGATGTTAACTGTGAATTCCCCCTCATTCTTTAACCTCCTGAGCTCAGGAAATCCAGCATCACCCCTTCCTTCATGATCTGGGTGAAACTCAGAGCTTTTGAAATTAAGTCCCTTTCATGACACCTTTGATTCAGATGTTCCTGCACAAGTACTTTAGGGCTTCTCTCTTCCCTTTTAAGATTTCAACTGTCCAAGTTTTGCAATAGAGCTTGAAATTTGAAAATTAGGCATGTGAAATAACCCATGTTGCACAGGTGTTTATATGATCTTGGAATAGGAGTAAAAGGGTTAGTGGAGCATGAGATGCCCAACTCAACTTGTGTGATGTCTTCCTGCTCTTCTTGCTTTCAGATCTGGAAGGGCAGATGAAGCATTTAAAGATCCTTTAGAGGAATCTTTACACTATTACACTACACTATACACCATAACACTATTCATAATATTCAGTCAGTGTCAAACAAGCTAGGGGAGTTATACAGGTAGAAACCAAATGAGAGATCCATCACAGTGATGGATGATCACACCTAGAGTGATACCACCTAAATTAAAAGTAATTTGGGAAGCTAGCTAACACGTGAGACAATGCAATAAAGAAGGCACCTCCAGAAAGCAATTCCAACCTTAATCACCTCTGAACATGCCAACGGTTCTACACTGCCAATGAAAGTCTGGAGAGCCTAAGGGTGGTTAGCCAAATAATTTAGGTGCCTGAAGTAGGTGGTACCACATTTATTGAGGTTATGGGTCTCAACCATTGCAATGATTGATATATTGGGACCTCAGCGTGCTTAATTGGGAGAGGATTTTTTCTGCAGAGAAGGTCTCATGCAGGATACATGATGCACTGCTGTGGATTCATGGTATATAGTTAACAATGTGCTTCCTGCATGGGAGTGGAGGAAAAGCGGCAATGGAAAAGAAGTAGAGCAGATGAACACCTTCAAAGAACCAGTCTCCCTGTATTTTAGATAATCCATTTAGGATTACCCTGGATTTCCGAGAGGGTCTAGACAACAACTCAGCCCAGACACTCAACTTTGAAATGGCTGCATTAGCCAAAGCAAATGTTGCCTGTTTTGCTTTGCTCCCACCCAGAAACAAAGCTCGATTAGTCACACGGGTTTGGAGATGCTGGTTGTGAGATCCTTAAAAAAAAAGGAACTAAGGGGATGCACGGTGTCTAGGGTTGCCTGGATCTATGCCAGTCTGGGTAACATAGTTAATGACTGGTAGGTAGGGGTTTTTCGCATAGAGCTTGAAGCATTTGTGATAGGTCTGGGAAAGAGCCAAGGGGACTACCCAGAGTGAGGAGAGGAAGCAAAAACAGATGAACCACTCAGATAAAGAGGAGCCTGTGTTTACGAATATGCCTCTGTGATTGAAAAGAAAACACTAAACAAACCAGGAGGATGGTAAAAAATAATCAAAAGCCAATGCATGAAACGTGGGCAGAATGCTGGGTGAGGAAAACACTCCACGGAGCTGTGCATCAGGCATCAATAGCTCTTTAAAATGATCACATGGGAACAAAGTGTCACGCAGGCGGGGGTTTTTGCACGTGTTTGAGCAACGAGAATGCTCCTCTCCCCAGGTATGAGGGCTGGGAGAGGGAGGAGAGGTGTGTTTTTCTTACAGAAGCACTCCTTATGGTGCTTGCTTGATTTCTCATTGCTCGGAAGATGGTCTCCCACCATCCCGTGCATAGAGAGGGTGTCATCAGATCAGGTGAATACCCCAAGGAGGGACCCCCCTGCTTCATGCTGACCTGTTGGGTCCCAAGGAGCAGAGGGAGCCCTGGAGATGCTCCATGCAAACAGCATCCCAGGCAGGTGCTTGAGGAGGAGGATCCCTGGTACATCCTCCACCTCCTTTCACTAACCTGTCCCATGCCAACATGGGGCTCTGGAGAGACCTTCTAGGGTCCCTTCAGAGCCTGTTCTCCTCCGACCATCTCTGCCCTACACGAAGAGCCATCTGCAAGATCCCACCTCAACTGCCCTCCTTGAGATGAGAAGCTCCTTTTGGTGCCTTCCTAGGCCCAAGGTCCTGTGTGCAACACATCACTCGGGGCAAGCGCATCTTCAGCAAAACAATGGCAAAAAAGAAGGAAACACTGAAGAGGGGAGAGGAAAGGAAAAGCGGTTTCGAAACCTGGACACATCAAGAGACAGTTTCCATGGCAACTCCTCGTTCGTACAGTAGCTCAAGTCTGTTTTCATCAGTGGCAGCATTTCCCAATAAAGTCCACCCAGGTCTGCACTTCCTCGCTGCGTGTCAGCACCAGGATGGACAGGGCCGTATGTCCCCAAAGACGGGGAAGGCCTTCGGGAAAGGATTGTAGTTATTTTTGCTAGTGTGGTCTAGAGCCAAGCTGCATCAAAACCTGCCCATGCCATGGGTGGTACCCCATGCGGAGTGACGGGCAGGCACATCTTTGCAATCTTCCTTCCATTGCCTTCTCCTTTTAAAAAAATCTCCATGCACACAGCTCCATCAGTTTGCGATTTTGCTGTAGAGTATCCTTGACACGCATTTGGCGAGCTTAGAGCTTGCAGTGGTTCACAAAGTGACCTAACCCATGAGCAGAGCCCCCAGTGCTACCTGCAGACCACAGGGGAGGTGGATGCTGCAAGGAAGGTGGAGGGACCGATGCTGCCGTCAGCACAGCCACAGCCATTGCAAATGCATGAGTGAAGGCGGTCAATAGCCCAGCCCTCAATAGTGCATGCAAGGGATTTTATTTAAAAAGAATAGTCGTTTCCACTGGTCCAGCTCAACGTAAAGCCTGCAAGGAACCGACTCTAAGACTGCTAATTCACGGCATTTTTCCTGTTGTTTGCAAAGCTGTTACTTCCAAGGAGTCCAAAGAGGAAATGTTTTAATTCAGTTCTGCTTCAAGTTTAATTCCAGAATAGCAAGTCTGGATTTGGATGTTTTAAATCAGTTTTCAGTTCAAGTTTACGTCAATCCCTCCGGGATTTTGCAATGCTAATTTGAATAGCGTAACCCAAGCAATCCAAACTGCCTGCTGTCCTTGGCTTCAGGTCTGAAACTGGTCTGCAAACAAATTCCCTGGGCAGAAAGTGCCACAAATCTTTATTTTTTTTTTAATTCCTCATATTCAGTATTTGTGCAGCATCTATCACATATGGATCTAGATTAACAGAGATTTTGTCTTGTATGCAGTCGTCACAGATCAACACATGCCAAACTTTACCCACTGCAGAAAATCTCTAGACAGCTTTAAAAAAATATGGAAAGTTTGAGAAGTTTTTTTTCTTGCTTGCTTTTCAGATCTTCAAAATAAAAATTTTGCTCTCATTTTGAGAGCATGTTCAGCTGGTTCTAAAATGAAAACATTTTAAAAATATCAAGGTGAGGTAGAGAAAGATTTCATTTGGCTTGAGATGTTAGATTACAGATAATACTAAAGACATATATTTTCAGTTTTTTTTAATGTCTTTACTTCAACAGAATAACTGGGGGAAAAAAAAAGATGTTTTAGGTCAAAGATTTTCCTATGTGTCTTTTCCTTTTGTCAGCGAGACTAAAATCAATTATTTGTACAGGCTTAGCCCTGGTCTGTGACTAGGACTTCTCCAGTAATTCAAATAAACACAAATTGACAGTAATCTCACTTACTCTGGGTTTGCTCTCTGCAGACGTCCTAATGGACCAGTTTGGGACGAGGAAATTTTGCAAGCATCGACACTGAGCGATTTTCAGAAACTGTCTCTGGAGAGGGAATGTTTAGCACTTCTGGCCATTTTGCTTTTAAAAAATGACCATAACATAGCACAAAAGCAAATGGCAAGGGACATCAGAAGGCCAGAACCTTAATTAAGGTAACCACAGCGCAGCGTAGTTGGTCATTGCTTCTTCCAACAGAAGAATCAGGCTGCATCTGAGGTCCTTCTTGGCACAATATGCTGTCAAGCAGGGAAACTGCCTGACACAGGGTGTCCTGCACGCTCGAGGTCTTCCTGGCTTCAAGAAGCAACCAAAGTAATTTGGGGAAGCAAAATCGATTTTCTTCACGGGAATTAAACACAGCAGCAGCACATAAACCTTTGAGTTGTTTCTCACCAAGGCCTCTTCCCCACCACTAAACCAGTCCCTGATGCCTCCATGCACCTTCCCTTCAGTTTCTGCTCACAGTAAGTATTTATCAAGGTTGACTTTCTCAGCAGACTCCCTCCTCGTCGCCTCTTCTGCTGAGTACTGAGCATCTGAACGCCGGCCAAAATTAACAAATCTGAGCAAAATGTCATTGCTTACCCCTTCCTTCCTTCACCGGCCCCCTCCAGAGCGTAGATTCATGCTCCATCAGCCACGGGGTGTTGTTGTATTTGCTTTTTCTTGCAGGATGCTATTCCCATTTAACGCTTTGCCTGACAGCTGCTGTGATTAATAGGTGATGTGCCAAAAGCCACATACTATTATTATTATTATGGCAACATTTAGAGGTCACAGCCAAGATCGGAGTCCCGTCGTGCCAGGCACTGTACGCTGTTAGAAATGATCCCTGACTGACAAAACCTCAACCTAAGTAGGTATTTTAGGGGAGAAAAAAAGCTAAAAAATTGGAGGAGTGTTATGCTTTTTTTTCTATGCACAGGGTAGGCAAAGGAAGGGAATAATTCTGTCTGCCAACCCCTTGACACCCAATGCATTACCCACTGGACCAGGTTTAACTTTTGTGCATCGCTGCCTACCCTTGCACAGGCTGCATGCGTGGCCATGGGAACCCAAGAGCTGTCATGCTGCCAGGCAAGATATCACTGGCCAGGTGATTAGATTATATCTGCAAGGTTAAACCATCATATTCATGAGATAGATGACAAAAAGAAGTCAAAATGAAAGAAGAAATCTCAATAGTCAGTGTTAGGAAGCGATGTTTAGATTTCCTATCCCATCCCAGAGAGCTCAGTTGTTCTTCATTTGTGCTATGCATGATAACATAAACTCTCTCGCAAAAAAAAGATGAGCCTAAACACCAGGACAAGTGATTTGGCCAAAGTCACAGAGAAATTTGGTGATATTGCTATGAATAAGACCCTAAAGTGCTCACAGCTCCTCCAGTCCTGTCTCCTGGACCAAGGAGATAGAAGATCCCTCCAACCCCTCCATGTGAGTTAGTCTCCGAGGTGGAGAGTGCAGCTCTTGCTTGTTATGTGTCCTACAGCCACTCGGGTGAATTCCCTGTTCATCCCGTGGGACAGCAGGGCTGACTAATACACTATTGCCAACCCGAGCAGGGTATTCCCTTTCCTTGGCATCCAGGTATTATTCCATCCCCAGTAAGAGGAAGCTGTTAAAGAGAGATGGACTACAACTAAATGGATAAAAAAATGCAAGTGTGGAAAGACAAATATGAAATCTGTTTTAATAGGTGCAAATATGAATTCTGTTTTAATAGATGCAAGTCCCTGCACATAGATGCTCTCCCTCACTACAAAGTGTCTGACTTTGGAGGCTTTATTCAGATGCTTGGGGCAGAAAAGCAGAAGATTGCTAGTAAAATCTCTGCCCACATCTCCTTTTTCATTGCTATTGCAGAATGGACAAACTTTTAGACCCTTCACAGACCTCCCTTGGCAGTGCTTGCAATCTCCACACTCCTGGACTTGAATCTCTCTTAGCAAAGGGTAAATAGTTGCAACTTCCCACTTCATGATCACCAAGACCAGATCCTGAACCCCTTCACTTCACATTATCAAACCAGGGGTCTGAGATCCTATGCAAATCTCATCTCCTCTCATCTGTTTCCATAGAAAGCGACTATTGTCCTCATGTGCAATGCAGGAACACAGTCACGTGCAAAATAAATGTGCAATCTCTAACCAGGGTTATTTCCAATCCCACACAAAGGAAAAATAACTGAAAAACAGTGGTGGGGGAAGGATTTCCAAAAATTTATATTGCAGGTCCTGAATGACTATCATGTTACTATTGACCAGTGCTCCTTTTTGTACTCAACAAGCATAAATCCTCCTTTTGATATCTGTGCTCTATTACATAACACTGAGATCTCAGTATGTTTTTTTACTAAGTAACTGCCTTTAGTTCAAAATAGAATAAATAAATAAGACTTGAGTGCTGCAGTGGAAAAGCTGTCTGAAATCCTGGTGGAGGTTCACATTTATATGGGCACACCAAACTACAAAAGCTGGGCCCAAAGTAGGATATTACAATATGACACACAACTGACAACTCAAGGAAGGAAGGAAGGAAATGTCCCCTAAAAAAAAGAAAAAATGGGTTTTTACTTGCAGTGTGGACTCTAAACTAACCAGACTAAGTGCCTAAAAGACTCTGGCAAGTAATTTATATTGTGGCAGCGGATGGTAATTTCATTTAAAGAGGTGAGATTGTCAACTGAATCAGCAAATGCTTACATCTATGGAGCACAAGTTTAATATGATAACAATTCTGGGAGAATGTGGTAAGTAATTCTCCCTTCCTCCACCTCATTCTCCCTCAGCAGCAGATAAAGGACTATATTCTTTAGCTTCAAAAGAAAAAAAACATCGTCCTTCAATGATACTCTATGGAATCAATCAAATATCTCCGACATGGACAGTTATTAACTGCCTCTTGTTTGTGCAAAGGCCTTTCAAATAAGAGTCAGGCCTTGAAAGTGCTTACAAGTTATTGGTTTTTCCATGCTCATGAAAAAGTCATCATGTTTATCTGTGCGGGAGAAAAAAAAATCTCTTCTAAAATAAATAAATTAATAAATAAACCAACAGCTTGAAGGCAAGGGTCCAAGTGACAAACTATAGGAAAAGGGAAAATGACATGCAGAGCATAAAGCTATCCATAGCTGAACTCCAGGTAGACATGGAAATCTTCTACCCTTATTACAGATGCAGCTAAATGGCGTTGGAAGAAAATGAAACCCAACAAGAAGCAGGGACAATTCTATCAAATTTCCACAAAGTCAGACTGTACTTGGGAACAGTTTTTCTTCTTTTCTGAGCCATTCAGCAGCAACAGAAAGGACAATTTCTCCTGTGCATGCCACCCGTAATTCCATGAATGGATCTGATGTTTCAAAAGGAAACTTCAATGTCTATGAGTAAAAGAGTGTTTGAAAGAAATTATTCACCTGCCATGTAACCTAGCCAGGAGGAAGCTGATGGTTCCCAGCAGGTTTGTGATAGGCCAGTCTTTACAAGTTAGATCCAAGCAGAGACATAAGTAAAGAATTTCCACCCAACGCTCAAAGAAGGCATCTCCTGCCCTTCCTTCTCTTGGTGGCCTCCTTGCATCTTGAGTATTCACTACTGCACTGTCCTCTTCTCCTGTGACCAATGTTTCTGTGTTTTCAGAAAGAGCAAAGGAAACATGTAGCCGTGGTAATCTTGGAGATTACCCTAGTTTCTCCATCTATCGAGATGAAAAGAGTTTTAAGTAAAAATGGAAATTTAAAATAGAGGACAAGAAGTGATAACAACAGCCATGTCCAGCTGTCAAATACCCTAAAGTAACATTTATACCAGTACAAACTATGTAATAGACAAAGGCATATGGAAAACACATGGAATGCATGAAGTGAAAACCTGAATTAATGTCCCAGGACTGAGAAGACAGTTTCAAGACCAGATATGGAATCAAACCATTGCACAGTAAAGTGTTTCATCCCCATTGAGCTCAAATAATGACCGAAGAGAGATCCAGTCCTCACCAAAGTCCTATTCATCCCAATCTTTATTTCAGAGGAGACCATTAGTTTTACTAAATTTCACTGTAGAAATGAATGATTCAAAACTGATTCAATTTTTTTTCCACAGGCAGCATGAAGACAGCATCTGCGGTGAAGAGGAGATCAAGGTTCCCTTGGTATGAAAGAATTTTTCTTCCTGTTGAAGCAGAAGTCACCCAGCATACGCTTCTTACTGATTTTTTTTCCCTGTATATGTTCTTTACCATGGAGTCTCTATTGTCCTTTTGAATCTAATGTTTGGTACACCTGGTCTAGAAATACACGTTTCACTTCATGTGTTTGGGGAAGCAACAGGGAAAGGAGAAAATGGAAGAGTCTGAAAGACATGGGAAAAGAAGACGGAGGGAAAAAAAGGAAAAAAAGAAAAAAAGAAAGAGGGAGAGAGAAGGGAAAACAACCATAACTTGGCAGGGCTGGGAGGAAGCTATATAATTAGTATAATTAGCAGAAACTTATTAAAATTAGCAGAAATTAGCGGAAACAAATTAATGAAGACATTCCAGACAGCTTCTCAAGGAAAGAAGGGTCAGAAAATCCTGTCTCCTTCACTGGAGCTGTCCTAGGGGGCAGTGTGTAAGTTCAGGCTTGGGGAGGAATTCAACATCCATAAAAGTTGCTTTGAGAGTAAATGCCATTGACTTCCATTTTGGGAAGCAACAGAAACCCAGAGAGGCATCTTCTTGTGATGCTGGACAAGAAATTATCCATGAAACTTTTTCTTCATACAACCTAAGTTTAATAGCAAAATATGTATATTTTCATCCTGGAGGAAAGAGAAGGCTGCAGATGCTGTGGTCCAATTCCACAAGAGATAAAAGCAATGAATATCCTTCTACACACGGAGCCAAAATGGGTAGACATAAGTTGACACATCATTTTAGTACTTAAGACGTGCATTCTGCTACTTTATACAACAGATAAATAGACTACACAGAAGGATTCGTGTATCTACACTGGAAGTTATCCTGTAACTTCCAGTCTAACCATTGCAGTAGATCTGAGCAACTCCACATTCACAGGGAATGCCTTCCTGGAATCCTTCCTTGAGAGGTATATGTGCAATTCCCACCATGGCTCAGCTGGATGGGAGCCAGGAGAGGCAGGAGACGAGTCACCAGGATCTCAGCACTCAGAATCAGTTTGCTCCTCATTCATAACTCTCTTCCCAGCAAGAGCACAAATCGCAGTCTCTGGTTCATATATTTTATTCTAATCCCCAGGGAGTCGCTCTACATCACGGATTCTCTTAGGGCCCCTAATTGCTCTGTTCTGACTTGGAGGAAGGTCTAGATTTGTAGCCTCCTTGCATTGCTGCAATGAAGAGGCTGTAAATAAATTAATCCTGCCATTATGCCTTCTTCATCCAGACGTAATCACCTGTCTCCTTCCCAGTTAACATTCCTGAGGCTACATGCCCCCCCAACTCAAGATTTTGGGCTGAGAAACTAAGATAGCGCTCTTCTCTGTGCTTGATGAAAGCTTTGGCTTTTAATCCAGCAGTTTCTGTCAGCCTTGGCTCAGATCTTAACCCGATAGGAAAAGTGTTATTCACTTTGTAGGGATGCAGCATCCTTTTTCTCGTCGCTCCTGCAAAGTATGTTCAGATACATCTAGAATCTGAAAAGGACATCTTAAAGACATATAGCCTGGGGAGTACTATTGCATTTGAGCAGAAGTTGCAAGCTGTCGACTTACACAAGTCTTTTTGAGGAGTGAGAAGACACCCTGGAATTTAAGAGGATAATAGCAGCCTTACTGGGTCAAGCCAAAGATCGATCCAGCAAATATCAGTTTCTGGCAATGGTTGACAGCAGATGCCAAGGGAAGAACAGAGGAACAGGACAAGCATACAGAGATATGCACCCAAAATACTTTCCAAGAGTTTGAGGCTCAAGAATATCTTAAGCTGAATGTGGAAACTTTATATTTAATGGCCTTCCATTCATTATTTTGCCATAATTATTTCTCGTGGTATTTTGAACAGAGAATATGTCTCACAGCAGGAAGTGCTATCCATCAATTAAGTTTTGTGAATACAGAAAAGGTGTTTTTTTTTCCCTCCAGAACAAACTTCTGTTTGTTTTGAACCTGCCTGCTGCTAAATCCATGGGATGCACTTAGTTCTTGCATTGGAAAAAATACAGTAATTGATCCCTATCCACTTTCCATGGAAAGAAACCCTGAAAGAAAAGCTCCTTGCAGGAAGCTGGACTTATCAACTAAAGAAAATAGAAGAATGACACTGGTGGTAATTATTAGGAGACCTTTCCCCATTTTCAAATCACCTTTATTCCATTCAGGACATATCCTGAATATATATCCTCAAATGTCTGTTCTTTCTGCAAAACAGTTGACCTGTACATAACAGCAGCTGTTTCTTTATTAAAACCTCTTCTTCCCCAGCTAATACATATGTCTTTCACCGACAGACTCTTCCAGGATGTTATGGATGTCAGACCTATCTTGGCTATATCAGAATGCTTTTACATTTCAGCAGCAAAACTTAAGACTCGGATTCCCTTTCTCCTCGCTAGTACATATACCTTGTCTCTCTCCCTCTTGGCTCTGCACATCTATTATGCGCATTTTCATTAGGAGCATTTTGCAAGCAATCTGTTGATTCATTGTATTAGAATTGCAAACAAATGGTATCATTTTCCCTGCACGCTCTTCTTTGAGGATTCCGCATTGATTTCCCAGCATTGTTGGGCTACTTGACTGACACTTCTGACTGATTTCCACCCTTTAAGATTCCTCTCCGAAACCCCTCCTGCTCATCAGTTCTTCTGCTAGGGCTCAAGAGCTTGCAGCAGCTCAGACACCTGTGTTGCTTTATGCAGCCCCACAGTTGCCTATTCCGCATGTGCTTTACAACGCTCTGCCTTGAAATCATAATGTGACAGCAAAAGTGGGGAGCAAGGGGGCAAATTCAAATCTATCCCTGATGTAATTCCATTGACTTCAGCGCTTACTGTTTGATGCCTGTCAAACAGGCATGTGCATTTTTATCACATCCAGGCCTTCAAAGGGCCCTTGATGCTTTAGGCAGCCAATGCACTGTTTAATCCTTCAAGTGCTGGGATTCTTTCTTTTTCCTTCCCTTATGTTTTCTTTTTTAATAGACAAGCGTGAATTTGCCATGGTTGCTTTTATATCTGAAGCCACAACAAAACACTTTCGAATGCTATAACATTCTTTACTCCCAGAAAGATACGTAAATGGGTCTCAAAGACCCTGACAAATATTGCTAGATGTTGACGTATCTGACCTGTTTAGTGAGAAATAGCATCTTGGGGAGGTAAACAGATAAATAACTTGCCCATGCTGTTACGTAGCAGAGTCTCCAGAACAGGGATCAATATGCAGAGAATGATGGACAAATGAATACACATTAGCATGGCACTTTCAAAACCCCATTTATCTTCTCATTAGAGAAGGAAACAGATAAAAGGCCAATCTAGGGATCTGGACAGCTCCCATGGAAATCAGCAGGACCCTTTGCACTGGCTTCAGTGTAAATTGTACCCTGCTGTCAGGTTTTCAGGACATTTCAACATATAAATTCTGCCTGAAATGAAGGCGATTTTGGCACCTTAAGTAGTTAAGTGCTTTCATATCCCTATGAACCTTTGCCATAGTGTCCGAGAACGACTCTGCTTGCATCTGATCAACCATGATGACAAGATTAAATCCAGTTACTAGCAAAAACAAAGTGGCAGAACATGGAGGCATCAGGGAGTCAGGACAGTTGATGGGGAAGGAGGTTTGTGGATGCCCAGGATTTAGGATGTTAGGCAGAAAAATGCAAGGAAAGATCTTCTAGTGCAGGAAACAGGCTCTTCAAGAGAAGGGCAATGACATCAAACTTTTAAACCAAGTTGTGCAAAGCCCTGGAGTACACTGTGATTTGGGGTTTACTAGAGGGTTTAGCAGATGACATGAGTCACTTGTTTTCAAAATCTTCTTTTGCTGAACTGAGAACTGAGTTTCCACTCAGCTGACCTCCATGTGGGCTCCTGCAGAGACCTGAGGGCATCTCCGTGCAGGAATGCAACCCCCCTCTGCTCACATGCTCTTCATGCAGACTTCCAAAGCCTGGCCCAGTGCCATTAACACCGATAGCTCCTGAGTATATGTTTCTCTTCCAACCGGCTGATTGATTTTATTGCTGCGGCAGAAAATTGCAAATATGAAATGCTCAGTGTACCAAAATGACATTTGTGTAACTTATATTGTAAATACCTACTGACATGCTGACGTTGTTAGTGTAAGGATGTTAAGAGACTATTAATTTCATTATTGCTTAATCAACAACAAGCACGACTGTCCTCCACTACATCCCAGCTGCTTGATTGGGGAGATGGCTCCAAAGAAGAGACTAGGACTACAGGACAGCGTTGATGGTGCCAAATGTTGATGCGGGAAGGGGCAGAATCCCACACATCTGTGCACATCTGGAGCCTAGATGGGACAGATCTTTGAGTCTTAAATGGATGCAGTGTGCAGATTTCAGTGCTGTACAGGCCTTGGGGTGACTCTGTAGAGAGACCTTCAACCTTTTCTTGCTCACTCAGGTGCACATCAGAAATGTTCCAGCTTGTTTTCTTTTTGTTCTGCTTTGTTTTTGTTTTAGTTTTTTTCTTCCAACCCCTTCGTATCTTCTCTTATCCTTAGAAAATCCCACTGCAAACCTAAGAAACAGAGATTTCTCCGCATCAGAATAACCTAGCCTTTCCTGATGACCCCAGGAGTCATGTGTGGCCAGGACAAAAAAGACCTCGCTCACCCCTTCTCAGATACCATCTTTAAATTGATATGAATGTATAAACTTGTGGGATTTATGAACACCGGCATCTTCATTGTTTATGCTATCAAATCTATTTCTTTCTCCGCTCTGCCAGAGGTCATAGTGGGTCAGATCCAGAATCTCTCAGGCTCCAAAAAGTTAGAGGAGCAGAGAAGAAAAAGACCTGTAAAGTCATGTAACCCGACTGCGTTTTAGTGCGAGAAGAAAGAGCTTCCCTTGGGAAGACTGGGGCGAAAGGACACAGACAGACAGCTCTTGTAATGGGAAAACTATTAGCCCAATGAGTTGAAAAAGTGACAGACTGATAAGAACTAGCCTGAGTATAAGGAATAACTTCCTGACAGCAAGATCTATCAGACCGCAGGAGAGAGGCCCAGGGGAAATGTCAGGACTAGCATCCAAGCCACTTACTTAGAGCAAAACGTATTTGGAAGCAAACCTGCAGTGACCAGGAGACTAAACTCGTCTGAGCAATAAGCCTTTCTCAGAGCTAATAATTCATGAAGGGATATCAGGAGGCACAAGGGTCCAAGGAGGAAAAGAGTTGACATAAGTGACTTCACAAAATGAGCATGCACCAGCTTCAGTTTAAATATCCCCTGGGCCACGGTGCAGCTTAACGAGGCTGATCAGAAAGATTTGCAGCAGGGCCAGAAGGCAAATCCCTAACCAGGAGCTGCCAGGAACAGCAGCAATGCAGGATTCGCTGTTGCACAAGTTCCTACAGGTGGAAATGCTGCAGCCTTCAAGACCTCAGGATTTCTAATCTCCGTATTATCCATTTGTCATCCCAGAGAGCCAAAAATTATCATCATCCAGTGGGTATTTAAATTAAAAAAAAAAAAAAAAAGGCCATCTTTTTCAGTAGAAATTTATGTAGAAAAACCTCAACCTGATCCCTTTGCACAACTTTCTCCCAGGATATGGAGTGACAATAGAACCAACTAGAACCTATTATCACCAGAACAGCCTACTAGGAGTTGGTCCATTGAGGACAAAATGCTCAAAAAACCCAGCTAGATTTGGAAGTGTTAGAACATCATCCAAAAAGGCTGGTTACCTCCAGCTTTGGAGAAAAAGGAGTAGGGTCTTCTTGTGTAAGACGAAGCCTATGGACCCAGACACGCATATTCATTTACTGGATCTGCCTCTGCCTCACTGCTTGACCTTGAGAAAGTCATTTAATCTCTCTGTGCCTCAAGATCTGCATAAAAATAATTATTATGGCTGATGTTTTGTAAAAAAAGGCTGCTTCTGTATAAAACATGCCCTTTTCAAATCCTTCGTTAGAAAAAAAATCTCTATGGGGGGCAGAATTTCAGAACCTTATTAATGCCTTCCCCAGTGCCTCAGTGCATTTGATGAACTCTCAAGACGCGCTGGGATACGTTCATAAAAATCTGCAACTTATTCCAGTGGCAGATTCAAGTTGCTATGATGAATTGTGTCTAATCAGTTATTTTGTCATTTACAAAGATAGCTGGATAATAAATCACTCTTTCCAGCTAGAAAATTTTAGCTGAACATCTCCTCTCCTTTTTAATCAACTTTTAGCCATTCTTTAGGTTTTTCATCCAAAAACCTTTGTAAAAACAATTGTCAAGTAACCAACATTTTTCAGCTTGAACTGAAGCTTGGGATTGGGCAGTTAAACTCTTACTTAAAGAAAAAAGCTCAGTTATTGTCAGCCAAAAAAAAATATATATGCATTCAGCTTATCTTCTGTAACATAAATATCTCCACAAATTTTCGTCCTGTTCCAAGACCTATAGTCAGGGAGCAAAGGCTCCCGTTGTGTCAACAGCAGGACTTGTGAGAATATCTTTCTACTCTCCATTCCAGGTCACCTCTGCATAAAACAGTAAGAAAACATCTTTTTTCCTGAACCTTCTTCATACCAGCACCCTTCTCCAGATGCCTGTGCATGCCCCTTTCAGGAGGAGTAATATG
Source organism: Crypturellus undulatus (assembly GCA_013389825.1). Classification (NCBI taxonomy): domain Eukaryota; kingdom Metazoa; phylum Chordata; class Aves; order Tinamiformes; family Tinamidae; genus Crypturellus; species Crypturellus undulatus. Next base: position 62,454 of record VWPW01031879.1, on the reverse strand, counting down.
GATTATATAGAGATCCAAGTATAAAGTGCAGGAAGTGACTGATGGAGGAAGTGACTGATTCATTCAGAGCCTCCTAACCCCTTTTTTTAGCACTCATGGCACAAATTATTGAAGAGATCTTTAGCTGCTACTCATTCCCATTGAAAAGACAAAAAAAACCCTTTTCTGTGTGATGTCACCACAACTCAATCAGTGTCACACTGCCACCCGTCACTCAAGCTCGTACTGACTCCATTCATAATAAAAAACCACTTGGATCAGAAGCTGAGCAGCACCCTGACATCAGATACTCCTTGTGCAGAAATTACAAAAGAAAGAGAAGGTTGGGTTTCATTTGATTGCTTTTGAAGCAACATCTGACAACCGTGGTAGCTGCTCATGTTTCGTGCATAAAAGTTTGTTGCTGATATATGACCAAATAAACGGAGTATTTCTTCCTCAAGTTATACCTTGTGTTATTTAAAAACAAAACACCGTGGCTTAACAACTATGAGCTTAATGACCACAGCTCAGATTTTTATCTCCTGGTCTCACTGCGTTTCCAGTGGGATCTTTTCTCCTATGAAACAGGAGGATTTGTGAAATTTTGCCCTTGTCTTTTCTTGAGTAGGACCACCAAAGTCCAGACCTGTACTTGGGGCCATCTCTGTACCCTGTCCTGCAGAGAAGGTCACAGTGATTGACCTGATGAGAAACCCAACCTCAGTGAGATCAAGAAAAGTCACTGCAAAAATGCAATGACCTTTGCAGTGAGCTCCGTCATCGGATGGCCAGGGGATATTCCACCTTCAACTCAACATCTGCCTAATAAGACCAGAGGGGATGTCAGAGGGAGTGCAAAGGAATCCAACATTAGCATCCGGAGAGAACTGAGCATGCTGCAGCATCCTAATGCCCTCCAAGGGAGAGAAAGTCACAGCTGGGGTCATCCTTGGTAATTGCATGAGGTCCCGTGGCACCGGCAGGGAGGGCAGCCCCACGCTGAGGAGAGGCACGTTGATGAACTGTTGCACTCTGCGTGCTCTGCTCTGCTCCCCGGTGCTTGTCCTCAATTTAACCCCGATGAAATAATTCAGGTGACAGTCCCGGGGCAACATGTGAACTACAGGAGCATCCTGCTGAGTTCTCCCAGTACCTGCTGCATGCATATTAGTTGCTGCATGCCAAGTTGTCTTTAGGAGAAAGACTTTTCTCATTGCTCTGTTTGCAATTACCCCCTCAATACCTCAATACTTTGGTCCTTTTCTCATTGCTCTGTTTGCAATTACCCCCTCAATACCTTGGAAAGGCTCATGGATGGCATCAGCCTCTTTCAAAGAGATTTGTATTCTTCAACAGGTGGAGGCAATGAGATCAGAGCAAGCCTGCCTTGTCTTTCAACATTCAGAATGATCTCTGGGCTCATTCCTATGTATATAAAAGAGGCAGACACCAGGAATCTTTAGCATGACCGAAGATTTTACCATTTTCTGGGATTTCCACCCGATTTATAGCAGCAGTGGTAAAAGACGTAGTGAGTCGTGATCTCGAGCTCTATCCTTCTCCCATCCCCTTGAATCAGACACATATAACCTGATGAAAGTACCAGAAAGCTCCAGGAATCCTTAATTTGAAATCTACCTGACAGCCGGTACTGACATTCCAGCTGTCAAAACAGTGGAAGGTGGTTTTGGATACATCTCAGGTATAAGTCTAGCCCTGTTTCTGCTCTCTAGTCATTGTGCCATGCTCGCTAAGATGACATGGCAGTTCACTGGGAACGCAGGTAGCAGCGGACCCTCCTATAAGCTAAATGAAGGGCTGAAGCATGGAGGAACTCATGCAGAGATGAACAAAATCAGCCCTGGTTGGCCCTGAATCATGTGGGAATATCCCATGGTTTACCTCATTCACAGCCCATGGAGCATCTCACCCATCCTCCATAGGTTGAACTGTTAGGACATCAGCTAGAGAGAAGAAATACTCTAAGATTAATCTGGATATCTCTAAGGGATATACGACTTCATGTTTCAAGCCATAAACCAATCTTACACAGATGGGTCAAGAGCAAGCTTTCCCATAGGTTGGAATATCTCATAACTCCTTTCTGACAGTTTTCCTACACCTTCTTCTAAAGCATCTAGTAATGACTGGAAAAAAAAAAAGGAAAACACCAGGTATGATAGTCTATAGATATGCTCTGATTCTCTGTTTTGCCAGCAATGATTTCCCTCCACGAAAGACTCAGGTGTCATCTTTATAATGGGAATTTTGGTCAGGAGGATGGGGAGCTAAGAGAAAGCAAAAAGCTGACACTTCTACATGCACCACATTCTAATTGGGGTCAAGGGATGCAACAGTTGGAGAGCAGCAAGTTATTTTCTGCATCGCTGGCTTGTCAAAATATGTTTCTACCCGGATATAAAGAAGGAAAAGGACAGGGCCCGGGAACAGCTCCCTGTCAAGCCAGTTCTAGGAAACATTGGATTCCAGCAGCTGCCATCCCAAACTGGACTCAGCAAGGTTCTTCACACCGTGCACAAGTGTGTAGAGGTGATATAGGGCTAGCAACATTGATGGAGAGTTTCAGACATCCACAGCAGGAGGGTGAAGGGCATCTGAGACAGAACCATCCAAAAATGCTGTTATTGGGTAGTTTGGTTTGTGAGGTAATACAATCTATCTGTTGACATTCGACGGACTTTGATTTATCAGGTAGGTTTACCCTGATCTCGAGGGCATCAAGGGTCAAGGCTCACCTTGCAGAGCCAGACAAGCAGATGGGAACAGTTTCCCATGGCCCAGATGATTTGATCTGATCCAGACACACACAAAAAAAAGAAAAACAGAAGAGTTCCACCCCCTGCCCCGCACTCAGCTCATCCCTGCAAGAAATGAGCCAAAAAGAGCTTTATTGTGTGGCTGGAAAGACAAATAAGACTGAACGCACACAAGACTAGTTTGAAGATGTGTAATTGGCAATGGCTCCTGAAACAACTCTCAAAGTTGCAAATTTTACACGATTACTCAAAGCAAGAGGGCAACAAGACAAGAGCAGAGAATAGGTTAAAAAGGTAAGTAATATCCACAGCCTTGATTTGAGGCTGTCACTTGAGTGTATATGCAACTGAAGTGGGGAGTCAGAGATGGACACGTCTGTGCATAACCATGAAGGTCCCCAGCACTGGACTACTCTAACAGCATTTGTTTTATTTGATCCAAAAGCAACACATTTAGAGTTAAAATCACGGCTCTGTGTTTGTTCAGTCTCCTCTGCCGACACTGACAATAAGCAGGCACTGAAATCCCTGAATCGGATGCCCTCCTCATCCCAGGAAATCCTCAGCTCCCCACCACTGTCTGGAAACAAGCTCCATCCCCAGCACAGAGCACACAGAGACCTTCCCTGCACTCGGCTCTTTATAAGCCTTCTTGCCTCATAAATGAATGATGAGGAGCCTTTAATTAAATTAATTCTAAATGCTGATCCCAGAATGAATTATCCTTTAAAAAGAGCAGTGCAAGCACATGGTTCTTGCACAGCACTGATGGCCACGTCGACTTGCTCGCTGCTTACAGGTGAATTTCAACATGTTTGCAGGGAAAGAGGAAAGGGCCAGGACTCAACATGTTGCCTGATGTGTCCTCAACAAGTCCTGCTATCCCATCTCCTGTCCTGAGCATTGCAGAATTCTCCAGCGTCACCCAGGATGGATTTGGGAGGGAATCTATCTTAAGGCTCCGCCTGTATGAGCTTGAGATTAGACAAGCCATACATAGGATGTCAGAGGGATACAGTCATTCTCCAAGGACAGCATGGGGCAATGAGATATAAAGAGTCCTTGGTCAGGCAGAGAAGGTGGTGGGCAGAGCTTCTCCATCTCATCCTACATCCAACTTGCAGAAACAGCCACCTCCAAGGGACAGAATTGCCTAAAACAGCAGCAAATTGAGCCAAGCAGCTCCTCAAAGGAGCCTCTCACTCTCCAGCCACCATCTCTAGGTAAAAAGGACCTTCTTCCTCTAGTTCCAATGAGTCTCCAAGGACTCGAATGGGATGCTCCTGGAAAAGGTGCAGAAAACAAAGCAGCAAGCGGAGCCGTTGCCATCCCCGCTCTTCCCAACGGGGAAGCGCGAGAAGTCCAGTCATGCAGCAGGAGACAGAAATGTGTCAGACCACGTTTTATTTCCTCGGGAGTAGGCACAGCTGGTGGGGAGGAGTTCAGAGGGAAAAATAAGAGAAAAAGTGTAGTGGAGATAACCGAGATGTGAGTAGTGGTATAGAACACAAGATGGAAACAAGGGAAAATGCAAAGATTCATGCACCTCTGCCACAATCTGCAAGCCACAGCTCCCCCCAACATTGGCGAAAATCTCCATCGCCGTTCGCTCGGACACTGATTTCAGCAGAATTGGGATTTTGCTCCTTTAAATAAAGCAAACTGTCGCTCCACGCAGGCTAGACGCACATAAAATAAACTGCGTACCTGGGAAGGTACTGGCATCTTGACGGCTTGAATCTCTCTCTCGAGAAGGACTCTCCATCCTGCAACCTCAATGTGAATTCAGAACATCCCTCCTGTTGCCTTGGAATTACCTTTGTTCCCGGTTAAACCTTGGCCTGGCCGGCAGCTCCCCCTGGCTCATTCCCCCCTCCTTAACACACTCCTTCCCCAGGGTTTATTTGTCAAAAGACTTTTCCCAAATTTCCCTCCGCCGAGCAAGGCACCGGGGCTTTGCCGCGCTGCTTCTCACAGCTGCTTCACTCGGGCCCTCTGTGGCATATCGAATTTACTGCAAACAAAAGCCTAAAGAAATCAAATCAAGGCAATGACTTGAGCTGCGAGCTTTGGGGTAAGACTTCATAGTGATATGAACTCAGTCCTGCCTCTGCAAGGGATCAGATTTAGGTTTTCCTCTGCGGCACAAGGAGCAGGGCAAGCGCTGGTTGATTTTTTTCCTGCAATACCTCCCTGATCCAGGCAATAAGCTCAGGAAAACCTCAGCAGAGATATAACACCAGCACACAACAATACCAAGGATAGGAACCAGTGATAGGGCCTTGCAAATCAAAGGCAAAGGCACTCAGAGAGCTGGTCCAAGTGACAGCAGGGAATAAAAGGCTGGGACACACCTGATATAAAAGGGTCCTGCCGCTACTCTGTGCTTACTTGGAATTTAACCCTACATCAAAGCCACTTCCATGCAAGTGCTGTGGTCTGATCTTTCCTTGTGTAACCCCCGTTAATGCATCTGATCAGAACACCAAGGCAACTTCCCCTGTTCCTGCACCCTCAATAGTGCTGCTACCACGGAGTGAATTTATATCTACTGGAGCCAGTTTACGACATGTTTATTTACATCTGTGTCGTGACCTTTCTGGCTGGAAAATTAGCAGTTGTTACAGGGAGCGAACATAAAATAAAGATAAAATAAAATCATCGCAGTGTAATTACACTGTAATTGTTATTAAAGGGTGACCTAAAAGATTCCATCTGGGTAAAACAGTTTATATAAATATTAATATATATACACACACAGAAATGCATATTATATATATACACATATATAGTGTATAAATATAATTGTGTATAAATATAATATGCATTTGTATGGATATTATACATATACATATATATGTATAAAAATAATATGCATTTGTGTGTGTGTGTATATATATATATATAAATACAGACAGATCTCATCATCTGTAGGTGTAATTATAGAGCTACATCATTTATATATACAGACACACTGTGTGTACTCCACAATGCAGATACAGTGGGCGGTATATGCATGAGAAGAAATTTATAAACTATATTTAAAACATGATCATTACTCAGAGCATTTGACACCTTGAGTATCAGGAGATGCATTTGCACGGGAATAATATTCTCTTTGCTAATCACTCAAAGGGAAGTTTCCTATGAGTTTCTCCTCCTAGACAGCAGAGTCCCAGCAACAAACCCAGACACCCAAAAAGGCCAAGAAACATTTCCTGCCTGTCAATTAATAGCTAAGAAAAACTGGCTGTGCTCAAAATAAACAAATACAGTCCAAATTCCTTGGAGCGGCGGCTGGGTGCTGAACTGCTGAATCAGCTTCTCTGTAGCGCGGAGCAAAATGTAAAGCAGCCACCAGGAAAGCACTTAAAAAAAGCAAACAAAAACAAAGCAAAAAAGGGACTTCTTTAGTACAAAATCAGAGAAGGCTGCAGCAGGGGCACGTACTGTAGCATCTCTGCTAACAAATGCCTTCATCAAATTTGTCTGGTTTGCACATGGGTGTGAGGTAAGCATATGTCTCTATCAAATATTTCTGGCAGGGATGTTTATAGGCGAGATGTTCTAGCTACCCAGTTTTCTCTGCATTTTATGAAGCGGTTGCAAGGGAGGCAGTTTTTAAGTGCAATTACTGGCATGCTGAGGCAAGCATGGCTTTGCCATCGCCAATTGTGGATCATCACTCTGGGGCCTGGAGGCTGAGATCTCTGTCCATTCATTGAACAAGGATGTGACTCTACAACATTAAAGTCTAGGCAAGATGCTGGTTGATCATTTTCATTGCCATCAAACCTATAGGCATTGGGTGAGGCACCTACTTCTCCGACCTGCTCTAATTTGAAGCAAATCCAAGGAAGAAATGAGGAGTTTGTCCAGCAGCACTGGAAATGAAGCGGATAGGAAGTTTTGTTTTTCATTACAAAATCACAGCTGTGCAGAAATAACTGCGGCGAGGTAAGTGGCGGTGACCCTCCGGGGTCAGCATGAATTAAATCGTGATGACAAGGGACTCTGAAAGCCAAGGAGGGAGATCGGGATGTGGAAAGTCACAGGGAGCAATAAACTGCCAAGAGGAGGAATAAGACTATTCCGGAAAACTAGACTCTGCAGGAGGGAAGAGCACAGTTATCCATGAGATCAAGAAGGTTTGGCTGTCAAAAATGCAACCTCACAGTCAAACAAGCAGGAGAGTGTGGATGTTCCTAGGAGGAGGAAGCAGGCTCTTCATCTCAGCTCTTCTTCTCCAACGGCAACTTTAGGAACACTACAGAGGGAAAATGACTGCTCTTAAGGAACAGAAATACCCATAGAACTTGTTCTGTCCTGGGGCCGTGAAGGTTGGCTTGTTCAAGCAGTGAGATGAGATGAGGTGACCTGCAAGGCACTCCAGTCTTTGAACGCGTTTATCGGAGTGGGAAAAGGAGAGACTTCAGGAGGGGCTTCACATCAGGGGATGCGATAGCAGAAGCATTCAAGAGACATAAAACCACCTCACAGATTCGCAGGGGTGAGGATATCGTGTTTGAGACAAGAAATGTCTTTGATGACAGACTACAGGATGGTCCACTAAAACACTCACTAGGTGACGATGGAGAGATTGGTATGACATTCATCTGAATCCAGTCATGGCTGCAAAAGCACCAAGTCCGGGCAAGAGTCCTCTGATCAGAAGCCATTCAGAAGGTCCAAATCCCAACCAACATGACATGGGTATAAAAGGACACTACCAGAGCACTCAGATGTTCAAGCACTAGGGCTGCTTTCATTCCCTGTGTACGCTCTGAGCACTGGAAGGAGCACAGCTTTCCTCCTAACTTATTCATGATGTTCTGACAGTCTCGCCAAGTTCATCCCAACTCCACTCATGCAAAAAAACAAAAGCTTGGAGCGTTGTAAAGGGTTTTTTCACCACTGCGGGTGGGTGTTCGGGGTGGTAGTATCACTCTTGTGGAGTACAGTGCAGCTCGAGGACATGAAAGGGTCATAAAGAGAAGGGTATGAACTCAGGCCAGCTTCTAGCTGCTTTTTCCCAAATGCCAGGACCTCCCATTAGGATGCAGAGTTAGCTACAAGCTTAAGGGTTTGAAGCAGAGCCACTGCAGGGAGATGTTTCCAATTGATACTCAAGAAGTACAGAAAGAGATCACAAAATCAAGCTGCCTGCCCAACCTGCAGCCCTTCTACCCGCTTCATCCCTGCACATCCCTCCTCGCACGTGCATTCAGTCTGCAAAACTGGAAGTTGCACCTTCCAGATGAGCAGATATTCACATGCTGAGGGACTGATGCAGAACATCAGGGGAACACGGGGCAGGACAGAGCTAACACAGAGGCAAGGAGGATGGTCTCATTCCCAATCCTCACCATTCTGGGACAGGCAACAAGGCTGGTGTTCAGTTTGGAACATCACAGGGACTCGTGCGTTGGGACTTGGATAATTTCTCACTTTTTGTCTTGTTGACAAGCATGGGAGATATCCCCTCATGCCAGCACTGGGAGGATGAGATATAATGAATGAGATAGTGACAGATGCAGCTGATAAGAGGTTGGAAAGGAGGGAGGGCTGCTTGCTCCCCCAAAAGGAGAGGCCACAAGGTAAATTTGCCTTATCCACAGCCATCCACTACCTTAACCAGAGAGACTCTATTTCCATTTGGCTAAGATCCTCTCCATCTACTATTAAGGGGATGAGAATTTATTTTCAGTACTTATTTTCACTATTTTCAGTACTTATTTTCAGTATCCATAAAAGATATGCTAGATCCCAAAGAAATCACGATCATGCCCAGACATGATATATATTTTTAATATTATTAACCATAAAGATTTTTGGCTTAAGGTAGGAGAGAGGACCTCTTTCACCCCCTGCAGAAGCATTGCATGGAGAGCCCTTCATGGTCTTGCCACACTTCATCCCTCACAGGTTCGGTCATTAAAGGAAGATTGGGATGGGATCTATATGTGCCTATTCCCATGACCAGAACCCGCCACAGTTCACAGTCATCACCCCATCCCTGCCTGAAATCCAGCTCTGCTGCCCCCTTTGATGCAGTGAAAGGGAACTGGGAAGAGCAGGTGATGGTAACCGAACACTCTCTCCAGCTGCTCGACCACAGGCAGCAATGGACAGGCTGTTATAAATAACATAACTGTGGTTCTTGCATAAAGGCAATGGAAGAAATATTTGTATTAGGAAGCAGGGGCTGGATATATGGACTGAGGGAGAGTTCAGAGCAGAGAAAGTCAAAGACTCATCAGAATCTCACCAATAATTTCCTAGCACTCGATCGCACTGTAGGAATTATAACCTGAGTATCTCTTTTCTTCAGCAATTGCACCATGAGCCCATCCTGGTTCTTCCTATAGGTCATTTAATTCCATGATAACTTCAGGTAGAAAAATAGATGGACAGTTTCCCAGCTTTGGTGAAGAGGTAGGAGATGCAATAATGAAAGTGCCCTCAAAACAGAGGGCAGCTGCCTCTACAAGCACACGTGCCCTGTCCCCTGCCTGTGAATGCAGTCAGTAAGTACAGACTAACCTGCAAACTGGGAATGGAGAGTGTGAATTTTGCAGCTTCAAACATTTCATCTGAGTTCTGCCTGTTAATCCCAGTCTGCTGGGACTGCTTCTAATATGCCATCAGGTTCAGCACAGCTGCCATTTAAAAGAAAACTCCTTACTCGATCTAAAAATACTTGAAACTCATGCCAACAATAACTTTCTAGCATGCCACAATAGCTCTATAATATAACTATGTCCTTGTGCCTTATGGCCCCCTCTCAACGGAGCCAAGACTTTTCCTCTCAGCAAGAAGGGGCTTCATTATTTCAACCAGCTGCAGTAAAATCCAAACAACTCATCCTTTTCTAACAACTCAGGAGTGAGTTTCAGCAACACAACCACAGATCCACGTCAGCATGGGCGATTTCTCCCTCCCTTACCGGAGATGACAGGACAAATTCTCCCGAGGGTTGACACAAAGCTACAACCACTTCCATTTGAACTGTAATTGCAAATCAATAAGATTGGTAGTTTGAATGCTCGTGTGCTTACAGGATGCTTTTAGGAGTAGGCAGCAGCAGCGATTTCTGAGAAAGACCTTTCAACTTCTCTTAGATTATGATCCACCACCTATAAAATGGAGATAATCCAGTGTTCAGTAATTTACTCAGGTTTAAAAATTGCTGAGGAACATAGGTGCATGAGATGCACTCGCAAAGAGCAAGCTGTTATTAAATACATAGAAGTGGGAGGCAGTGAGGGATGCTGAGACTTTCGGGGATGGGTTCTGTTTGTTTTCTTTCTTTTTGTTTGTTTGTTTATTTAATTCTGTTCTATTTTTTTAGGACATTGAGGAAAACTCTGCATTGGCAATTCTTTCCCCGTATGACTAAAACTAGGACTAAGAAATACCAAGCAGCCACCCAAACGGAGACGAGTGTCCATGTAGGCAAGGTGCTGTGCAAGACATAGCCCAAGCAGCCTGCAAAGACATTATCATTCCTACAGGGAAATAACGACCCAGTAACATTACACAGCATGCCCAAAGGCATAACAGGAATCTGCAGGAGATTTAAGACTGAGCCACAAAGTCTTTAAAATCTAGCTTCAAACTGTGCTGTTTTCAGACTTTTTACACCATTTCCATAGTTTGCAAACTTTCGTTTGGCAGAAGGCGGTGGAGAATGAGATGGGAGACAACCCAAGTAGGAACAACCTGTGGAAACAATAGGGGAAAATAAAAAAATAAAATAAAAAATAAATAAATGAAAGGATGGAAGCATCTTTCTCGAGGGATGTTGTTTTCCACAAAACACGTTTTGTGGAAAAGTCTTGCCTGTGGGCTCTTCCCTTTCCAGTACGTATCCCATCTTCTACAGCTCAAGCGAGTGGCGTGGGTCTTCTTACCCAAAAAATCGCAGCTTCTTTGCTCCTATCCCAATGTCACATAACCTTGAACATCCACCAAGGGAGAAGCAGAGCAGACGACTGGCATAGACACGCATCCCACAGCACTCAAAGCGCTATGAACATCCATCAGGAGGGAGCCCACCTCTGCTGTCAAAGTAATGGACCTTGCTACAGGACTTGACCTCTGCCCCGTGCCACCAAGGTCCCCAGGAATAGCACTTTCTCATTACATATATTGCGGGCAGGCGATGGAGAGGAGAGATTCATTTCACTAAAGGGGTGAGAGGATGTAATGAAGGTGAGAAGGGCAGGAAGATGAAATCGTCGATGGAGACATGCCTGAGAGATGGAGTTTAGGTGCTGATCCCAGCTGCAACAGTGGGGATGGACTCACTGAGGGGATAAGGAATAGTCTGCATCCTTGCCCAGACGGTTCTTCCTCAGCTCCCAAAACATAGAGGTGATTTTGGCAAACTGAGTAATGAAGACCACATATGTAAGAGGAGACGAGGCAGGTTCCTTGAAAGACTCTGTTGAAGAGGAAGGGCTAGAGATGCCACCAATTGCCTCTCCCTTTTCCATTGCAGAGAAAACTGCCCTCCAATGCCCATCAGCTACATAGGAATAATGGAATGTTTGATCACAAAGATAATCAAAATAGTACTGCCAATATAGCCTCACACTGAGCAGCCTTTATACCAGTTTAGAAGAGCTTATTCCAATTGTCCTTCCATCATGAGATCTGCTGTGGTGGTGAAAACATATTAATACTGCCAGCGAGCACCAGGGACAACATTTGATTTCTTTATTGCAGCCTAATCCCCATGCCCGAGGTTCAAGTAATAACATCTGAGCTGGCTCACACCTGCCCTCCAGCTCTGGGCATAGAGATGGACATCAGACACAGATACCCATCACATCCGATCCATGCTTCCTACTTCAGATCTGATCCCTGGTTCTGCAGGGCAGGGGCAGGGACACAAGCATCAGCCTGAGTCTCAGCTGAAAGTCTCTTTTTGCCCATTGCTGTCCTTGGAGGTGTCACTGAGGATCCAACCGATGTGACGTCACCGGTGTAATTGAATTATCCATCTGCTCAGTAGACTCTTTCCACTCGCTTTCCCCATTGGCTAATGTTGAATTATGATGGATCATACACAGGAATATATGAAACATGCATGAATAACCCAAGCATGCATTTTTAATGATGCAGTCCTGATAACTTCCCCCCTCCTAACGAAATCAAAATGAATTAAACACAAGTAGCTGTCAGTGGCACACAAAAAAAACGCTCATCATTTAAATGGCAACACGAAATGTTCGACTGAATTGCAGTGTGACTAGGAACGTTTGTTGTAATGATACCAATTAACATATCTATCCATTTAAAGTTTCCAGTGAAAGCAGGAGAAGTAGCTTGGGTGATATTAAAATGAATTTCAAGGAATGAGCAGCACTGAACTGAATGGGGTAGTTCAGATGAAAATAGACAGTACCCCCATAAGAAAGTGCTCACAAATATAAAATAGAGCTTCTCTTCTTGGTATATTTGTTAGATAAAACAAGAGAGAAAAAAAAAGCAAAGCCAGAGAGTCAGAAATTATCTAAGCCAGGCACAAACCACTGGACTTCAAGGCTCTTCCCTGTGACATTATGACAGTCCAGTTAACCCAAGTGTCCCAGCTGAATAGTTTAGCTGCAGTGACTCTTCCTTGGGGCAAAGAGGACTTCTTAAGCTCCTCTCCCTCTCTGTATTCTCTGATTTTACCAACTATGAGCAGAGAAGGGTTTATTTGCATGGATAACCTTGCATCTTGGGTTTGCACTCTGCATCACTACCAGACACATTCAAGGGTTACATTATCTTAGACACGTATTCGACATGGGCTCAGGTCTATGCGTTTCCATTTATCAGTGCCACTTGGATACCATGTCACTCTCTTGCCTTCTACCCTATCAATATATCAATATCAGTTATCTAACACACCCTTGTAAGCCTTCTGTGCAGGGTTATAGCTTCAACTGCCTGGGATAACAGTGTTCTGATTTGTAAACCTACTCGAAAAGAAAAGGGGCAGCAACCCGTTTAAAAAACAATTTCCAAAAGGAAGCCTTCAGGGACTTTTAAAGAATCCAAGGCGTAAAGAAGAAAAAATTGTTTCTGCTCCGCAGATCACAAGTTTCTGCGATGTTCAATGAAAAATCAGACGTTTTTGTCTCATTGCAGATTTCATATAAAGCACAATGTCACCGACCTTGTTCCTAATTGCAGACAGACTGGACACAGTGGCAGAGGATAGAGCCACTAGAGATACCAGTATATGTCTCATAACAAGCTCATTAACTCTAACACCAAACCTCATATTCCTCAAAAACCGTCCCAGGGCCCCTCTCTGGATTTATTCAGAGCATGTTTAAGCAGCAACCCCTGCTCTTGGAAGACACATAGAGAGGAAGTCAATATGCTTCATAATAGAAGAGCAAAGGGTCACCCTTTGCAATTAATATCAAGAGAGTTAAATAAATAAATGAGAGGTCATTTATCTTGTCTGAGTGGGTGGCTAGCATGCCTTATTTGCTGCTGCAAGAATTTGGCAAGTCAAACACTATCTGCAGATTTTGCAAAAGATTGCATCTGTGCGCAACAGTAAAATACAATTCAGGATGGAAACGGGGCTAGGGAGAAGCCCTTTCCCAAGGGCAGCAGGACAACTTGCTAAGGGAATATCTCTACCACCCTAGAGACCTTGAAGTTCACTCTTTTCATACACCACAACTCGAGTAGTTGTGCAAGTTGCTACTGCATTCAGACTGTCCCTGCAGCATTTTGCATGGAGTTGAGTTCCCTTCGGCACTCAAATTATCTGTAAAATAAAAAGATCCTGGTAGGTATCTCCAAGCAGAGCTACAAGGGAATCCTTGATTCCCCTGTCTATATGTGTCTGGATAACCTGGCTACGAGCTGATCTAAACAAATTTTTTAAACTTAAATAACTACTTCTATTGCAGGTTAATCCACTTTAGATACCCAAGTAGAGAGCTTGAGCAGTTTTGCTCCCTCTGCAATGCAGGGACAGTGCCACTTCCAGGTCTGTCAGGAGAGATAGGAGGATAAATACGTTATGGATCCAATCTGATGGGCAGCCAAATACTACAGTTACAGGCAACCCAGGGCAGCAGTATCCATAACACCCACTAGACAGGACCATGATCTTGACTGTAACCATGCTGCTCTCTAAAGAACAGTCAAGAGGTTTGAGAAATGTATTTGGTGGGAAAGGATGATGGAGAGGAGACCTATGAGCCTGGTTTTCTAAGGATGCCCACTGTGCACTTGCTAACACCCCAACTTCATTGGCGCATCCCAAGCTCAGGGCCCCAAAATCACTGTCCTCTTTCCTGATCTTGGCTTCTCCCAATGGAGAGAAGCTTTGGGAGGGAGCGGGATCACCCTCTCTTTAAGGACCCACTGGTGACCAGAAATGTGAACTGTTCTTTAGAGACAAATTATCCCTGCTTGCGCATGCCTACATCCCTTAGAAAATCATAACCGTTTTACAGAAAGATTTGAAACTAGGCTTATTTCTTTCTTGCTTGCTTGCTTTCTTGCTTTCTTTCCCTTTTTGCTTTTCACCAAAATCTGCTGTATGTGAACCTTAAATGTGAGCATAATTTAGAGACTGGCTTATTTATTTTAGAGAGAGTCAGTTCACCTTCCTCATAAAAAATAAATAAATAAAAGAGGAAAGAGACACTCCAGCTTTGTTAAATTTCAAAAATAAAGCTACTTAATAAAAACCGTTCAGAGAGGGCACATCATTGGGAGCCGTTTAAAATGCAGGCAGTGGGTTTTTTAACAGTTCCCAAGAAACCCTCCTATCGAATAGAACAAGGGCCAGAAGGTTAAAACACAGCCATCATAACCTTTATTGCTTCATTCTTGCAAAGCCATTAACCACAGGAGGACCACAGATGTGCCACAGCTCCTGCAGCTGGAGCGAAATTCAATACCCACATCAGAACCTAATTTACGACCTACCTGTCTGGAGGGGGCGGCCAGGCTGAAGCGCCGCATTCCTACGTGTACAGCACCGCGGGCAAGCGAAGATGCATGGGGACCCGGGGAAAATTCAGCATGAAAAGAGCTTGGCCGAAGGCCTTGCAGGCAGATACACCCAAGTCGTGTAGCAGGAGCCAGGGCTCACATCAGAAATGAAATTTTGCAAAGGGAATTTTTTTTTTTTTTGCGCTTGAAAGACCGCAGCAACATCCAGTTTTGACATGACGTTGTGGCTGTATGCGAAGCCTTAAGATGAAATCAAAGCACCGTCGAGCTCGGTGCAGGACACACTCATGGGGAGTGACAGTCCGTTCTCTAAAGGACACACAGGCTATGGAGACAGGCGTGTAGGAGGCATGTAGAGAGAAAAGCGTTTTGCCTGAGGTCATATTGCAATCAGCAACAGAGCCAGGAATAGATCAAGGGCTCCTGCTCTGTTATGTTACGGAATGGAACTTTTTTTCTGATTACCGTTCATGCCCTTCTGTTCTCCACATCACCACCAATCTGAGCTTATATCTTACCTGCTCTGCTCCTTCAGAATGTTCCAAGAAACCTGCTCTTTAAAACATTTCCTCCTTTTGGTGTCTCGCTGCTGTAGATGCTTGTGTGCTTCTAATGTAGGTTCCTGGGCATAAAGACCCCTCTCGCAATTGGAGTTTTACACCTAGCCACTTTTGAAAGTGCCTTAGTTGCATCTTTGGATGTCTTAATGCTTCCCCTCTTTAATCTTCCCAAGTTGCAAACATATAGGGCAGGGTGAGGCAGAATTCACTACAGCAGCATCAGAGCTGCCCCAGAATCACCGTGACCACCAGGCATGTGGTGCCAGCATAGGAACAACCTTCTTATCCACTCATAACTCTGAATTTCTTAGCGGTGCCCTCGGTCGTTGCAGATGACATAAATTCTGCAGGCTCCTTTTATTTTTTCCTCCTTTTTAAATGAGCCTTAAGTATTTTTCCTCAGCTTTTAGCAGTTTAGGGGGCATTTGTAACAACATCAGAGAGAATCAATCACTTAGGGATGCAGGCACGCTTGGTCTGTTGACAGCCTTCTTGGCCTCCTAAATCATGTGAGTTCATGTGGCAATATTGCATCCCTACTCTCAAGCCATCTTCTGTATAATTCTTGCACCTTCAGGTGTTTGACCCACTGCCCAGGCAAGGAAAAACCTTTGGGCTTGGATAGGGTTGAATAATTCATTGTACTGGAGTGAAGAAGAGACAGGATAGTGCAAAGGAACCAAAGAAATGACCCTGCTTGAACAAGCTAATCAAATTCCAGATTAAGATGGGGAGACATATACCAGAAAAAATCAGGCTTACGATAACCCTGTTCTGAACTTTTCTACAGCTCCTATTATCATAATGTCGAGCACTTCGCAACCACTAATAGTTCGCAAGACCCCTGATGGAGCCAGGAAATGTCATTACTGTCACTTTATAAGCAGGGAACTGAGAACAAGTGGTGTTTACATCTGAGATGCCTGCCCTCATCTTTCCTTGCAGTTAATAAAGAGGAATTTTTAGGACAAAATCCATCTGACCCATTTTAGGGTGAGTTCAGTCTGCTGCAGGATGAGATTAAGTAAGTCCTCAAAAAGTCTCTTTTTCCTCCCTGGTCTGCACTGGAAAAGGAATTGGCAATGCATCTCATGGATGGGGATTTCTACACGGAGTGAGATGGATTCCCCAACACGTATCCAAAAAAAAAAAAAAGAAAAAAAGAAAAAAAAAAGAAAAAGAGTTGATAGCTGGTCTGTAAAAGTCAGTCCCAGAGCAGAAAACTGAGCTCAAGTTTTCTACATTTTAGTCTGATGCTCAGATCAAACCAAAAATGGGAGGCCAAGAGGAATAAGACCAAAAGGCCATCCAGCAATAATAAAACTGTAGAAGACTGAAAGAAGCTACTTATTCATTTGGGATAAAGGGAAATCTGAAATATCCTAATCAGAAAGGCCAAAGGAAAGTCTGGCAAGGACAACAAGCAGAAGAAAGGGGCCGTCGTAGGAAACAGGTCACACGATATCTATAAGATGAAAGATGTATGGGAAAAAATCAAGAGCAAAATACGACAACTATTCCAAGTGAACGAAGATGGAGCAAAAAATGGAAAGATTCCAGCCCTGACTGTGACCAAGGAGGAAGTCACTCCTTTCCCAGATCCGTTCTTCCTACTCTCCTCCTCCTCTCTCTCTCTCTCTCTCTCTTTTTTTAATTAATAATAGCACAAGAAATAAGAAGACCAAATAGATGAATCCAAGGTCACTCAGAGAGGCAATAACATCATGGAAAGCACAATCTGGAGCCCTCTGCTTCCACCACAGAACCCTAGACCTTGACACAAGGAGCAGGGTGGAACCCAACTCCTACAACTCAACTTTCTGGTCATTCAACTCCAATTTCATACTCAGCAGCTCCATCCTACCAAATTAAAAAAAATACAGCAGTAGGTTTGCAAACAGGACAGCAGCACTGATCTGTGGACCTTGGAGAAGGGAATGGCAAGGAGGACATCAGCATGGATATCCACCAGGAGAAAGGAAAGAAAAAACAAATAGTAGCTGGGCTCTCTGCGTGCAATTAAACAGAAGTTAATGAAATCACCTGCTACCGAGGGAATTGACAAAACATAGAAAAGAAGTCACGTCAGAGTCTGCCAGAGCATCTCTGGCACGGACCGGGGGCCTGATGGCTGGTGTATATTTAGTGCCAGTGATATCATCTTTCCTAGCAGGGAGGAAGGGCAGCACTTCCATGGCAATGTCAATATGAGAGCTTTAAGAGGAAAGAGCCCGAGATTTCCTTAAGAGGGAAGAAAGCAGCACAGTGGTAGCCTGGGCTAGATCACAGGATAGGAGACAGACAGGGACGGCAGAACATGAAAGCCCTGGGAGGCGAATAACAAAGTAAAATAAAATACAATAGAATAATATATATAATAATATCCATCCCGGTATCATAAATGCCAGTATATAAGAGTGCAATGAGTTTGGAGCTCTTGGGGTCTTCATGACTGTCGCTTAGTAGGATCCTGGGGCTGTGCAGGGGGAACAGGGCTTGAATCTGCCCTTGCAGCTGGTTCTTACCATCCCAGCTGGAGACGAGTCCTTTTAGCAATATAGGATATAGGACAAGCTCATGTATGACCCTGCATCTGCATGTATGCACATCATTCCAACACTTCGTTAAAGGCAAAGCATTGAAATAGTAATTGCAAGGGTCTTTTTTATCCCTTGCGTCCTCCTCCCCCGTCACCGCTTCTCAGCACTGTCAGTCCTCAAAATGCAAAATTCAGAAGTCAGACTCCCCCTAAAACTATGTGACGGGCTTAAAAAAAAGTCATGAATTATCAATGCTCAGTTTGCAGCTCAGTATTATAGTTACTAATAATTAGTGTCAGGATGCATTTAAGTCTTTCAGTATTTAGATGTCACATTTTTTTCCTTCTTTCCCCAAACCTAGACAGGAAGACTAAGCTGTTCCCCCCTTGAAATCAGAGTGTTTCAAGCACAGATCTCCAGAAGTTGAAGCCGTGCAACAGCTCTAAGCAAACAGATATAATCCACAAGGGCAGCCTTGCACTACTCACCATTCTAAAATCTTCTCTTTTCCCCACTATATTATGGTAATTTATTTCACTATGGGAGCTCCCAGGTGAGTTCAATTCTCCAGCTTCCAAGAAGACGAAAATTCTAACCTGTCAGTATTTGTTTGAAGAAAATAAAAAGAGCTTAAATGCAGCAGTCTCACAAGACCTTGCACCTCTCCATATACTGCATTGCTAAGGTAGACGCGCAAAGAAAAGAGATAACAGAAATTTGGAAATGTTTTCTTTCTTCTCTGTGAATAGTGAGTTAGCTAAAAATTCAGAATTTAGGTGGGATTTGAGAAATTAAGTTATATCTACATAAGGACAGAAGCGGCTTGAAAGCACCAAAAGATTTTGACATTTCTAATTTGCCATGGAAATGTCTATAAAAAGAAAGGTAATTAAATAAAAAAGGGGGTGGTGGGAGGTGGGAAGTGAGGAAGTAGAGATCAAATAACCACAAATGGTTGTTTCAGAGTCCATAAAATTTTCACATTTTTGGAGGTTTGTTTTGTTGAAAAGAGAGGGGGAGAGTATCAGTTCTGTTTTGGCATAATTTTAATCTTGATTAAAAAAAAATTCTCACTTCTGTGACCAAAATCTGTTATTCTCATTACAAGAGACAGAAAGACCAACAAATACTGAAACCCAACCTGGTGCCAAGGTCCCATCACTTACGAACACAGCAAAGCTGTCTGAAGGGCAAGGGAGAGGCATTAGCATGCGCAACATGTCTTTATCGCTCAGGTTAGCTCTATCATCAATATGTTCCCTTAGACCCCGAGGAGATAAATCGATTGCATACAAAATCCAAGAGAAACCAACAGAAACTTGTAAGCAGTGGGGGAATGATCAAAGTACATGGAGTACGCCAAGTACGCGGCCACCCCAGCAGATATCATAAGTAATAACTCCTCCTGATAACCTAACCTTAATCAACCGTATGACAAATGAGGCAAACACGGGGAGATTTGCACAGTGCTGGTCGCTATGTTTAATTAGATTTCATCAGAAAGGTTCTGAAAAATTAATATGACTGGGTTTCTGCTGGTCCCAGCGATAACCTTTTCCTGACACCACTGGAATTTATTGCCAGCCATCAGTTCGGAAAAAAAAAGTTGCAAGAAGTGCTGCGAAAAGAGGAATCCAGATCATGTCCAAGAGCATCCCAGCAGGGTGGGATACCAGTGTGGCTGGCATCAGAAAGAGTGGTTTGCATTTTCAGAATGCCATGGATAGAAGTGCATTGGGATGCTTTGCCAACAGACCACATCAACTAGTAAAACAAGCTGCAGGAAAGCCTCCAAAACTAGCTCAAGTCCCACAGGAGCTGGAGCTTTGTTTTGCAAAGTGACCCAGGCCTGTGAATCATCAGCGGAACATGTTCAGCATGATGGAGGAAACCAGAGCTGAAACCAACAGCTCCCAACTTTCCTCTCAAGACTTTGCTTCTCTTGACACTTGGAGGAGCCCAACCTTCTTCCACTGGATCCTATGAGTGTGTCGCTCATTTCCAACACATTCCACGCTCCCAGCACCAAGCGGAATCTCGTCTTGGGAGCAATGACACATGCTTGGTGCAATGCTACTACTATGTAAGAACATCAACTCATGCTGGGATTGGTCTTTTATGGGATGTCTGAAAGGGACATCCCTGTCAGCAGTGCTGGTGAGTCCAGTCAAGTCCAGACACCTGCCCAGATAGCATACCTGTTCCCTTTGGGATCTTGCATCAAAATCCCAATACAGCCAACCCCTTTTAACACCTTTTTTTTAATTTAGGACATGAATGACCAACCCAGCCCTCGGGGCACAGCTAATGTAACACGTGACAGCACACAGAAAGGCAAACAGTGACAGAAGAAACTTCAGGAAAAAGGCATTATTGACAGCGAGATAGAAATGATGACTTCAAAATACAGTCAAGTCTATAAGGCTGACTGCTGCCCTTCCATTAGTGCAATACTTTCTGGTCACCCTGGACACAGCATCTCAGTGGGACTTTGCCAGAGTCCCATCTTTAATGAAGAACCTTAGTCTAGTCTTCATCCCATACTTCTACCTCTCACCCAGCTAGGATAATTTTATCTAATTTCAAAAAGGACGGAGATTTGCTGCTCTACTTTATAGTTTCATTTAGGAGAGGTGGAAGGCAGTACCCTGCTAGGGGTTTTGGGGGAAAAAATGACAAGTGTCAGACCAAGCAAGAACAGATTCCACATCTTCACCCATACAGACACCAAATGGGTTGTGGTCTACCAACACCAGCACAGCTCTCATGCTTCCTCCAGCTGGGCACTTCACATGCACGAGTCCAACAACCATCAGCCTGGTCCAAGCCTGGGTACTTTCAAGCCAGACTGTACTACAGTGAAGAGAGAACTGATGCAACATCGCACAAGGCATTACCCGTAAATAAAGGAAGTTCAAGAGGGAAAAGCACAAGTCGGAGGGACCATCCTCAGAGCAGACTTGCAGTTGGCATTAAAACTCCCTCCTAGGTGCACATCTGCAAATCCCACACGGTACCGATCCTGATTTGCTAATCAGTGCCAGGAACTTTGGGTGCATGCAGGGAAGAGGCAAACAGACTCTTCAAACTAGCACAGACCCAAAGTTGCTCATAGTAGTGAGGGAAGATGCATCACTTTCTGCCTTTTAATTGAAGGATGGCTCATAAATCAAACCTATTTTTCATGCTTTTGGGAAAGACTGTTTTTCAATAACCTAAGGCCTCTCGTGCAAGCTGGGGTCTCCTCTCTAACTCAGGTTTCATGGCCAATTGCACCAGTTTTGTTTGCCATTACAAACCCGTACTGCATTAACTAGAAGCATCTCCAGGGATTTTCTGCATAAACCATCCAGAACAACACCAGGAATGATTTATTTAAAAACAGGGTGTCTGCATAGTCATAGCAGGTTCATCTACGCTGTTAAATAGAGATGTGGGGTGAATATGAGCATTATTCTTAAAAACAAACAAAAAAAAATTAAAAAGAACATTCCCCCAGGTTCCCCCAGGGGGTTCCCTAACTTATTTCAAAGAAGAGGATTTCTAGGAATGGCTTGGGGAAACTCGTTAGGGTAAATTATTTTCACTGAACAGCAGCCATAAAATAAAGCCTGAAAAGCATCGGTTTAAACATTTTAGCAACATTTTTGACATGTGTATATATAGCATATATACATATTTATTTTTAATATTTAAATATATTCCAAAACTCGGGGGGAAGAAAGAAGGAGCCTTGACCATGGTTGCCTCTGCACACCATTCCTAGCATCTAGGAGATGAATCAGCCGTGTCAGTATGGATTGTAGTAAAGAGGTGCATGATCCCAACATCCCTGCAACAAGGAATATGGGCTGGAATAGGCACTTCACCTCTAGTCCAGCTGAGGATCTCCCCAAAGGTTTGGAAATGAGTGAACGGTGGGAGGAAGCCCATTTTGTGCTGCCCAAACCTCACATATGCAATGTGGTCCCTAGAACGTCTGGTGAACAGGCAGCTTAGGGAGTTTCAGGGCACTGAATGTGGCCCTTATTACTACGGTTAGCATCTTTCACCAGCACTAAGTTCACATCCTTCGGATCCTTCCCCTTTCTTTGCTATCGACAGGACCTGTCAAATTTTGATGTCTATATCAATATCCATCTGCAGCTGAACTAGCTATCAGTCATCCGGCCAAAGAGAGAAGACGGAGAGGGATAAGACAGGCTGTGGAGGTGATTTTTAGAACAGACATGGTAGCAGGAGGGTGAGGGATCTGGATAGAGTGCCGCATGGTGAAAGGAGGAGATGGATGCACAGAGCCTTATCAGGGACTTGCTGATATTTCAACTGGCTCCCTGATAACATATGGAGCTTAATCAAATATGCAAATGATGTCCTATCTAGAGACAAGGGAAATAGAGAAATAAACCCAGAGACCACGCATTAAAGCAGACCAAGGAAATAAGGGAGTGGGTGGAAGGTTTCCTCTTTTGATAAAATTATTTCAAAAGATTAAATTAAAGCAAAACTAATTAGGAGAGCCACACTTAAGCTGGCATCCCATAAGAAGGGTCAGCAGGCAAGAGACATTCAAATCAAAGGCAGATGCAAGAGGCACTTCAAGGGCTCCCTGAAAAGTCATTATCCCAGTCAAAAGAGATGGGGACAGAGAAAAGAGGAAGGAATGACAAGAGTCATTTTGGCCGGAGGCCTCTCCAGGCATTAGATGGAGCATGCAAGAGCTAAATAGTCTCTCTCTCTCTATTCCAGAGAGCAGAATCAGCAGGTGAAGAATGAAGCTGAACACATAATGTTCCATCCATTGCTTTTCCTTATGTTCCACTGTCTCCATGAGCAGTACAAGCACACCAGGGATTGCAGCCTAAGCACTCCATGCCTCTTGCGGAGACATTGGCACAGTGCAGGAAATCATCTGTCCTGAAGACGTTGGTGACAACCAGCATCACTGCAAACTGTGATCCTAGGAAGGGGTTGCAGAACCCAGAATTATCAGGAAAGCAATTTGCAGCAGGACATTGCAGGACATTGCAAACTGCTTTTTTGTGTGTGCATGGTGCAGCCCCACTGATGCAGCCAGCAAGCGACTCCGGACTTTGAAACACAGATTGCGTCTAGAGGGATTAGACAGTCATTTGCAAATCTCATTCCATGGTCACAAGATCCCATCTCCGGCAAGACTCTGAGGTGCTGTGAAATCAGAGCCTTCCCAAAAGAGGAGCACTCAGTGCATGTCTGCAAAGCAACGGGCGAAAGCACAGCCAACCCTTGCACACCAGCACTAGCTGCATAGCTGAAAAGCAGAAAGGGGGATCTGAGAGAGAGACACAGAAAATTAATTGCTCTCTGGGAAGGAAAAAAAGCACTAACTCTTGCTGGGAGCTGCAGCCGTCGTAGCAGACAGAAAGGAGTTTTCCCACTGCAGTTAAATACTCTAAGAAGGAGCTCACTGCAGCATGCTGCAGCGACAATTTGTAGCCGGAGGTCCCAAGAGGTGTAAATGAGGGGTGTAGGAAGCCAGGCATGAGCCTACAGTGACAGAGCAAATAGTGGATATTTAAAAGGAGTGTTAGCTGCACCAGTTCGGCAGTGGTTGATGGAACCAGTCCCTCTGATGTGGTTTAGAGCTGGGGTTTTGCAGCAGAGGGTAGATCTCAGATCCATCAGATCCATCAGTCCCAGATGATAATCTGGGGCTGGCAGAGGTAAAGGACGATGTACTACTTCTCACCCAACCCCACATCATGATAGACAAAATTTAGAAAAAGACATGTCTGAAGGATTTGGAGCAGAAAAGGAGGAGAATTGGTACAGCCCAACAGCTCAGTACTGGGATGCCCAAGATTTGCATCCTTTGATTTTACCCATGATGGTGGTACCTAATCACCTGGCCCTTTTAGGACAAGCTGGACTCAAGTATCTGATGGCTGTTACGTGTCACTAGCCAACGTTCATGTTGATTCACACCGTCATCTCTCCAAGAGTTCCCTACTGGTACATGCAACATGAATATCAAGGACATCACACACCACAGCAACCAATTCAAAGCTTTCTTGATGGTATTACCAGAGAAATCAACTGTTCTTTAGGCATCTACATTTGCAGCAACCTCTCAAAAAGCAGCTGTATATCAGTGCAGGATACAGACAACTGCAGCCTTTACAGACATCAGATACAGATGGGAGAGGGAAAGCGACATTGCTCCATCACAACCCAGCAAAACACTCGGACTCCAGCTGATTTAGGAAGCTGTGAGGAGAGGCCAGGGCGAACGAGTCCCTCTTGCAGCAACCAGCTTCCCAGCAGGAGCCAGAGCCTCTACAGCTTGTTTTCAGAGCAGTCGAGTCCACTTGCCAAACAGTTTAAAAGAAAAATAAAAAGACTCCTTCAAAGCGCGGGGAAGGAGAAGGAAGCCGAGTTTCCCTGCTGACATTCGCAGAGCTGTCAGCCGCAGAATATCCTCCAGGGAACATCAAAACTGGACTGGGTTTCTCATCTCGTACATATTCAGAAAGCCCCTCGCCTGGATAAGCATCGGGGATCGGTGTTTGCTCCTGCTGCTCACAGGAGCCACAAGCCGACACAACAACCCACGGATCCCTCATCAGCTCCAGCACTTTGGATGGGAATTGAGGTATCAGAGAGCTCAAGGAGATATTCCTTATCTCTCCATATGCCAGTGCATCAGGATGCTACCAGCGCACCTGGAGCTTCATCAACCATGAGGATCTGCAGTCCCTTCCCATCTCCAGCATGCTCTTACCTTACTAATTTTATTCTGTCCTATTTTTCAAACCATTTTGCTACCTGGGAAAGCAAATCTTCCTCCATGTAGCCGTGAGATGGGCCAAAATGAGAACTGCAAATCTAAGCTATTACATCCACAATAATTCCATAGTGTTTTTTTCCCTCTGGATCCAGAGATATCAGGCTCTCACAGGCTCAGAGAATACAGCGGGTCATTCACAAAACCAGCTGATTCTGAGAATTTTCTCTATAAAACAGATGAGAGAAGTGTTGGGAATCACTGGCCACATTTCAGAGCTGCCTGATCTGAATGAAAAATTCACTCCAAATGGCTGTCCAAATCTAAAAATCTCTTCCAAGACCTTAAACTGACTAGAGTCTTACAAAAATCAAAATGCAGGCCATAAAATGAAAGAACGGGTGTTTAAGCCCAATTTCTTTCTCTCCGAGAATCTTAACACAGAAAAAAGCTTTGAATGAAGTATTTTGATCAAATACTAATTATTTCTTATGGGGAAGTTTCAAACAAGTGTAAATTACCAGCACTTTGCCTTCAAATCAACATTTCAGAATGGACAAAGAGTTTTGTTTTGATCAGTCATGCAATTTCGAGGGCTCTTCCTAGTTTGACATTTGCAAATTTAAACTGGCATTTACACTAAGCTCCTACATAAAAAATTATTACAGGTGCGTCTTATTTTGAGAATGGGAGCTATCAAAAAAAAAAAAAAGAGGAAAATCTACAAGTATTTCTGAATACTGCTATGTTCCCCTTGCAATGACAGGTATTTACAACACAGAATTTGGAAGGAAATACTAGAAAAAATTGAAATATCCACACAAAATTGTGCACAGGATCTCCAGGGATACTGCCCTAGATTTCTCTTGCCACTGGCATGAAGAGTTAAATGTGCAAAGACGACAGACAGAAGAGGAAAAGAGTCTCTATGAAGCATCTAGGTAGGGACAACTCCCATTCCCGATGGATAGTTGCATTGCTGCTTCAAAAGAGGCAACACTTGGGTTAAAACAAAGTGGGCACCTGATATCTCATGGAAACAAAAGCTTCCTGGAAGTAGACCACTACGAAATCACAGAAATTCTGATAATATTCACCCAAGTTCCATGCAAGGTTCTTTCTACCACTGCACATAGGAGCTCGCCTTGCTCACCAGACACCCTGCAGCATCCTAAAGCCGCAGCAATCTTTACCAATGCAGTAAGGAAGAGCAGGGAATGCGGATGGAGGAACAGTCAGAGGTAATTACAGGTATTGGGATCTGACCAAAGCACCGTGAGATGAAATAATACCCATGAAAAAGCACCACAGGATCTTAAATACCCACAAGTGGTCAGGAGTTTGGTTTCCTGTCTCATCCCATTTGTCTAGTTTAGCTGTTTGATGTTTTCCCCATGGCTTAATACTGAAGTGTATTCAATGCCTTCAGCGTATTAATGTGCCCAACTCTTTGGGCACGGAAAATATTTCCTTCACTTTACAGCAGAGATAAAAGGGCGCAGAGGCACCAAGAGGCAGCAGAAGCTTCTGATGGATCAAAGGACCAAACAACAGTGTCTCAACCCCCTGGTCACTGGGCAGCATTCCCAATCCCAGGAATGATACCAGCACCCATCAGGCATTAAATCCAAAGGTTCTGAATTCTCACATGAAATCTGGGCAGGGGAAATTTTTCCTCCCCATAGCTTTGCATTTTTGTCCTATTTATATCCTCATTCTGCAGGGCCAGGCTGTGCTATGGACGAGCCAGCAGAATTTGAAGGGCCTATTTCTACAGCAGATTATTCAGTGTCTCCCTGTTGGTCCGCACATGTAGCTCTGTGAATGAGCAAAGGTTGCAAAATGTATTTTGCCCGGGGCAGTGAAATAGCTGGAGCCAGCCCTGTCATTCTGTTTCACTCACTCTTTTCCTACCCTATCTCTATCTTAGTTTTTCTTTTTCCTTCTTTCTTTGTTGTCTTGGTTACACTGGCAGATTCCTGATATGCTGCTTGTTTTCATTTTAATGATATGTTCCTGTAAAGCACAATATTTTTCTTCAGTTCTGTGTGTGTCACTGGATAAATTCCTTTGACACATGTGACATTTGTATATCAACTAACAGATATTGCTTTATGGCTGTGGGTATTTTGCAGGGCTTTCACAGACCGCGTGCATCAAAACCTGATATATTGCCTGCATCTTTCATATAAAAATATAGACATAGAGGGAAAAAGCTCAAATGGCAGGAAAAAAATAAGCAAAGTTCCTCCGAAATCATCTTTTAATTAGCTGTAGCATGTCTTCCAACAACAACTTAACAGATGCTACGGTCCTGAAGATGATCAATAACTCCTCATGCCATGAGGAGAGCTTCACGGGCTTGGCCAAGACTCCTACGTGCCATAACTCCAAGAGGGGCGAACACGTTGATGTTATGAGATCTGATATGACCAGGGAGCCTTGTAGGAAGGTCAAGGAGAGACTATGAAAAAATCATAGTAAGGATGAGGCAGAATCCACAGGATATGACAGTTTTGGGGAGCTTGGATCGTCGATCCACAGCAACCAACCATAGGAGCTCATGGGGAGCCTTACTTTGCACAGACTGAAAGGCAAAAGCTGCCTCCCCCATGAAGGTTTATCCAGCTGATGGAGATCTCAGGCTGACACACGTACCCACTGCACTCACTACCGTAGGCAGAACATTCATCACATTAGGAAAAAAGGGAATAAAATGCAGCTTTCTCAAGTTACGTCAGGCAGCCCAGCTCCCCTCTTCTCATTCTTTACCCTATAAGGCTGTGCCTGCTCTCTGCCACACACTGTAAAAACGAAAAGCTTTCACACTCCTTTTTCCCCATTAAAAGGAATCAGCTCTTGGATCCTGCAATGTGACCTGCAAAGGCAAAAACAGACCCGTGTCTTGGTTTGCCTCTCCTGGAGCCTAAAGAAAAACCAAAAGCTCATGAGTGCAGAGAAGCATCCTTAACTGTTTAGGTCTTTTGGATATTTACCATGCAGAGCTCAGCTACCCTATTTTTTTCCCCCGAGAGACTTGCTGCAGAGCTAAACAGTTTATTATGATATCACAGATGACAGGGAAGCAAAACCTAATTAGTCAGGGGAGGAGATTATTTTTATTACAACTGTTTAAAAAAACAATTTGGCTCCTTTTCCACATGCCTGAACAGACTGGTAAAAAAAATAAATAAAAATCTATTCTAAAGCATTGAAAAGACCTTCCTGGGTCGAGCAAGACCTGTCATGTTGCCAGTGGCCAGGATCATGTTTCCCTTGCAGCCCTCCCTTAGGACAGGGGCAATGAGACTGACTTTACAACCAATTTTTATTTTGCTTTTAAGAAGAAGCAGGTACATAGACAAAACTAGCAATTTCAAGCCTTCCTTATGCATCTTCAAACCAGCAATCCCACACGCCCCTCCTGTGCTCCATCCATTCTATATAAAAGCCATACTGGGCTGCCTTTTAATAGCATTTTCCTCCTCGCAACTCAGAGTTATTATTTGCAAAAGGAATTCAAAGAGGAATCAACACCCAACCCAGCCCCTTGGGATCCATCCAAAGGACAGCTCCCAGTGCAACCTCCTCTCCCCACTTCTCTCNCCCTTGGGATCCATCCAAAGGACAGCTCTCAGTGCAACCTCCTCTTCCCACTTCTCTCCTATCTCCATTACTTTGAGAAAGCCTCAGTTTTCATGCACACATAATCATATTTTGCAACATCTTCAGGCTAAGTGTCCAGTCAAAAAAAATTGGCAAATGGCACAGACGGGTTGCAGTGCCTATTGTGAGCACAAGAAGNTATTTTGCAACATCTTCAGGCTAAGTGTTCAGACAAAAAAAAACATTGGCAAATGGCACCGAAGGGTTGTAGTGCCTATTGTGAGCACAAGAAATCACCTATAATTCCTCTTTTTGCCTTCAGAAAAGCACCTGCCAAAACCACAGGTAGACGATTCCCAGCTCCCACCTTGCAAAATCACTACTACCTTGCATGGAAAACTGCAGCAGCTGTTGAATGATGGAATTACAGCCCTAAAACAGACATTTCTTTGCAAGAAAGCGGTGAGGAACATAATCCGACATACAATCGTGTATTTACTTATGTGGCATTGGCCGTGGTTACTCCATAAACATAACGCTCATTGCCATTCAAAGCCAGTTTTATTCTGATGAGAAATGCCTTTTTTTCAGTACAAACATACAGTCTGACCTAAATAGAGCAACCACTAATCCCATGTTGGGCTCGTGGTGAAATCACAGTCCGGTCACATTGCTTGGAAGAAATCTCTCCAAAGCACAAATCTTGTTTCTTAACAAACTTTAGCCCCAGTCAACTCTTCTCCAGCATTCACAGACCCCCTGTGATCAACTATTTAGATGGGCTGAATATTTACAAAGAAACAAACAAAAACAAACATGTACCAAGCCCAGTTGTAGATGGTTCTGTGGTGTGAACTCAAATACATTCATGTTCTTAGGAAAAAACACTTTGGGAGAAGGGTTTTCTCCTTCCTCAAAACAGCTCAGGCCCTCAGGGATGGAACACATTCTTTTTGCCAATCAAAACAACATCATTTTTTCAAAAAACAAGAGAGGCAGCTCAGGATAAGCAGTTGCCCACTGCCAACTCAGCATTGCCAATCTTCATAGGAACCAACAAATCCAAATCTGAGCTAGATGAGCAGGTCTTACCTTCTTGAGCTTCCCATTCTTGGTGCCCACGAAGGCCAGGGAGTGATTCTTGTAAACGTAGGCAATCACGGACGTCATCCTGTCCCCATCTTCGGTGAAAATGGGGAGTCCCCGCACCATGGATGATACTCCCAGGGGCGCGTTCATATCCAGGCCACAGAAATTGTCATCAATTGTTAAAAGCTGAAAAAAAAAAAGAGGAAAAAAAAAGTGAAAAGGGGAAGCCATTTATTCTTTGGACATCGGGGAGGCATGCACAACATGCCTATAATGTGAGTGGATTGACAAGACAAAAAGAAAAGCAGGACTAGAGGAATAGAGAAATGGGGGAAAAAATCATAGAAAGTTGCATGGTGAGCCAGAGGCACAAAGAGAAATGGAAACTTGCTGCTCTTGAATGACAGCCCAGCAGGATACATTACTTTAAGCCTTTTTTCCTACTGCTTTACCAGTCAAGACCTAACAATCAGAGGCAAAATCTGCTAAGGAAAACTCTTAAAATTTTCTAGTTATGTCAAAAAAAGCATATATTTCATAGTCAGTGGAATCAGAATGAGAAGCATTGAGCTACATCTACACCAGCAAATAAAATGGACTGTGTCCTTTCCTCTACCTCCAAGATCCACTGGTAAGGCTCATATCTGGTACACCTGAATTATTGCTCCCATCCCACCCTCTAATGTAATTTAGGAAAATACTGCTATCCCAATGATTCCCAAGCACTGGGAGAAGGTTGATCAGCACAGTCCATATCTGTAGTAGGGAATGCAGATAAAGATTAAGCCTGCACGCACTCCCTGGCCATACCTTTAATTTGTTCATATAGTTCTGAGCCCTTCTCTTGTGCTGAGTTAACCCTCCTGGGTCCCCCTTTATTCCCTGTGAATGATCTCCATTTGATTTAACCACTGAGAAGGAGGGAGGGAAGGGTTTTCCACTACTATGGAAGCATTGCAATGTTTGCTGGAAATACCTATGATGTCCTAACTAGGGAAAAGGCCCTTTACACTAATGCTGCTGCAAAAGTTCCAACTTCTATTGCCCTTGAGCTTAAGAAATAGAATTATCAGAGGAGAGATGCTCCTCTGGGATCCTTGATATGTATCATCCAGCTAAATGTGAGGGCCGGGACTTCGGGGAGTTGCAATGGCAAACAGTGACACCTCTTTGATCCCACCTCAAAGGCAGGATATGGAGGGGAGGTTGGGATAAGACATGTTGCCACTGCAAATATCTCTGTGGAAGAAGATGAAGCTCCCAGTATCTCAGCAGAGGTTGCCAAGGCAGTTAGAGCTGTATTGATTTCAGTGGGACCACTCAGATTTGATGTTAAGCACCTGCCTAAAATACTTTGCTGGAGTGAGGCCTAGAAGGGTAATTAAGTGCACAGTAAATTTGTCAAATTTTCTCATGCCAGAAATAAATAGCTGTGACCATTATTTTTGTCTGAGCTCACGTTTTCCAGAAAAATGTGGCTAGAGGATGTGCTTGCCCCTCGCTTGAGTTCACTAGAAGTAAGAGCCAAATTGCTTTGTCCTCACCTGGCACTTACAGGGAATAATTAGAGATGGTTTTACTGAATGGACTAATGTGTCCTAAGTTTATTTGCAAACGTATAAAACCTATAAGGAATTCAAGCAGCCATTAGTAAGGAGCAGCTAAGGAACAGACCTGAGAGGATCATTAGTGTTTGTGAACTGCCCTTTCAGAGGCAAAATACCAGCTCAAAGGGCAATTACAGACCAAACCAACAGCCTCTACAAGCTGTGGATAGGATGTCGCTATTTTACATGTCAGCACAATGTCTAGGATAAACTTATATTCTAGACCCAAAGACCGAATTCATCCCCATCAACCAATGTCATCTAGTGCAAGATCCTTGTTATCCAGCTCCAGCCACATAAAGTCTTATCATGTAGCCTACAGTGGTCATCTTAGCCATCTCCATAGCCTATGGAATAAAAATAGGCGCATCAGAGAGCCACTCATCTAACTCACCTTATAATGCACTCAGTCACTTTCTGGTAGAGCCAACTGGTTACAGAATTCCAAGATTTTGTTTAGCCTAAGGATCTAACATTAAAATATGTCACCCTGTGAGCAGGAGGTTGGACTAGAGGACATCCTGAGGTCCCTTCCAACTGAACTATCCTATGATCCTACGGATATAGTACCTGAAATTAATCCAGGTCTTGAAGTCATGTCCAGTATTATCTTAAGATATCAGGTTAACATGATCAATGTTTCAAGGCTAAAACTGAGTATATGTGAACTGATGGCCTGATAGGCAGAGAAGAATCATTTCACACTGAAAGGAAAAGATTGTAACACCCCTTGTAACACACTGTGAAAACAGCCAAGTTATATTAACTGCACTAACTAGAACATATGAGTGCCAAGACTGTATATCAGAGCTTGCAAAAGCAGAATGAGCTCCTATATGCTTGCAAAGCACTAAGAGGATATAGACCAGTGATCACATCACACAATAACCTGTGGCTGAGCCACAGCACATCTCCAACCTGCTGAGGCTTGATTAATCCAATTGCCATAATTTATTTCTTCCTCTGTGATCCTCTGCCTGGCTCTAGGTATACTCAGACCTACCCTCAATGGGGGCAAAATCATGTATTTTTTCCCTCTATAGACAAAAAGTAACTTTCAAATTGTCTGACTTCCTTGAGATTATTATAAAAGAAAACACTCCTGTCCCAGAGTAAGGGCTGAAGAGTGAAATCAAGGTTTTCCCTGACGTCCTTCAGATAAGATCTAGGACCCTCATACCACAGCCAAGACTCCAAGACATGTAAACTGATGTGTGAGGATGCTTCAGGTCTCTCTATTTAGTCATTTGCTCTCCCATGGGTGCCGGAGAAGCAAACACAAATTTACAGCCCTCAGCATGAGCAGCTTTGAGAACAGGAGCAAGGCCAGCAAGTCACACACCACATAAAAATATTTTCATTTAATACATTTGGGTTATTTCCTTTGAGAGTCCTCTGCAACACATGTCAACAAGCAAACCCTTGCAAATAAACATCACCCAGCTTCTGTGCAGCTGTGGTTCTACTCTGCATGTGCATGGTTTTGTTAAAACATCCATGCAGGCATCTTCTTTGGCAAAGAGAAGCACGTAAGAAAGTTTGGATTTATGATGGAAGGGTCAGGAGTTGCAAGTGCGGGTTTATTTTCAATTCCAGACACTCCTAAAAGCAATATAAAGTAGCCGCGTTAAACTCTCTGGAGCTTCTCTGCTCAGCAATTTCACATTAACGACTTTCCAGAATGAAAACAGAGGTGAGGACTTGAATTTGCTCAGCTTGTGACACCCCTGCAGCACCAACCGGGACTTCAGGAAGGGGCAAAGGGAAGATAGAGATATGCAGGGATAGAATCTTTATTTTTTTTCATCTTTATCACTAAAAATCCAACCCAGAAAGGCACAGCAGAGCTTGGAGGTGACTCAGAAGGAAAGGGGGCCTTGCGTTCAAGATGCTGGATTGGAGACAAATGCATTAGCTTCCCACCTGCAAAAATGGGATTGCACACCATTCCCCTGCCCCAGTGCTAAACACAGCTTTGCAAGGTGCTCTGCATATCCGAAATATCTTCACGAAGAATGATTAGCAACTGCCAGGGCCTAAACGTTCTCCCAAGTCCCAGCAGCTGCCTCTCCATCCCGTGCTGATGTGTGGGAGAAGCCAGCTGGGGAGAGGCTGCAGTCCCCTGCTGCCACCAGCCTCTGCACCAGCACCCAGAGGGTTCATCTGCAGCGGTGACACCGCGGCCAAGTGTCACATTCACTGGCGCAATAGGAAGGATGTACAAAGAATGGCCCTGATTTACAGAAGGGTCCTGGCAAGCAGCAGGATGAAGCCTATCGAGTAAATAATTAACCCATCACAGCCCTCCTGGAGAGGGCAGCTTTGCAAGGCCGATGTTGAGTCCAAGGATTCACAGAGCACCCCCAAACCCCCAAACTCAGGAGAAGGATCAGAGCTCTGATTGCAGCACCTCCTTTGCCATCCTCAGCTGATTCCACGGAAGACAAGAGCACTTTGGCATCGCACAGAGGGCTGAAGTGCCAGATACCAGGCACCCGTGCAAACAGCACTCCTAATAAGCTGCAATTGTCTCTTAAACATCTGCTTTAGCAATTTGTCTCTGAAACGGCCCCTGATAATCAAGTACAGGCTAATCTATATTTTGGGAGAGGCTTCGATAAAGGATTAGCCATCCCTCGTTCCTCCTTGCTTCCAGCCTGGCGAGGTCTTCCTCCGCAATCAAAGCGTGAGCGCCGTTTTCCAGATATCTCAGCAGGTTCCGAAGCAATTCCACAGGCTCCCTGGGGATACAGGCTATGCCAGTGGCAAGGACTTGCCTTTGATTTACAGCTAAATACCTAACAACCCTGTCTTCATACGGTGGCAGGTACTTGGCTTCTCACTCCTGTTATCTCAGGCTTGGCCACTGCAGACCATGGCGAGACTGCATGCATTAGAGCTGGCCCTGCTGCCAGCAGCGCCCGCGAGCCAAGAGTAATAAGAAACCAGCAGAAATATTCATTGGAGTCTTTGCAAGGAAATAGCCAAGGTCTTTTCCATCACCCGAGTGCAAGATCTTCTCAACAGCAAGGACGGTGTTTTCTGGTGAGAGGGGACACATACCCCATTCAAAAGAGGGTTTTAAAGATCTGGAGAGACAGAAGATCTAGGAAAAAAGGTGACTAGGAACCTCCCAGTACCTAAAGAGACATAAGCTAGGAAATTTAGGGCATAGATCATCAGGAGTGAACCATAAATCCCTGGCCAGGGATGCAAATCACATCCCTGCAAAGTGCAAGTTTTTTACCCCCAGTTCCACTAGTAGAAGTTTTCTGCTCAAGGCCTGTGTTTTTCTTATTTGCTGTCCCCATGGTAGTATTATGCTGAATTTCCTGTTTAATTTACCAATTCTAGGCAGTGTCTAACACCAGCCCATTGGCTGTGTGTAGTCATGAGGCCCTGGTGCAGGACCGGAGTCCCCATCTCTGGCTTTCACCTAGCGCCACATCATTCACATGATGCTGCCCTCACCATCCCATGCATTGGGGACAGTGAGTCAGGAAAAAAAAAAAGTGGATTGACTCAGTGACCACCAACAATTATAGACCATTGTCATCTGGAATTCAAAGTCCTTGGGAATTTTTGTGGGCAAAAAGTTGGGAACGGTGGGCCACCAACCAAAGATAGCATAGATCTCCGACTGAACCACCCCTCAGAGGTTAGTTTGCAGTCTAATGAAATACAAAAATATCCAATGTCATTTCCCTGGGGTGCTCTGTTATATAATGGAAGCTGGATAAAGATCCAGCATTCAGAAATACATTATAATTGCACACTGCTTTCCACTTGTGCAACCGCAACGGTTACCACGCAATTACATGTCACCATATACAAATGACAGTGCAGTTACAGGAACTTTACCAATTACAGGGAAATTGTACCCACTATGCTAAGAGGTTTTTCACTCAAACACAATTCAGGAACGCAAGAACAGGGAGAAAGTTACTCGAATTGACTAGGAATTGTACAAGCGTTAGTTTTTTTAGGCCTGTAGCTTAAACATCAGTTCAAGGACCGGTGTCGAGTTTCCAGAGTGCACAGAATCCTAATGTGGTGCAGACATTTTATGCCTGCCTTTATGTTCCTGCTGTATTGTGAGCATTTGACTTCCCAAGTCTATACCGTGCACCTCCACATCATAAAATCTGCAATTTCCTGAAGAGCAGGCTGCCTTTTAGAGAGACCAACAGGTTCCTTCAGCCTTCAGCCTTCTGCTCTACAGAACCGGTAATTAGCAGCTGGTAATTATTGCTATAAATTTAGCATCTTCTACATCCTGATTTTCTCAATGATTCGTGTGTCAAAAGATACATACAACATAGTGCCTTCAACTTTCATTGATCACTAAACTCCTAAACATTTTCTATACTCCAATACTGCAAAATTTAAGCAGTACTGGCAGTGCATCTGCTTTTCTTGTGTCCTGCTGCAGACCCTGGAGATACAGACCGCAGTTTTCAAGGTCTTCTGACCCTCGTTTCATAGACACAGAGCTGGAGAACAGCAAGTGCAAATGTTTCTCAGCCCATGCCTAGTTTCCAAAGTTAATCCCATTTTTGCTATGCACACTTCTTAGTGACTGACATGGGGCTGGTCAGCAGCACCATTTCTCCTCTGGGAACAGCATCAAAAAAATCAGAGGGAAACACTTAAAATCCTCCTTTGGAGAAAATACTGACTACCCAGAGAAGCCCAGTACACACATTAAGTCTTCAGGCCTCTGATCTGATATTTGTCCGTGACAAAAAGACATGTTTTATATTTTGGGTTAGAAGAGGACACTCCGGGCACCATTACAAGTGAAGGTGCAATTAGGGATCCAGTCTGAAATACCAATAATTCATTGATTTCATATTATTGGTAGATAGTGTATAGATACCAGCTTTACCATATCCTTCAGATCCTACCATCAACGTCACCTCCAAGTGGCTGCTGTAATAAAACACCCTATCATGTCAAGATAAGCATGATAAGGTGCAGAACACCCAAATTTTTGGGCATATTTTGCAGTGGTACTTATATTCTATATGTTTGGATATTGCAACTTAAGTGACATTTCAAGAACCTTGCTTAGAGCCTAAGTCTCTCAGATCCAGCAGCAACGCAGAGCATGAAACACTCACAGATAGAAAATGTCATCACTGTCAGCCAAACTACCTCTTTGCATAAGTCATTTCCACTTCCTCAAAAAAATTCAGACATAACTATGCCAAAAATGTCATGCAATTGAGGTCAAAATTAGATCACTGAGGTTCGTGACCATCATTCCCTTAAAGGTGGGAATTGTACCTATAAAAAGGAGATATGGATGGGACTTGGAGAACAGCATCTGTGACTGTAAAAGGAAACTGAGTTCTGTCATCCCAAAAACATAACTCTGCTGGCTCAAAGGCCGGAGGATCATATGGATGAGGCATTGAAGGATAAACAGAGAAATATAATCTCTGCAGCTCTCAGCTTAGTGCTTTCCATGAGCTTTAAAAAATCACTTAAAAATTTTCACACACACCCCCCAAAAAAAGGGAGAGGGATTATTGAGTGTGGAGACTCTACCTTTGAAACTGCCATGGTTCATCGGGTAAATAAGCATTTAGGGATTTTTTTCAAAAGTGAAGTATTGATCAAATAAGCTGCTGGAGCTCTTTTGTAAGAACATATTCCAGCAGCAAAACTACGTGTTACGCACCTGAAACGTGGTGGCACTTCACGTGCCTTGAGCTGAGATGAGGAGAGCCCCAAAGAGAGAAAATCTGGAGTGAAAATAATGCACCGTGCAGGCAGAAGGATAATTCTGGAAGAGGGAGAAGTGCTCTCTCAGCTGCATTTCACCCCAAAGGACTTCCATGATGGGTTCGAGGTTGATATAAAGCAAATTCCTGCAATACATCAGCTGGAGAGGTGCAAGAAGACACAGGGTTTGTCCTCCTTGTCTGTGTCTCCATAATAATCCTGAGCATCCTTGCTGCAGGATGGCATTCCCTCAGGTGTATCTGTCCAACAGATTTGCCAGTCAAGGAGACATCCCTACCCAAAAACTGCCAAAACTCATGTCCATTTCCAGCAGGATGCAACAGCCAAAGTTGCACGACCCTTCGAGGCTCTCCATGGGGATCTCATTGCCATTTAATCCATGCAATGCTACGTAGGAGCCCTCTTTTGCTGACATGCCTGTCCTTTTGCAGGCAATATGATTTTCCAGGCTGCA
Source organism: Crypturellus undulatus (assembly GCA_013389825.1). Taxonomy (NCBI): domain Eukaryota; kingdom Metazoa; phylum Chordata; class Aves; order Tinamiformes; family Tinamidae; genus Crypturellus; species Crypturellus undulatus. The sequence goes on along the minus strand of VWPW01031879.1, from coordinate 25,343 downwards.
ATCTGGCAACAGAAGGGTTAAACTTGGCACAAAAAGGAGCATTTCTGGCAGCTGAGAGACACCCCTCATTCCTATTCCAGCAGTGCCGGAGTGCGTCCAGCTGCCTCCTCTCCGACGGCATCACCAGAGACTCGCTGCGGAATCGCAACTACTATAATTATTATTTTGTTACACAGATGAAATCATCATCTGAGGCTGCAAAGTGCCGTGCACGCCGATGGCACAATGTAAATTAAACAACAACGCTGCTTTGCATGCAGGCAGCACCTTTGCCCGGAGATCCCAGAGCCGCTTAAAAGCATTAATTAAGCCTCAGCACGGCCCTGCAAAGGTAAGTTAAGTGTTGTAATGAGCGGCTTGTATGTGCTGATGCTTTTCAGCATGGGGAAATAGAGAATTTGAGCATGGGGTGCTCAGCAAAGAGCAGCGAGGTGTGCTGAGCCCAAGGGTTGTGCATCCGCATTGAGGAGAATGAAACCAAGCCCGTCCTATCATCTCAAGGGGAGAAAAAATGAATACAGAGAAGAGTTTAAACAGCAGCATAAAGCATTCGAGCAGCGGAAAGAAAAATCTCCCATTTGCTGCCTCTGTCTGGGTACTCGAGGAATGCAGCATGCTGGAGTCAGCAGAGCATCAATTCACTCTCACTACATCCGAAAGGGGTTGGAATGCTGCAGCCTGCCCGTTGCAGTGGGGACACGGCCACAATTATGTCCCTTGTCTCAGAATTCCACCCAATTGCCGCGATTTGATGGTACTAAGTGCTGGGTCACCCCCTCATTAGGAGGAGGAGTTTTTTATTGCCTCTCCCACTGCCTCCGCCTACGCGCCCAGCTAATAGCGGCTGCTCGCAGGATAAACCAGCTGAGCAAATCCTATTATATTTTGGAACGGTGACAACGGCGAGGTAATGGCATTGAAACAGGGAAAATACGATGTTGTTCCAGCTGATCCAGTGTCACCCACATGCTCCATGGGTGATGCCAGCTCCAATGTGGCACAGGGGGAAGAGAGGTCTCTGTCACCTTTTAGATGGACACGGGTCTGAGGGTGTCTCACTTTCACTGTGCTTCAAATGCTTCTTCAACTACTTTAACTATTGCTTCAATGGACTTTGCACTCCAGAGCAGAAAATATTGGGGTTGCAACGGTTGGTAGCTCCTAGATTTATGTGACCAGATGTTGATGGCACGGGGAAGATTTGGGGGCACTGCAAAATGCTATCACAGATATGAGGTTGGGTCTGTCCAACATCTAACCTATGGGTAGAAGTGTGATGAGGTGGGACTTGGTTATTTCTCTGCAGGGACAGCATTTATTTTGGGAGAAAAAAAAAAGGAAAAAAAAAAGAAAAAATACCTATTTTATGCACTTGATGGAATGTGAAATACAGACACCACCTCGGACTGCTCCCAGAGGTTAAACCACTTAGCTGATTCTCCAAGCAGTAATATAGGGTCTGTGCAGGATTTGTCCCCTTAGGCAATAGCAAACTCTCGACCCCCTCCTTCAACAGAGCTGTTATTGTACAAGCCCCAGCACTTGCCTGCCCCCAGCCTGGAGATGCTTTAAATAGCATCGGATTTGTGAAAGGAGCTGAACTTATTTTGCTCCCGGCTTCTTGCAGGATGACTGGGATCTGCTCGCTGCTTTTTCTTAAAAATAGAATAAAAAAAAAGTAAAATAAAAGTAAAATAAAATAAAATAAAATAAAATAAAATAAAATAAAATAATAAAATTTAGATAAACTATTGCATAAGCATTCCACCTCGGCCTGCTGGGTGACCTCCTGACAAGGCAAGATGAAGTCAGGTTTGCAAAGGAGCTGATCATCCAGCATGGAAGGAAATGCAAAGGAGCTGATCATCCAGCATGGAAGGAAATGCAAGTTGATGCAGGGGAGCTCTCAGAGGCAGAGCCACGTGTGCCCACACTGCTCGACCACATAAGAAAAGTCACTGGTAGCCACAAATCAGCTCCCTTGGAGGGATTGTTGCATCCCTGGAGCAAAGAGCTATGGAGAAGCCAGCTCAGGGCTCACCTGCAGGAGCTGGGTACCACCAGGAGACCCAGGATGCTCAGAGATGCTGAAGCAGAGCCCAGGATCAGCAAGGGGGATGCCAACTGTGGGAGGGAGCTGAGCCTGAAATATCGCAGACCCAACAGTCAATCGGGGCCCTGTGCCTTCCTCAAAGAGCATTTTGTGAGAGAAGGGTCTGGCAGACACGAGGAGCGAGAGGGGGAACAGCACAGGGTGGGCATCTGGNTCCTCAAAGAGCATTTTGTGAGAGAAGGCTCCAGCAGACACGAGGAACAGCACAGGGTGGGCATCTGTCTGCTTAAAGCCATAGGGTTTTCCTCTTTCCTTGTGCTTGGGGAGCAAACAAAAGCGTTCGTGCAGGAACCTCTTTCCAAATCTTGTTCTCTTTTTCTCTTTTTTTTCCTGTCTGTTTTAAGAGAAAAAANTCCTTGTGCTTGGGGAGCAAACAAAAGCATTCGTGAAGGAGCCTCTTTCCAAATCTTGTTCTCTCTCTTTTTCTCTTTTTTTTTCCTGTCTGTTTTGAGAGAAAAAAACAGAGGATTCAGGAAGGAGGGGGCGCGGGGTCTTATCATAAGGGTCTCTTATTCCATATGATAAGAAGGGAATTAATTGCAGCCAGGATCACTTAATGCGTGCACACTGATCTGGAGGTGTTCCTTCAAGGGCAGGTGTTTAATACCAAGGAACGCACTTACTGCCTCAAACGCAATCATCCTCTCCATGCAATTAGGCCCTGATTTATAGCACTTAAGTACAAGCTCTGCTTTATTTAGGTGTTTGAGAGAGTGGGGTTTTTTTGTTGTTGTTGTTGTTGTTTTTCTCTTCCCCAGGGTCTACAAAGTCACTTTTCCTGCCTGGAGTGCCAAGTACTTTCCAGAGACTGGGAATTGTGCTCATTCCTGCTGGCTCAAAGCAGCGATGTGGCACTTTGGAGGAAAGGTTGTCCTCAAGGAAAATGCCAAGATGAACCCATGTGTTGCCTGAGACCTCGTGCAAACAAGTGCTCATCAGGTTGTTGGTTTTTTAAGGCCTTTTGAGGCTGTCCAGAAGGATGGACCATTGCCCAGGCTGAACTGAGAATCACATAGTTATTAAAGAAGGTTTGTGGTCACCCAGTGCTGAGCTCTTCAAGTCCACTAAGCCTCAGCTGTCCTATTCCTGGCAGACCATGAGTTCTGGGCATGCTAATAAACAAATTAATGTTAATTAATGAGCCTAGTAACCTCCCAGAGGAAGAGGTGAGGGGTCTTGCTAACTCTGGTTGCGGATGGGTCAAAACCTTGCTCGGAGTGGTGGAGATGTGAATTTATCTGCTCTCCGCAGAGCATCACACTGAGCATCCCTGTTCACATCCGTGAAGATAAGCACAGGAAATATCGACCACATTGACAGAGAGCCCCTTGTTCTTGCCCAAATTGCCCCACATCACAAGGCAATGACGTTTCTCACCAGTGAAATGTCTTCCTTCCCAAAGCGCCATCAGCTTTCCAAGGGAAGCAACATCTAGAGATGGAGACATTGCAAGAAATCGCACACGTTCACCAGGACTAGCAAGCGGTCCTCTAAACTTCCAGGCTCCTGAAAGCAGATCTCCCAGGGAGGGGGAAACACGAGCTTTCAGCTCTGTATTAACTACGTCGTGTTTTGATCCGGGCTAGGAGTATGTCATTAAGGGAACATAGCAAAGCAGTAAGGAGGAAACCCAGGAGGACCTTCAGGTCCCAACCTAAACGTGCGCAATTTGGGCTAACGGAGCAGAAATCTCTCACACACAGTTTTGAGAAGAGGACAAAAAGCCCTACCAGGCTTGGCACAAGCGGCCTTGACCCTGCAGGGATTTACTTGGGATAGCCTGGGGACACAGGGAGGTCTAATGAAACCGATAGCTCGCTCCTGTGACCGTGAGTCATTCCCCAGGGAAGGAGGCCGGCTCACATACCGCGATCCCAGCGGGAGGAGCAGGCAGGAGCTGCCATGGAAAATGTCAAAGCAACCCACATGGGCCTCCCTTTCACCAGGGGCTAGGGAAAAATTGATAGCATTCCGTTTCACCCCAAACTTCCCCTTTTAAGGGAAAATCACGGGGTAAACGGTAGGTAGAGGCAGCAATTCTTCAACTTTATGTTTTTTAATTATTATTTAATAATAAAATACTTTTTCCCCTAGTGCCCTGAAATGCCACCCTCCCCTTTTCCAGAAACTCCAGGCCATGTTCCTCATTTTAAAGGACTTAATTTTGCCATTGTCCCAACAGCAAGGGTGCTATTCCCTCTTCCCCTAGAATTTGGGACCTTTGGACACAGCACCAGGATTCAGCCACATTTCCCTGTGCTTTAGTAACCCTCATCATAAAATGGGGATAAAGTTGCTCCCTATCTTGGCATCTCAAAGGTCAGACTTGTGTGTTATTAACACTAGAGATAACAAAACACAAGCCAGTGTACCCCTGGGAGGAGGAAGATATTAAAGAATCGGGATGGGCCTCCCAAAACAGTAGCCAGCACATTCCCACCAGCATCAGGAGTCAAGTTGACTTTATCTAAGACCATGTGCACAGTCGCTGGAACTAGGGATGTCCCATCCTACCCCGGTGGCATGAAGCAGGCTTGCACATCCCAGTGGTCCAGCAGCATCCCTACCCCTCAGAGCATCAGAGATGGACTGCAAGGAAAGCAAGAGGATGACTAAGGAGAGGAACAGACAGAGTCCGGGCAGCGCTCGCAGCAGCATCTCAAAGCATCTCCTCAGCAGCAGCCTTCGTAGCCAAGTCGCTGATCAGCCAGCAACTCGACTCCCAAATGCACCACCTCTCATGCCCTCCATTAGCAAAGTGTTGGAAAAATATTGCCCGGCTCTTTACACAAGGCCTTTTGTTGGCTGGTCAGCTTCAAAAACATTTCTTTTCTCCCTCAAGTGACAACGCTGCCATGAAAAACAGGAAGAGATTGAATACAGTAATTTGAACAGTCAAACTCCATTTCCTGCCAAAAGAAAAAGAAAATACCAGCATCAGACAGAAGCCAGGCAATAGCTGGGGACAGACACTTTGATTATCTTGGACAGATATTTGCACTGTGCATCCGGTAAAAGCTGCAGTGACGGAGGTGACACCTTTTCATTCCGAGGACTGGAGTTTTCTAGTCTGCAGTGTGATGCTGGGAATTGCATCAGGCTGATGAAGAGACCAGGATGTCCCAGGATAACAGCCCTGGGCTGGAACCAGTTCCTAAGCTGACATTTGGGATGACATATTGACAAGATATGGATATTTTGGAGCTTCACTGCGAGCCAAGACTCCAGCAAGGATATCTGCTCCTCCAGTAGACTGACACACTCAGTCTCTAACACCCTCTTCCATTCTTGGATGTCCTATTCCATATACTATTCCTATCCCTTTTCATATTCCATACTACTGAATGGAATTCCATTCCATATTATTGAATCCTATTCCATACTACTGCAAATCAATCTGTGATCAAGTTCCATACTGAAATGCTCCATTTTCAATACCATCTTCCTCCCAGACTCGCTTCATTTTCACATCCACCATTGGTATCAAAAGTGGTTTGGGTTAATTGCAAAGCTTGGGCAACCTGCTTGAAACACACAGGGTTTTTTACAGAACATGAAGATTGTTTTCAGGTCTAAAACACCTTTTTTTTTCTCTCTTTCCTCCCTGAACAATGCTTTTTTCTGCAAACACCCTGCATTTGTACTCAGCTGCAGATTGATGCACCGTGCTGCACCGCAGGGAGCTGTCGCATCTCAGCGATGCGCAAAGCAGTTGCTAGATAGGGGAAGGGGATGAATGTGTTCTTCATGGCTATGAAAGTAGTAATGACTTCAATATCAAGAAAGGAGATTTAGATTAGACATAAGGAAAAGCTTCCGAGCAGCAAAGACAGATCATCCAGGGGGAGAGAGGCATCTCTATCACAGGAGGTTAAGAACAGGTGAGAAAAACATCTGTCAGGAATGCTATAAGTAAGGCAGAAGGGCAAACCAGATGACCTCATAAGACTCTTTTTTCCCAGCCCCATTTTTCTCTGATTGCATGAATTTCTAAGCATTTAGGGTCAAGTATTACCATTTAAATATAAGTTATTATCAGGCATTTGCAAGGTACTGACAGAGAAGAAAACCAGAGGTATTACCTGGAACTATTCATCACCTGAACAAACATCACCAATTTGCAAATCAGTTGCTCTGTCATAAAAATTGATCGGGTTTCCCTGATTTATGCTGAAGATTAAGAGGAGGACAGCTATAACACAGGGATAGAAGTGGGAACATGCATTGGTGATCCTCCTCCATTCATCTATGGGCTTTTGGGCTTTCCAGACCCAAAAGTTCTGCTATTGCACTGCTAAAACCCGCAGCTCCTGGTTTAGTCCCCACAGGCATTCAGTGTCAGCACGAGAGAAGCACAGGCTTGTTATGCAGTTGTGCTTCACGCTGGGTTTGCAAACCAGAACAGGGCAAACCTCAAGGACATCCAGCTCTGCAGAACAGCTGGAAACCCAACGTCTCCCACTAAGGGTTGACCGTGACGTGGTACTTTCAGGTCAACTTATTGCAAGGTCCTACCTGACCTCAGCTCCAGCTGCACCAGCAAAGCTACCTGCCCGGAATAGCTGCAGATTCTGCACTTTCCTGGCCAAGCTCCGCCACCTCCCTGCATTTATTTGTGCGCGCATTGCAGCCTAGGGAAGCCGTGCCAAGAATGGTCCCTGGGAGACTCCAGTTGCCCTGAAGTGGCCTCGAACACATATTACGCCAAGGCAGAAACAGAAGCAGATTCACACACAGACCCTCTCTGCATCAGCTATTAGATTAGATTAGCTGTTAGAAAAATATACCATGCCGAAATCCAGAGGGGAGCATGCACCTGGNACCAGCAAAGCTACCTGCCCGGAATAGCTGCAGATTCTGCACTTTCCTGGCCAAGCTCCGCCACCTCCCTGCATTTATTTGTGCGCGCATTGCAGCCTAGGGAAGCCGTGCCAAGAATGGTCCCCAGGAGACTCCAGTTGCCCTGAAGTGGCCTCGAACACATATTACGCCAAGGCAGAAACAAAAGCAGATTCACACACAGACCCTCTCTGCATCAGCTATTGCCCTGTTAGAAAAATATACCATGCCGAAAGCCAGAGGGGAATGTGCACCTGGATGCAGGGACAGTGTGGTGAGCCCTGCTCCAGAACCTGCAGTTAATATCACAAAGAAGTGTTGGAATGGGTCTTCTAACAGCGATTCTCTGTTAGATACTCAATGGAGATTTCCTGCTTCTTCTCCCTACCCACCTGCTCGCTGCCAAGAGAATCAACTGTATCTGTCCATACGCAGCGTTTCAGTGGCTGGAGGGCAGCAAAGCTGAAGTTCAGTCTCAGCCTTGAGCACAAGCAGGTTAAACCTCTATCTGCACTGGCAGAGAAACATTTGACACCTGCATAACCCATCAAAATCACTCTGAGGGCCTTATAATTGCTTTTAGATCCGCTACAAGTGCACGTGCTAAAAGAGAGAGCAGCGGTGCAGCAGCAACCAGGACCTCATGGAGCAGCATCCATCCTCTAAAATACTTCACCAGCCACCAAATGTTTTCCAAGCTTAACAGCTGGACTCTGCAAACCCTATAGCAGCCAAGCCAGTAATTCCTCATCCCTCGGGCGGCACAGCTGAGCTCGGACAGGGCTTGCCAGCAGCTCTAAGTAAACGCAGTTGAAGAAGAGCACTGCCCACATTTACACTTTTCAGAGGTTTTTTTTTTTTTTTTTCACGGCTCTCAAAGCTCTTTTTTTCCAGCTGGGAAACATTAATATCTTTGCTTTACAGTGCAGAAATGCAGTCACAAAGATGATCTAGTGGTTTTCCCTGCCTGTGTCACACAGTCCCCTGTTCCTTGTGCTCTTCCCAACCTCTGCAGACCTCTTCCTGCAATTCCTATCATCCAGGATCCACCAAAAGGGCCACAAGAGAGTTGCTGGCCTTTTTGTTCCTGTCTAAAGCCACAGGAACTAGGTTCCAAACCTAATTCTCGAGGCCCAGCGTTAAAAGCGTCTGAATGGAGCCCAAGCAGAGCAGATCTGCAGATGCACAGCGAGAAAGTAACTCCAGCGGGAAACCCTCTGCTTAAATCTACAGGCAGCTCTTTGAATGTGCAGAGGCCTTGAGGCAAAACAACGACAACGAAAATCAAAGCCAGATTTGGGTACAGCCTGGCTTGCTGGGCAATGCTCCGCAGGGAGCTTTGCTATCAAGGCAGCTCTAGAGAGAAGAGATCCCATGCGGGGCTGGGAGAGGGGCTTGAACACACAGGGTGATGCAGAGGGCACAGGTGTAGAGGGGAATTGGGATGTAGCAGATCTGGATTGGTCTCCATGAGATTGTGGGACCGGAAAGTGCCCTAGTGTTCCCTTTGCTCGGGCTTGAACTTGCCTCTCACTTGAAAGAGCTCATTAAGGGAGGAAATCAAAGCCCAACGAGGCGACTATTACAGCAGGCGGCCCCTGCATTGCTGATTTCTGTGCGTTATATCAAAGGCAGCCCTTCGCCAGCTGGGCTGACGCTGCAATGGCACTTATGAACTATTGGAGTAAACTAAGACGCTTCCTTAAAACCATTTGCAGGTCAGGGAGACCAACCTCTCCCCTGAGTCTTACCCTTAAATCTTGAACCATTAAAACCTTGATTTGTAGCCAGGGCTTAATTTTTCAGCGCCCTGGCGATGCAGAGCTGAGTAGAAACAGGAAGACAAGGGACTTTGATGGTTAATGGCCAGTGCTTCTTAGCTCTGAAGGGATGAAGCCCTGGCTTCACAAAGCTCCCTAAACAAATCCTACTCCAACTCAGGGAGATAAAATTCCACCAGCAGACATGGAAACCAGCACAAGGCCCTGACATTATCTAAATCCTATTTTGGAGAAGCTATGAGCCAAGACTTCAGAAGGAAGTCTGATTTCACCCCTAATGAATTGCACAGTGAAAAAGCAAAAGCAGGCCAATTCCTTCTAAAGACTGCAAGGCCCCTTGGCTTCATACATTAGCAATCACAACATTCCTGGGAAGTCAGAAAGTGATATTTTCTACCAGCTCTTCCTCAAGAAAACTAAGGCATGAACTGATTAAATCAGGTCATGTGGTGGGTTGGAGACAGAACCAGGATTGAAATGGACTCAGTTCCTCAGTCTGATCACTGAGTCGTGCTCTAAGCTCTCCCACTCTACAGGCACATGAAGAAGTTAAGCTTGGGTGGTCAGACGCTCGACTTACCGCACTGCTACAGGGAATGTCCTTGACTTTGAGCCATGCCAGATCTAACGTGCCCTCACCCCTGTAGCAGGACTGCAGTCTATCTTTGATGCGGTCGTTGATCTTTTTCAGGACAAAGATGCAAAGAGCGGACTCATCCAAGGACTTCATCTTCCTTTTCTGGCCTTTGGAGAAGACTGTGAAGAGGATATCATCCTCAGGGCTGACATCCAAAGACCTTGCTAAGATAGCTCCAGCCTTGGACAAGTAGGCTGCCTGGAGCAACCGGTATTCCACTCCGTTCTTCTCACAGCCAATGGGCACCTCAACATAGGAGTTAAAAGCCGTGTCCTCCTTGCACAATCGGACCAACTTGGAGGTGTAAACCTGCTCCTTCGTGGTGGAACCAGGTGGTGAAATCATCTCCGGTTGCAAAGTCAGGAAATAGACGAAGTTACCGCTGCTGAACCCATAGATGTAGTAGATATCAAAGTCAGGGATGATGGTGAAGGTGTCGGAGGGGATCTTGATCATAGATGCCACAAATTCATCATGGAACACATATGCAAACATCCCATCTGCCTCGGAGTTTTTAGTGAGCTTTCTGCTGGAAATAGTGGGGAAATACTCGGGTTTGCCATCCACAGCAGTGGCGATGAATAACTTGTCATCCATGTTGCTGTAAGAAACAATGACTCCAAAAACAGAGCCACTGTCATTCACGCCAGAGAGGTAATGCTCCTTCTTGTGGAAGGGCTCTCCCAGCTTGAAGAGGTCATCCAGCCTCAAAAGCTTACAGATGCCCTGGTAAAGACTCCCACAGGCTATCAAACGATTTTCCTTGTAGTCTATGAGGAGCATTTTGTTGATGTTGTTAGTGGACGTCAAAGGTTCATTGCAGGTTTGAACTATCCTAGGAGGATAACACTTGGGATTATCTTCATCAGGACCAGTCTGATGGGTCACCAGGACCTTCAAGTCACTGGAGAGTTTGTAGATCCTGTTGACAGCTCCCAAGTAAATGTGCCCAGTTCTTTCATCAACCACCAAGTGATTAAAGGTCCCCTCTGCTTGGTCTCCAGTGAAGGTGATGAAGGGCCTCTTTGGATGGGGTGGCTGCTGTTTAGCAGGAGATGACACTGTAGTAGATAACAGGAGGTGAGAAACCAGACAAGTCCATTTCCACATGGCTGATGACATGATTGGAAAAGTTTGTATTCCCAAGGGAATGAGGATCAAAAGCTGTAAACGTCTTCAAGCACCAATTCCCTGGTCAGATTTCGTCCTGCAAGAAAAGAGAAAACAAGACAAAAGTTCATTACTATGGAGTACTTTTTTCCTCCTCCTTCTTTCATAGCCATGCCATCATCTGAGCACATTTAATTGCTAATCCTCCCTTTCTCGTCTCTGAGCTCTCTACTTAAATCCAGCACAAAGGCAACTCTCCCAAAAGAAAAGATGCTTGTAGAAAGAGCAGAAAAATAAATCTGCAGCCTCTTCCCCTCCGTTACACAAACACGTGCCCCACGGTGCAGCACACAAATCCACTGGATGCTGGATCTGTGCAGAAAGGATAGCAATAGAATCATCAACAGATATTACCATTTGCACTACCAGCTTTGGCCCAGTTGTTTATTTGCTATCTAAGGAGATAGGATTACTCTTCTGCTCTTCTGGATGTGGGATTGAAGCCTAAAGAAGGTCAGAGACCTGCCTACAGGGAGAGGTCCAGATGGATACTGAGCTCTTTTGGAGCCCTCCAAGTGAGAGAGATGTTGGTCCAGAATAGGTCTGTTTGCACAGGCTCTCTGTGGCTTCCAGATAAGAACTGCCTCATGTCTATCCAGCTTGGAGCACAGTCTGGCCTGGCATCATGCAGAGCCACATCTACAGAGAGCACCTAGCCAAGGAAGCAGGGAGCAGAGCACCAGGTCCTACCCTTCCTTGAGCTCTCACCTCACCTATGTTGTGGTTGGAGTTCCAAAGGGCTTCAAACCTCTTCTGTACCTTGGTGAGCACATCAACAAGCCCAATTTTTGCATCATGGAAGTGCATTTTCTCACCCAACACATCCTTCTGCCTCTTGATCCTCCTCCTCCAGCCTTTGCACGGTTGCTTCAGTATAAAGAGCAGCCTTCACCCATTTTGGCCTTACAGAGTGAGTGTCCTACTGCTATTCCTACTAGTTAGTCCTACTGCAAAATTTTCTAACATCACGGCGACTGCAAAATCAATTTAAGGAAACATAAAAGTGAATAAATCCTGTCTTCTTTGGGTCTGTGAACTGATTAGATCTGGTACTATAAAGGGTAAATCTGGGCTTCTAGAGTATCCTCTGCCAAAATATTTCAAAACTCTCACAGTAGCCAGAATTTCAAGGCAGTTGTGTGATCGCCCTCACCTCCCACCGCCCTCCCCAGCCCAGCAGCCCTGAGCATTTGATAGACAACAGCCAAAGGTCACTTTGCATTTACTTTAGGCATGTTTACTCTGTCCTGCTTCTCCTTTCTGGTCAAACAAATATTTAATAAAATTAAGCTTACACTGCAGAGTTGGCAAGGCTCTGCCTTGCCAGCGAGAGAGGATTCTCTGCAGGGATGCGCAGGGCAGTCACGCAGGGCTTTTAATAACCTTTATTATGATGGATAGAGCAGCAATGGGATGAGCTCTCCCTGCACAACAATTCCCCTTTCAAAAGAGCCCATCCTTGAGAGAGTGTAAGAAGAGAGGAGCTGGCCCTGCTTGAGTCCTGCTTTCAGCAACATCCCATGGTGACCCTGAGCACTGGTTCCCATCACTTATACATTATGATCCATATTTCTAACAGAAACTGGTTTGATCAGGCACTAGAGGGACCTAGGTAGAAATTATTCTTTTAAACTACGGAGAGATATATTTTACCTATATATTTTACTATATTTGCTCCTCTCAGTCCTGCAGAGTCTGCACAGCTGCAGGACAAGGAAATGGGAACTGCCATGACCCGTAAACTGAAAAGTGAGCTAAAAGACCCTGTTCTGCAACAGGAGTCTGCCCAGAGGTCATTAAAGAGCCAGGGACTTCATTGCTACAGCAAAATAAAATCTGCCTGTTAAAACAAGCGACCAGCACAGAGTAAAAAGGAGATATCCTCCAGACGTGATATCTTTGAGGCTGAAGCAGCTGAGAAACCTGATTGATGTTTGAGATACAGAGGTGGACACTAAAGAGGCTCCAGAGATGCTAGGTAAGGAGTCACTTTTGCAGTGGACAAGGGACCTTTAGACATAGTGAACTTCGTGGAAGGAAGACCTGCAGAGGGAAGAGTCTACCAGTGCTGGCAGCCACCAGGCAAGCATAGGATCAGCCTTTTGGGGCAAAGTGGGGAAATTGGAAACTTGGGGTTATCTTGCTGTCTTCTAGCAGGTCTGAACAACCCTGGGAGAAGGATTTTCTCCCTGTGAGCTGCTGGCACTCACCCCTTCCTTTTCATCTGCCTGTTCATGTCGTTTGCACCCTCCATCCTGGAGCCCCAGTAACTGCTGGAGCCTCTAAGGGCTATAATTTGCAATTTGGGTTAATTGCTAAATACTGCAGAAGACTGTTTAGTTTGCAGAATAGAGTAGGGTTTGTACCCCTTAGAGGATACACCAGGCAGAAGGACTTATGTATGTCTTCTCATTGTCCATATCTGGTCAGCGGGCAATTATAGCAGCTGGGAAGACAAATTACATGGTGCCAGACATACCCTGTCTCCTGGACTGCTTAGCCTGCAAGAGAACAATTATGTATATAAAAAAGGCACAATTAAACGAGAGGCCTCACTGAATGGACAGTGAGGTCTAGGGTTAGGCTTTGATCTGGGTATTTCTAAAATAAACCCAAACTGGCTTCCCACAATGACCAGGTTCACCTTCCATATCTCCCAAGGCATCCAGGACTTCCATGAGAGACCAGATTGTCTCCTTGAAGGGCTCTATGTGGCGCCTGCCATCAATAGCCTCTTCACAAACATATCCAGGATCCTCNTCTCCCAAGACATAGCCATGATACCACAATCCAGCATCCAGGACTCCCATGAGAGACCAGATTGTCCCCTTGAAGGGCTCTATGTGACGCCTGCCATCAATGACCTCTTCACAAACATATCCAGGATCCCTGGGAAGGTCCCACAGGTCCCACAGCTCCAGGGATCAGGAAGGGAGTTGTAAGGATGCTCTGAAGAGCGCGATTCTGCTACCTCTTTCTCTGACCACAGCTCAAGCCATGATGCTACACAATCTTCATGGCATTCAGGGGTCACAAAGATAAATATCATTCTTCCNCACAAACATATCCAGGATCCCTGGGAAGGTCCCACAGGTCCCACAGCTCCAGGGATCAGGAAGGGAATCATAAGGATGCTCTGAAGAGCAGTGATTCTGCTATGTCTTTCTCTGATCACAGCTCAAGCAGTGATGCTACACAACCTTCATGACACTCAGAGGTCACAAAGATAAATACCATTCTTCCTTCAAAAGAAAAGCTATGCCAGATCTGAACCTTCACAGGGCATGAAAATGGAGCAGAGGAAGACCTCTCCCAAAACCATGTGGTTCATACAAGGCTCCATCCATGGGATAGCCCACCTCTATCCATAGCCAACACTGGGTATGTCAGAGTCAGTTCCCATGTAAGGTCTTGCTCCACACTCTTGCCTTTATACCTAGGATCTCTGTTTTATGGCCTGTAAATAATGTATTTCTCATGAGAACCTTTGCATTCACACAGTTCAGGTTAAGGACTGTTTTCCACCTCATGGAAAGTAAGTTATGATGCTATTTTACAATGTAGTTACTTGTTTACTGTTGTCAGCCATTTCCAGAAAGTACTGAAGCCTGCTAAGGTAGAGGATGCAGCTCTGTCCTGCTCTTAGCTCTCCTGGAAACAGTCCAAGACTGCAAAACATGCAATCCCCTGGTCATGAAGATCATAAAAGTGTGAATGCAAGCAAATTTGAGAGAAAGAAATTTCCCAAACTCCTTTTAACTCATCTGCTGCTTGTGTTACTACATAGAAAAGTCAGGGAGTGCTGAATCCATCCTCATAACTCAGCAAACTTCAAGGGGCAGAAATAAAGTTGCAGGATTTACATCTGAGGAAGTACTTGGCAGTATGAGGGTGAGCNTTAACTCATCTGCTGCTTGTGTTACTACATAGAAAAGTCAGGGAGTGCTGAATCCATCCTCATAACCCAGCAAACTTCAAGGGGAGGAAATAAAGGTGGAATCTAGCATCTGGGGAAGTACTTTGCAGTACTAGGGTGAGCTTGAGAGATGACAACGTCTCCCTGTTTGGCCTCCTTGCACAAACATAGCCCCCCTTCCACGAAAGGTGGCAGACAGATCTGAATCAGCAGATCCCCTGTGATAGCCACGTTCTGCAGCCGGGACATTGCAAGGTCAGCAGTGAGACTTCAGGGCCTCCCCAGCGCAGTCACGCATGTAAACCTGGCTGGAAAGAGCCAAGGAAGCAAAATCCAACCTGCATCCTGCTGCAGCCAGGAGATGAGAGCAAAACACCCGTTAGAAGAATCTACAGCAAGACAGAAACGTACCCAAAGATAGCAGGAAGGAATGGCACAAGAGATGCCAATGGAGAAGGTTGACCCACTCTTGCCTAGAGGGTCAACCACAACCTGTTGGGTCCTTGGGATGGGCTCGAGTTGCGCTTGGTGGCTCTCCACCTGATCGGGAAGATGCCCAGGGTTGTGGGGACTTATTGATGCCCAGGTTGAGCAGCTAAAGGAGCTTGGCATTAATCTGGCAGCGTGCTCCTCTATTTGCTTTTGCTCTTCATTTCTCGGGACACGGGAGGCCGTGCACAGATGCTGACTAGGCAGACTCCCAGCAACGGAGCCGCGGCGCAGCAATTCAGCACCAAGTGCAGCTACACAATCCCTTTAATCTCGGCTAAAGATTTTTTTTCCTGGCTTCTTTTAATAAACCCTGATTACCATGGATAGAAGCTTTTCTTTGGGAGCCGCCACAGAGAGAAAACTCATATGGAGACATTGTCGACAACTCCTTCGACAAAGACCAGCTTCCAGCTCCAGCTAAAACCTTTCTCCGTGAACTTACAACCTGTCTGATGACTGACAGAAATTGAAGGCGAGCTCCTCTTTGAGGACATCCTGATTCAGAGCATCTTTTCTTCGGAGCTCACCACAATGGACAGACTCCAGCAAAAGCTGTAGCTTGTCCCAAATAGAGAGATTAATTTTGCAACGGGTTGTTTGCAAAACACTTAAGCTCCAGATAAACAGCACAACTTATTTCCCTCACGCAGATGATTTTATTCAAGTATTCAGATGCTGCCCATCACCTTGGTACCTGCACGTGCTCCTAAAAGCTCAGCAAGTGGTGGGATTAACTTTTGGCATGTGTGGGAACGCTCGTCCTTCTTCCCTGATGCCCTGTATGAGAAAACTGCACTCAGGGATTTTTTCTCTCTGCCTTTCACACAGAGCTATCAGGTTCTTCTAATAGCAAAAACAAGTCAGAGCTCCTTTCTGCTTGAGAAGGGAGAGCAGAGAGGTTTACAATGTTTCCTGAGGTCCTCCAGGAATTTGCTCCAAAGAGACTTGAGTGAAAAACACAGATATTCAATGTCACAAAAACAAGAATGGAATTTTGAAGAGTCACGGAAATAACCTACAAATCCAGAGACCGAAGTTAAACTCTGCTTTCTGGAGAAGCCTCCGTGTGTGTCTCCACGGGTGAGCTGGCCTATCCACAGCGCAGGTGACACTATTCTGCTGTCTTCTCAAAGAATTCTGAGGATAAATCACTTAAAATATTCCTTATTCCAATAATTGGGGCACTTCCAGAAAACAGGTTGTTACACAAAGTCATTAATTTTTTTTTTGCCAGGCATTGCTGGTTGACTGGCTCTGCTGGACTCCCACTTTAAGTGGGAAACTGTGCATTGGACTATATAGGGCCAACGCAATAAGATGAGTGGAGAAATGCCAAAATGCAGGTTGATAAGGTGACCTCTGCATTAAAGTCTTGTTCTTTTCCCTCGAGGGAACCACCATATACCCCTGGGACTCCCTCCTCCCACTATGAATCAGTTCACAGCTGTATTTAATCGAGAGAGAGCTCTCATGGGGAGGGCAGGGCAGGGAAATTAAAAGGCATTTTAGGGGATTTTGGAGACCTCAATCAAATTGTGACTTGAGGCACCAACAGGAATAAACACTCCTCCTTCCCGTGAAGGTATAAATATTGAAAAGAAAATGAACTGGGTTTAATCCCAGCAAGTGTTCCCAGCTTGTAGTTCAGTTATGGCATTTTAGAACAGCCTTGAGGATTTTTTTGTCTCTTTACTTGCAGAAGTCAAGGCTATTCTTGCATTTTCCCTTCCAGGTATCAGGGCCTCTCATGACTACCTGAATTAAATATTTAAATTTTCTGGACTTGTCCTGTTACTGAAGTGAGCCCTAAGACACCACTCCAGTCCCCAAGCAGCAAGTAGGAGCCTCTGACCTCAGGATTCTCCATGAGTCAGCAGGCAGCTATTTTCATGCTGGCTCGGGCTATACAACATGGTTTATATTGCATTGAAGGCCACTGGGTGGGTGCTTCCCCCTGCTTGGAAATCTTTGGAAGATCTGCAAGACATAAGCCCTCTCTCTCAGGCTGAAGTCCTGTGACTAGCATGCTGTAAATCCACAAAAGGGCAAGTCTGATAAGAGAGACCGTAGTTCATTTGCTTCCCAAAGGCCTGGAGCAGAGAGTAACTCCATATTCACAGTGACTTTACAGACACTGACTATTTCTTTCTGTAGACTTGTATTAGGCACTGTCAAGCATAAAACACACTTAGAAACAAAGCCTATAGACTTTGACCTACTGGTTGTTGGAGCACCAAGATCTATATTTGCTCTTGGAAACCTACTTGCAAAGAAACCTCTATCTTCAAGGTTACTAACTGAGGTTAGGTACAAGCTGGATACTATCAGAAATGAGGAATCTTATAGGATAAAGATGGTCTTTCTCCACAGCGTTCAAACTAAATCTTCCTCCTTTCATTTTTAGGGCAAGTATTCAAAGCACTTGGAAGAACCAACTATTCGCCATGGATGGAGTTAATGGGAGGGTTGATGCTGAAGATCTCTTGGCTTCATCTTCCCATTAGAAGGGCTAAAGGGAGCACATTAGTGAGTTCAGTCTCAGATTCAGAAGTACATTCCATGCAGGAACCCTCTCAAATCTTATCTAGAGATCAAATCCAACACACACACTATCACTAGGAGCAGTGGCTCATGCTGACTGCTGCTTATTCCTCCAAACCTAAAGAAAAACTTTGAAGTCACACAGCAGTTTACTGCAACTGCTAGCAATATTTCTACAGTGACTACTATATTGGAGATTAGGAAGAAAAGAAACAGGTATCTTTTTGTTTCATTTACTCCAGGTATGCTAATTCTGACCAGGCCAGGAATCCAGTGCACAAATGCTTGTGGGTAGGTCTTTCTGCACCCATGAACCTCCCTGGCCTCATAGGTTATTTCTTTTATATCTGCTTTTTAAATGCCGTCTCCATCACCAACCAGGTGCTGTGTTTCAACCCCCAAGAAGTTTATGTGTGGAACAGTCACTTCTTTATACTACCCACGACAATACTGGGTCCTATTCTTACTAGCAAGTGTTAAGTAAAAATAGTCCATTTCGACTACTCCTATGACTCCACAATCTTGATTAAAAAAAAGCTCTTTAAGATCATAAAAAGGCTATCTGATCCATAGTTCTGCCTCAAAGGACACCAGATCCAAATTCCAGGCATTTTCTACAGATATAAGATTGCTAAAAAGAGAGATTTTTTTCTGCTCAAATGGAAAAAAAAAAAAACACAGCTCAATATTTTGAACAATATTAATCTACTGCATGTTTTACTTGTCCACAGAGAACTTTCTGTTAAAAACTACCATAAAACAGCGCATAAAATTCAGCTAAACTACTTTAAAAGTACTTTTTGTCAAGTCCTCGATAAAGTGGGGCTCTCTGCAGCTGCTGTGTTCAAGGGAGAACCCCTGTGAGCAAGCCAAAATAGCCCAAACGAGAGTTGTCCTCTTCAGAGGGCTCCCCCATAGAGCTCCTTGGCTAAAATCCGTGCTCGACTTGTTGGTTTGGACAGTCAGACTGAAGGAGGACTCAGATGCTGCCCTGTCTGAGCTGATGGAGAGCCCAACGCGAGCGCTGGTTGAGGCATCCTGCTGGGAAACAATTTGGAGCCCAGCAGCAGCAACGGGGATTGACGCTCCTCATTCTGCTGATAGCCATAATGAGGCAGCGCGGACTCAACCCTGATAAGAAGGGGCTTTGCAAGCATTTTGCGGGGTGGAAAAAATAAGAAAAAAGAGAAAAAAAAAAAAGCAGTCTGATGTCTATACAACAGTCCTGTGATGCCCCATTTCACAAACTGTGATGAGGAAGAGAGAAATAAACACTTTCAGCAGAAAGATTAAAGTCCCCCTGCCCTTTTCAAATATATATATATATATTTAATAATAAATAGTTATAAAAAATAAACATTTACAAATTTGCTGCTAATTTTCTCTTGCAGTGACTTTGCCACCCCAAAGCAAAGGACGAGCTGAGCTGCCTGCCAATCCATACAAAGGCCAATGGGAAGTTATTCTTAGAGACCTGCCTGGCTGTTGCTATAGCATAACTAGCTCCAAATCATGCTTGACAGTCGCAAGATACTGCTGAGCCCGAGAGGACAGATATGGCTAGAGTCAGATATAGATGAGAGAGTCGTGCTGGTATAGACAAAAGATAACCACATGCTGTACTTGTTAGCGGGTTTTAAGAGAGCCAATATGTTGTATACACATATACAGGCTGCATTTGCAAGGAGATGCATAAAGCTGTCCTGTACACCTACAGACAGCATTTATTTTTGCATGGAATTGTGCAATTCCTGTAAAACTCATGCAGGCCAGTGCATACATAATTGCACAGGGCAGTAATAGCAACACATATAGCTCAAGCTGCCTGACATGTTCTATTCTAGGACCGGGTTTTAAGGTCCTCATTACTTTGACAAACCTTAACTACTCCAGGAGACAATTTTCCCGAGTCGGTGTCTGCCTCGGGCTAAAATTTCTGTAAAAAAAGTTGCATTCAGAATGGCTTGGACAATTTTGAGAACTAAATTAGGAGAGTAAAAAAAAAAAACTTTTACTGTGTTTGACCTTGGTAATATTCTTTCTACCATCTGACTGGAAAGCTATTGCGTGTTGCAGCAGGCATGAAATATTGTGATGGTCCTTTCCTCCTGTCATGGGGATCTTCTGGTTTTCTTCGAAAGCCCACCCAAATTGGACCAAGTTAGAGCATCTCATAATCACATTCCATACATGGTATGTAAAGGTTTAGATTTTTCCACTGCTTCCAGGATGGGATATGGGCAGACTTGGACATGTGTAAACACTGCAGGAGCAAAAACATCCCTTCCTCTTCAGTGGGGAATCCCATAGCTCCTGAGTCTTTGGATCCTCCTAGGATGGATCTCCCACAGCTGCTGACACATGTGGAGGACAAATCAGCCCCATGAAATAAAAATTCTGGAGTAAAGTTTCCTCTTTTTGTCGAGGGCTTGGAAAATGTTTATCAAAAGAAAAGGTGCGAATACAGAAAGAAAAACACCAAGAAAAAGAACGAAAAAGACCAAGAAAAAGTAATTGATCAAATATCAAGAGGGACAAATGATATCACATAACATCAAACTAAGGCTACCTAGAAAATGGTATCCAGCACATATTTCCTAAAACTTCTAGGTACATTGAGAAGAAGATTGCAGAAGGTCTCCCTAATGCTATGCCCTTGTTGACACCCTATGCCTCAACAATATTTAACACCAAACCCAGAGGTAATTGCCCACTTATAAGACAACTGAATCAGGAGCAGCAGCTCTCTTTCAGGGAGTGGATATATATGTGTGTATATATTGAAATTGCACTTGGGAGGCTCAGATGGCACGGAGCCTGGTGGTGCGATGCCACCGTTATTTCACTGTCCTGCTGCAATTCACACCAGCTCTTCACACCTCATCCTGAAGCATCCGTCTCGCTCCTCCCCGGGAAACCAGCACATCTGCTGCTTGCAAGGGCAACCAGAGGCTCGAGGCAAAACACTCCTGCCAAGAGCCAGTGCCCACCTCCAGATTAGAAATACCTGGAGGAGACAGAGGCTCGGAGAGGTGAAGAGACTCAGCCAAGGTCCTGCAGAGCCACAAGAACACGGTGGGTTCCCAGCGTGGTGCCACAGTGGTAATTCTGCAGAACCAAGCACACAGCACCAGGAAAACTTCCTCTACAGCCCATTTCCCTGGTTGGAGTCTCTGTCAGCATGTTTTTTAGGAGAACACACATCTAATGGCTCCAAAGCTTTGAATTCCCTTTGGTTCTTCACTCATCCCATGGGTCTTAACTCATCCACTCCATGAGCACTTGCCAGCATCAGCTGAATAGGTGCTTTATACACTTGAGCTTCACTCTTGGAGTTGCTTTAAATAGTTCAGTGGTCACTGCATTCAGCTGCATCTACACGGAAGCATCCAGGGCATCCCAAAATTATATGGAGCAGAGTCCTGCTGCTGGCATCCACTACAGGGAGAAGCAGAGGAGCTGCCTCCTGCAACGCCTCTGTGGCTAAAGCACTCTGCGATTTAAATATGCATTTCCCCACGCAAACAAACACTGAAAGGAGACACTTTCAGGCTGCCATCAACAGCGGCGCTTTCTCGACAGCTTGCAAAGAACATCTGTAAAAGGCAAATTCTTCTCTTTCTCTTTTTATAAACATCGTTTCTCGGCCAGACGCTCGAGTGTAAATGGAAGCTGCAGGTGCACTTTTACTTTGTGGGATCTGACCCTTTGCTTGCACAAACAAATGCCTGGTCCCATCAACAAATCATCCCGGAGCAGCAGCGAGGAGAGCAGTGCAATTGTTTTAGCTATTTGCACAGCCTCATAATTGCAGATCCATCACCAGGCAGCATTCTCTGTGCTTGGATAGGTGTGAGAGAGAAAACCCAGTGCCGGGAACAGGCATCTGAGCCCTTTCTGCCTGCAAGAGAGCGGATAGTTGATGGGTTTGCCATAACCCGTGCTTTCAAAGCCATGCTAACCCAAAGAAAGTTGCTTATTTGCTCAGGGTCAGCTGCAAGGAAAATGTCACCCCAAACCCTAATTTAATCCAGACTCAAACTCCATCTGCTTTGTTCATCTCTTCCCACAGGCACCTGTGTCCGAGGCGAGGGGCATTTCAAGCACAGGGGCGCGGGAAGGTCTGTGTGCATGAAGTGCTGCTCCTTGGACACAGGAGCCTTGGTATCATAGGACACAAGACTGGAAGAAATCCCATGGAGCAGATGCACAGAGGCCGAAAGATCATGATCTGTTCAGGGAGTGTTTTTTCATGTGTCTTTTTGCTCCCTTTGCAGTGAGCAGAAGTTACATCCATTTTCTCCCTGCTTCCCTCTCTCTGCTCATCCCACTCTCCATAACAGAGTTTGACGCTCTTCTCCTGGGATAGATATTTGGAAAGCAATCCAGGGCACTGGAGGCTTCCTTAACTCTGTAAAAAGCACGCAAATCCATGCCCATTTGCCACTGTTTTTTGGGATACCATCAGAATCACCTTATCCAGAGTCAGGAGCTCATGAAGAGCATCATCTGTGCTCCAACCCCGAGGGCTTTGGATAAGGGGCTGTGGCACAGGGTCAGGATGCACAAACTGGAGCCTTGGGTGCCTGCACATGGATTTGGATAACGTGATGCAAGAGCCTGGGGTGAGATTTGCCTTCGTTTCAAGGGGGAGAACTTGCAGATCTTCTGCTCCAGGGGCAAATTACCAAGAAAAGTAAAATAAAAGCACAGTGCTAAGTAGAGACGGTTCCAAAAAGCAGCCTTCCCATATTGCATCCCTATGTTCCGACTGCACCAGGAACCACAGAGGATGCCACAGAACAAATCCCCATCCCAACCAGGCCAGCACTGGCCATAGCTCAGTGCTAGGGCCCCATCAGACTCAGACCTGTGTTGCTTCAGTAAGCAGGGAGACCACATCCAAAAGGAGCCTGCAGCACCAGATGTGGCCCTGCCAAGCATTGAAAGTTTGGGAGAAAAAATACGGAGTACACAGGTGTAAAAAATGCGGTCACAATCTGGTGTGTTATTAAGAACGAGACATCTCTCTTCTGCAGCCATCTTCATCCCACACACCCCCACAAACCCAGCACTTTCCTATTTTGGTGACAGTACTCTCATTCAGTGCAGAAAAATCCCCTTTTTGCCTTCAAATGACACTGCAAGGCAGTTCTCAACAGGCAGTATCCCTGGTGCAACCCCTAACAACATTATGCCAAACACCACGACCTCAGAACAGAGATTTTTTTTCGACTAAGGTACCAGAAATAATACAAATAAACCCTTCTTCTACACTTTCTATCTCCAGCTCCCACACATCACTACCAGCGGGGCTTTAAAACTAAAACAGACGGGGCCTACGTGGCTTGAATTTATTCTGGAAATTTATCTCTTCTGTTGAAAGCTCTGTGTTTGCTTGATCTCCCTGCCTTCCAAGTCCTACAAGTGCCACATGTTGCACAGCTGGATTCCTGACAGAGAAATAAAACAGGAGGAAAGAGAGAACAGATTAAAAATATATATATTTATACATATCTGAACGCAATGGCCGTTTTCAGAAGTTGTGTATGTACCTTAGCAAAGTAGCTTGAAATAACTCCAAGGAACCTGTGTTCAGGAAATGCAGAGCTCTTGAGCTTTCAAAAATCAACTCTCTGTGGGCAGAAAAAGGAGGGAAAAGCCTATGGTTCCTGTATAGAGCTCTAAAGGACTTACTACTTCCAAGATCCTCAAGAACAGCTTGGAAAGGACATACAGAAAATACTGCAGTAGTGAAGGCTGGAGAGGGAACAGCCAGAAAATTAAAGGATAAATCTGTGTGGCAGTAAGGAAAACACTGACTACTTTTAATTATCAAACTTGCTGGACCGTGGATATTAAAATAATATTGGGTTTGTGCGGCTGCATCAGATACACCCTCACAACAGGCAATACCCTCAGGCCTTGGGGCAGCTAATGGGCGCACAGACATAGCTGCAGCAGCGCCCATTTCCAATGTGCCAACCAAACTGGAAAGCAAGAAAAGCTATGGGGAATAAATCCTGTTCCTCTGAACCAGCATTAAAACCTCAAATAAATAAATAGATAGATAACCCTGTTGCCTGGTGACTTCTGCAACATGTTTGGATGCTCAATTGGCAATTGGTGCTTCCATCACTATCTCCAACTCAATGGATCTTCGTGTAAGGGCTCTTTTCCAAGAGGTTCCCATGGGCAAAATTTGACTGTATCATCACCATGACATGCTCTTGGGCAATGAAAAAAATGGGTTCACCTCCTACCAAAGATAACCTGGCCAGATTGCTTCACTGCTGATCTACTGAATGAAAATAATGAGATCTCCATGATCCTGCTCTCGCTCCCCATGCACTGGAGCTTCGAAAAGCTCCTCGGGAAGATGGAGCTGGCTTGATCCTATGGATAGCAGGGTCCCTATTGCTGCTACAAAGTCTTATTCCCTAAAGGAAGACCTTCTTTTGGTCTGCCTCTCTCTTCACATCGTGAAGACACACACATTTTTTTCCATGGTCGTGTTAAACAGGCTGTGCAAAGTCTGCATCAGCAAAATGTCTACATGAAAAGGAATGTTTTCTCAAAACTCTGAGTCCCCAAAGAACTGCAACACGGGAAACTGCGGGGCCTGAATGTCCTGGAAAGACACCCCACAGCAATAAGGGTCTGTGGAAGCCAAATTAAAACCAGAGTTGTTGCTCAAACTGTGTGAGAGACTGACCTTTCCAGAGACAAATCCTGGGCACATATCAACAACGCATTTCAGTCTAAAATCTGCTACCTCTTAACACTGAACTCAAAAAAGGATGGATTTTTTTCCACGTTTGAGAATAGGCAGTTGTTGTAATAACCTTCTACCTCAGCCCAGCAACAAAAAGACCTTGGAAGAGGCTAATTATGGGTGGTAAAATAAGTCACCATCAAGCAGGGAGCGACAGAGAAGAGTCAGATGAACACAGACCTGCACCTGGAGACCTTTTCGTTTGTTATAACATAAAGCTGCTCCTCTGTGTGTGTTACTAGGGAAGAGGGAGCAAGATGCAAGAGAAGAAGACCTACAAATAAAACTGCGGCTTGCAAAGCACAATTTCTTTTCCATTCCAGCTCTGTACTGTAAAGTTGAGGGGCATAATCCTTAAGAATTAAATTGTAATTCTCCCCTAGCCATGCACAGGTAAAGAAAAAGATGGAGATCATCCAAATGTGCACTACTCCCATGCCAATCCCACCAGTGCCTCATGGACAGCACAGAAAAGTGAGAGAAGAACTCAAATGGGCTTGTCCTAAATCTCTCCTCTATGTCCTCATCATGGATGCCAAGTCAAACTGCTCTTCCTCCTCTAGAGACCCCATCCTGGACTTGCAAGTCCTTTCTGGAATTGTGTACTAGCAAAGCTGGCACAGATTTGTGGAAGGAAAAAAAAATCCAGAGTAGACAGATTGGTATTTTCTAACCATGTATATTTTTATATTTTGTGTTTGTGCATACAAACGTGTGTATAAATGTGTGTGCTTTATATATTATATATTTGTTTATATATAGGTGTTCATATGCATTATTCATATTTGGGAAAAGGGAACCTCCAGCTTCAATGGCAAGAGAACGGCAGAGCCAGACATGTGCTAGCAATGAGGTGCAATGGGAAAAAAAAATCCTCTTGCACAATAGGACAATCAAGGCTCCTTTTCCAAAACAAATGTAAAAAAGGGCCCAAATAACATCCGAGAAATTGCCTTTTCTCTGGCTCATGCATCTGGCTTCGACTCCGGATGAGTCAAAGTCTGAGGGCTGTCTTGTCTCAGCCATTGACTGTGCCAATGACAGCAGCTTGTGACAGCCTTTAATAACAGCACTTAGAG
>VWPW01031878.1:0-13181 GCA_013389825.1 Crypturellus undulatus | reverse complement strand
ATATAGGGGCTAAATATACCCTGTGGTTGAGACTGTGTCCAGTTCTGGGCCCCACAGTACAAGAGGGATGTGGAGCTGCTGGAGACAGTCCAGCGCAGGGCGACTAGGATGATCAGGGGCCTGGAACATCTGCCCTATGAGGAGAGGCTGAGGGAGCTGGGCTTGTTCAGCCTGGAGAAGAGAAGGCTGAGAGGGGACCTCATCTGTGTCTATAAGTGCCTCAAGGGAGGCAGTGAGGAGGATGGGGCTGGCCTCTTTTCACTGGTGGTCACTGACAGAACCAGAGGAAATGGCCACAAACTGAGGCATAAAAAGTTCCACGGGAACTTAAGGGAGAACTTCTTGACGGTGAGGGTGACAGAGCCCTGGAACAGGTTGCTCAGAGAGGTTGTGGAGTCTCCTTCTCTGGAGATCTTCAAGACCCGCTTGGATGCAGTCCTGTGCCACGTGCTCTAGGTGGCCCTGCGTGTGCAGGGGGGTTGGACTAGATGACCTCTAGAGGTCCCTTCCAACCTTAGGCATTCTATGATTCTATGATTCTATGACTCTTGGTTAAATCTTCTGTGGTCTGAGCCACCTCAGAGTTGCCGTCTAAGAGCGATCGCGCAGCTAAGGGCCTTCTGCCCACCTGCTCCATGCGCAGTCCAAGGGTGAATTACTTTCAGGGTACAGATTGTAGGTGGCTGTTTTGGTTTGTGGCCATCTCCTTTTAGTAGAAAGTTGGACCGGTAGCTATTAAAGTGCTTTAGTTAATGCCAATGACTTGCAGAACCTTGTGCTCAGGTGCAAAAAAAAAAAAAAAATCCACCTATTGCCTTGAGAGGAGCCAGGCAGCCTTGTTACTGCACAGCCTCTGCTGCATGTGGGCACAGCGCATCCATTTTCAAACCTGGTATTTTTTATAGCTTGTTAAAGAGTCATCTGAGTAATCATTATGCATCACCAGGCTTCCAAATGCTTGGCATAGCAGGAGCAGGCGAGAGCCAGACTTGCTCTCGGGTGCCGGGTGAGACCCCTTACAGTGAGTGCTTTAGCAAAGACATGCAAGGGACCGATAATGAAATTGCCTCATTTACAAAAAGTAAAGTGTCTTCTTTGGACAACCTTTGGAAATTGGCTCCTTGAACCTTTTCCAGAGCAGATTTCAGGTCACTATTTAAGTCTTGCAGAAACTTAAATAATAAACATAGTGCCTGTATAGTTTAATTCTTTAAAACTGGTAATTAAGCTGTCTGCTTGAAAAAAATAGTTTCTGTGTAGACCTAGTGCTTCACTAGTATATAATTTTAATGCGCAATAGCTGCTTTGCAGGGAGTTCAGCCTGTCACTGGATGTTTAAATTTTCAGGGTCTGTTGTCATGGCGACAAGAACTAACTCTAGTACCCCCTGTGTTTCAACATAAATTAGTTTAAAGTCACAGCATTTTGAAACATTTTATTCTCCTAAAAAAACCTCTTGCCTTTCCTTAGATTTATTGTGGAATAAAATGGCTCTACTTGAAATGACATTAAAAATGCATCGATTCTTAGCTAATTATTAGTTTTACTTGCAGCATTCAATACACTGGATGTGATAAATAATGTATGCAAGGAAATTTGTCCCTGGATTTCTTGTGAAACTATACTCTCCAAATCATGTAGGTGAAAGATTTGAACCGTTCTTTCCTTGGCGCTCTTGTGCTTTCCTGTTTCAGTGTTCTTAAATCTCCATGTTAGTATCCCTCAGTGAAATGTGTGCTTGATTTCCTCAAATTTCCTGGGGCTTCTTCATAAGTGTTTCCATGAAAACTTGTGCTGTATATAGCCCCTCAGAGACTGATCTTGCCTGGTATATCTCTATGCAAAAAGAATAGCTGATGATGCATGGCTATTGTTTGGGTTTGCTAAGTGCAGGAGATGATTGGCAATGCCTCTATTTTGCATAGCACCATGACATTTAGAAAAAAAAATCCCTTGTTTTAACCTTCCTGATACAGGTAGGCTTTATTCCTTATTATGGTTTCTAAAGTGCAGCACACATCTCGCGTGACCATGGCTGGAAGAATTGCATTTCAATTTTATGTTGAAAAGATTATTTAATGATTTGCATTAGTGATGTGTATGAAGTGTGATCATTTTTGAAAATGCAATCATCTTAGGGAGAAAAAAATTGAAACAAGTGGTTTTTTTTCTAGGCAATCAAAGCCTTATTGCTTATGGTTTAATCTGGAAATCTTAAATCAGTTTCAGTCATCTTCATTCAAGAATCATCTATATAGTGTTACGCAGCAAAACACCTGAAAATGCAATTAATGGTGTTTTTTTCAGATTCTATTTCATCTCTGCACAGAAAACACTGTTTAATATTTAGGGTTTTAAAAGATTGCTGCTGAAATTCAGATATTCACATCTGTGGGTGGGTGCCTCTCTGTCTAGCAGTGGTAACCCTGCCATATTGACACATGCTGCAATGAAACATTTAAGTAAAGGGGAATCTGCTGCAGTTCAGCACGACTCATTTGCACTGTTAGTCCGTAATCCCAGCAATCACCCGCACGCTCAACCTGGTGGTTTAAAAGCAAGCTTTATTAGCCGGCTGGCGGTGGACCTCTTACAGTTGGTCCTGAGATCCGCCCCGCCTGAGGAGAGGTTCGTGTTTTTTATAGATGACTGCAACTTTGCTCATTAAACATTATCTACAACTACCATTATTTATGACTAATCCTCCCTTCACAATTCTGTTTGACAAGTTCAGAATCTTATCTCATGGTCGCAAGGAGTAGGATATGGTATCCTGTTAGTTCTCATCCTTGACTGTAGCAAGCTATATTTACAGAAGCAGATGGCAAGGTTAACTGTAGATTACATAGCCTATACCTTTATACTTAATTAGTGTGCAAGCTTTTTACAGAAGCAGAGAGCATTTTACAGAACGCTACCCTGTTAACCCTTCATAGGCCTTACAGCACCAGCCGCACACACTCATTAATAACCCAGCAGAGACGACAAATACCAATCTATGGTTCCCGTGGGCATGCGTGTTGCAATGTTTTCCACAAAAAAAGCTCATGGCTGCAAACTTCCTTCATTTGGATTAAATCTTCCCAATGCCTCCACCTCCTAATGAGGAGCCTGTCACTCATTATGTTACATCTTCTGTAGTGAGCTTTAGAGGAGAAGGGCTCAGAGCTTTTCCTGACTGTGGTTGATGGGACAATTGTTAAAGACTTAAAAACAGCTTCATTTTGCAGGCTACTTCATGCAAACTCAAAGTGAAATGGAACTGTCTTGCATTCGAGCAGGATGTTGTCAGGGCACACACACAAATGTCACCTTCAGTATCATGTCGATCCCACACTTTATTTTCTAGTTCACTATGGACAGCTGATTGCTTCGTTGATAAACTCAGTCTCTTCATTCCTTCCTTTCTTGGGAGAGAAAACCAATTTTTGAATATCAACCGGGTCTTTCAGTGGACATTAGAAGATTCCCTCAAAACATCGCGTAATCCAACATGTTATACCTGCAATACATTAATTTTTAAAGCATTTGTCCGGTCTATGATCTTTCAGTTGATATTTTCTTAAATCCAACTACTAATCTATAATTTTTCTCCTCATGTTACAAGTAAATATACAGAGGACATGCCTCTTTCAGATAGGCAGTTTGCAATATGCAAGCATGCCTTTCTCTTCAGCCCTGATTTGACGAAATTAAAGGTTATTTTCCACTTTTTTTCTTGCAAAGATTACTTTTGGCAGCATAAATAAGTTCAAATAACTCCTGGCAAGTAGTGAGTAACTTATTATATAGCTTGCTTTGACCAAAAAGATGGTAAACCAAATTAATAAAGTTTGTTACCCTTTTGAGTTTTCATACCATATACCTCCAGAAGAACTCTTGCTGTGATTTCCTTTCCTAAGTGGTGAGCAGAGTCCAAGTCTCTTCCAGAGATCTGGAATGCTCTCCCTTTGAATGTAGAGTAGCCTGACTTTTTGAAATGGTTGGCAAAACTTTATCAGTGTAGGAAAAGCATATTAAACACACACATAAATACACGACTGCTTGCTGCTAAACTCGATAAAATAAATGAAATTTCTGAAGATAATACTTTAATTTTCATTTATTTGAAATCTAAGATGTGCGAAAGTGGAGCTTGCTGTGTTTTTGCTACTGTATCCAAAGGCTTTAGAGAGGTTTGTGGCATATTTGTATGTGGAGGAGTTCCTGGAGGAAAGAGACCACAAGCTGTTGTGAGCAATCCCTGCTACGAAGCTGTGGACTGAGTGAAGAGTCACCGGAGATCGGGGGAGGGAAAGAAAGCCCATTCTGTAACGGAATAAACCGCCACCTCCTGGACATGAGGGGCAGGCCTTACTGCCCGAAGGAGTGTCAGCCTGAGGACAACATTCGTGACGGTGACCAATGATCCAGGTCCACAGACTGTAGGATGCAACATAACAACCAATCATGAACTAAGTTTGTCTTTGAATTGTGCTTAAATACATGCTATTCGGGCTGAATAAACGAGCTTGATGATAACTCACATCATTGAATGAATTCTTGACTCTGGCCTTCTCCTTCAGCAACTGGCGCCCAAACAGGTNTGCTTAAATACATGCTATTCGGGCTGAATAAACGAGCTTGATGATAACTCACATCATTGAATGAATTCTTGACTCTGGCCTTCTCCTTCGGCGTTTGTATTCTCTTATAAACGAAAATAGTAATGTGTACTGAGAAATTTTGATAGTTTTGCTTTAATTCACGATTACTGGTTTTTTATTTGTTTGTTTTCCAGTTTCTCATGGTCACTGAGAACATTTTAGTTTTAATTACCAGAAGAAAGCAATATTAGATATTATTTAAAGCATATCAATTTAAGTGGACAGGACAGTCCAAACTCAGAAATGAGACAGTCAATTTATTGTCAGTAAATGAAGTAGCGTGTTTGACAGCTTCTGGAATATTTCCTTGAGAAAGTCTTGCAATTGTGTCAGTTTTTGCATTGATCTCTTTTTCACGTGTTTGCTGATCATCATTTGGTCAGGTGGCTAAGTTCATAATAAATTCTCTTTAATCTTAAACTATTTTTTCCCCAAGACTCCGTGAATGTTCAGTGAACTAATAACATTTGCCACTTACTCTGTGTTTTGACTTTTCATGGAAAAAAGAAGAAAAAAGT
Source organism: Crypturellus undulatus (assembly GCA_013389825.1). Classification (NCBI taxonomy): domain Eukaryota; kingdom Metazoa; phylum Chordata; class Aves; order Tinamiformes; family Tinamidae; genus Crypturellus; species Crypturellus undulatus. The sequence goes on along the minus strand of VWPW01031878.1, from coordinate 8,017 downwards.
GTCATCTTGGATTTAGTATGCCCTTCCCCTGCTAGATTGTCTGGCACGGTTACAGTTTTGTGAACAGTGCAGTCAAGAATGCATTTAATGCCTCAGTAAGTTGAATACTCTTAGGAGAGTAGCCTAGTTTCTTTCAGACGTGATTCAGAACGAGGTTTTGATCATTTCAGTGAAATGAAGAGAAGCCCCATCTAAAAATATGAAACCAAAAATGTATTGAAACAACATAGTAGTGGAATCAATAGACCTAGAGGCCTCTGGATGGCTTGTCTCTTTTAGAGTAATCTGTGTGTTTCAGTACTATCTGCTTCTTCTTAGGCTTAGCATCCTGTGCATTGCCCTTCGACTCTAGGTCTCATTTGAACTTTTCCTTCTTTGCATCATTAGCATTTATTTCAAGGAGATGCATTTAATTTTCTTCTGCTTTCTTTGAACTCAGTAGACCTGATTTTCATTTATGGTGAGAACCTTTGGAGCCACTCTTATTTCCATTTTAGAGGGCCTGTATCTGTCAGTTAGACAGAAAAGGTCACAGTGCAAGTGAAAATCAAGGCCAGGGAGGCTTCGAGACATCTTGTTTGTATGTCTTGAAGCATTTTGAATGCTATTAAAAACACTTCCAGTGTATTCAAACTGAATAACAGCCTTTCAAAAGCATCCAAGTTTATTTCAAGGGAAATTTAAAAATACAGCTTTCTTCCTTATTCATATTACATATGAACTTCTGGCATTGCGAATAGCTTATACAGTGAAAATAGGTAGAAAAAGAAAATGTCTGGGTTTCTTTTATAAGAATAACTTCTTGCCCTTACAATTTTGATTGGAAACTCCAGTAGGTTAAAGATGTGACTCTGGGCCCACTGAAGACTGCAAAACTCTCATTGAATTCGTACCTGATTTACATGTGGATCTTCCAAAACAGGCTTGTTCTGCAAGGTTATGTTTCACAGAGAATTGCTCGATTTAATTGGAAATGTCTAATGCAAAATGTGTCGATATCACTTTTATTCAGAGTTTGTTCCACAGCTTTGCAAATCTTCCCGACGGGAAATTTTTTTCCAGTGAGACAACCGATGTTTTCCTTGCCCATGTGTTGAAATATTTAACTTTCAGACACTTTAAGGGAATGTTTAATGCCAGCCTATTATCACTGACATTTGGAGAAAACATGGAACTTCAGAGAGGAACTTCTGAGGGGAAGCTTAGGAGAGATCTATACCCACCTCTTAAACATATGATTTGAAACAAACACTTTATCAATAGGAATTAGGTCTAACAACCTTAAGTTTCTTTGGTTATTCCAGACGTTTCTATGTCTGTGAAGAAATACTTGTCTTCTGCTTTCATGGCAATTTTCAATTTTTTGCTGTTTTCAAATAAGAATATTTACTAATTTCATTCCTAATTATTGGCCAGGTTCTTGAAAACTGTGTTTTAGCTATAGATATAATTGAAGTCTTGTCTTCAATGAATATATAGCAATATAGACATCTGTAAATCATATGGAGTCATACAAAAATCATATGGAGTCATACATTCCAGGGTCAGAATCTATCACATCTGGTTGAAGAAAAGCCCCTTTCTGCAACACATAACACGGAGGAATTTCCTTCCTGTGGGCACAGGCTGGTTAGCAGTAAACAAGTGTCACTGTGCTGCATCCATGATTACTGATGTATTGCATTTTTTAAACCACCTGCTTTAAAAGAAACAGTTGAATGGAAAGATATCCCACGTGTCTACTGCTTTGGAAACATTTGCCTCTCAGTGTTTATGTTCAGGAACTGTCTTGGTTTATAACCAAAAAAAGGAGACTGTTTTCTGGGACAGCATTATATGCTGCTGATGTTAACTAAAATATTGTGTGGCTCCTAATGGTAAACACAGTGTCTTATTTTCAAGCAGAACTGCTTGAATGACTCAGTAATGCAGAGCGGCAGCTTCTGTGCATCTGCTCGTTGTCTTGGTGTGCTGTAATTCGCTATCACAGCGGACCCAAGCCTTGTTCCGCTAAAAGCAACGGCAACAACTCTACTGCCTTTATGGGGAAAAGAATCAGATCAAACATATCTCAACTGAATACTTAGCTCAAATAGACTGATAATACTTTGCACTCATTTTTCATTATTTTGTGTTAGTTTTGATAATGTAGAGAATTTCGGCAGATCTATTGATCTTACTCACCTGGATGGAACAGCAACAAAAAAACCCTTTCATTCTTCCAATTGATTAAAAAGAACTGCAAAGAGCTTTTCTGTTTCTAGTGGGACTTTGAATATTGAGAATTACATTCTTGTTATGTTAAACAAATCAGGTTTTAATTTTTTAACATTTAATGCAGATTCAGTGTTAAGGGAGATTGCATGATCGAAATAACCACATCAGTGCACTTGATTTGGCCAACTAGTTGGAGAAATTATATTATTTGTAATATAAATTTTCCAGATTGTTCTAAGCCTAATGCTAGTCATATATATGATTCTCCAAGAGCAGTAGAAAGCATTTTCCATCAAAAAATATATATATTTACAGTCTTTAACACTGGTTAACTTTAGAACAGCCCCACAGCAGAAGAGGTATTTTTCCATTCAGAAATTAGTAATAAATGTCAGGCATTAATTTCCTTCTCTTCTTTCTCTGTTTCCCACTTGGATTCCCCTGTTACTTGCTGAAAGCCATGTAAACGCTAGGTGTGCAGTACCTTAGTTGTGTATTTCCCAAGACATAAACTATTGAGAAGTGCGTTTGCTTATTCATGCAGAGAAATACTTGTAAGCATGCTAACAGTAAATAAATGTAACGCTGTGTTGTCATTTAATTTCTAAGGCTGTTTAAAGACAGAAGATATGTGCATTAGTTCAACAGAAAATGACACAGTTGGGTTAGTCACAGGCATCAGAAGCCTCCTGAAGCTCCCATCAATCTCCTGACATTTACTCTTTTCTCCTGCTTCTCACGCTGAGCCTTTTGTTTCGCAGCAGATATCCAGAGTCTCAGCCGCAAATATTCCCCTTCTGCAGCGTGAGCTATTTCATCCTCTCATGCGGGATACCAATTTTGAGGGGCTCTTCTGAGCGACTGTGCAGCAGATAGGGCTGTTGGTGGAGGCCTCTCCTTTGCTTAATTCCCAATATCCCCAACAAGGGGAGGATTGAGTTTGAGGACTACAGCTTCCCCAAACTGGTACAGCAAACACTTTTGGGGATGTGCTGCCCATGGGGTTAATGTCATATACCTCAGACTAAACAAAACACTTTTATTTGCAGAATCACCACAACTTTATAAGAATTATACCTGCAAACAGCAGAAGTTTCTAAAAGGTGGTATTTCTTGGTAAGCACAGGCTTTGGCGTAAATCACTGAAGAGCCCTCAGCTGTTCAGGGCCTTCCTGAACTCAGTCTGTCCCAGTCTTTCACCTTTACACCACTACGGCAAGGCTGACTGTGAGTGGGATGCTCTGGGTTTTCCTTAATAGAACAGACAGGGCCGTGGGGGAGTCTGTCCCACATGGCAAAGCAGAAGAGAAGTGGCTGTAAAGGAGTGGTGTGGAGGTGTGGTAGCCTGTTCTGCAAGCAGCTCAAATAAGGTGTTAAGCACAGATAGCTGCTTTTGGTTAACTGATGCCTTAGCAACAATCTCCCAAATAAAAAAAACTCCCAGTTCTTAAAAGTTTATAAAAATAATTCCAGAGGAGTGGCTCTTTATTTCCCATAATAACAGGAGTAATAATTTCCCAGATCTCTTCTATGTTACGGATGGGAGTTTCCCCAGCACTGTTATATCTTGGTAGGGGGAATAAAGACAACACCTCTCAGGGATGGGCAGTTCCTGCTAATGTTTTTCAATCATTCAGACAATACAGTTGGAGAGTTATATGGAGACTCTCCTGGATCTCGTCATTTGAATAAACTCAGAAATATCAGTGGAGTTATTTAGACAAAGCAAAATGATTTATATTGTTCAGTAGCTCTTTTCACTTCTCCTTTCTTTGTTGGCACTTCCTTCTCCTTGACCCTGGCATTTCCCCTTGCTATTTCTGTCCTCATGCTTGCAGCAAGAGCTCAGCTTGTCCAACACACCCCTCGAAGGAGTGACCTCAGTGAGAGATGCTGCTCCCAGAAGCCCTCTTCTGTATCCACTTCAATAAGTTACAGGTGTTAAAAAAAATCTAGCGTGGGGCCTGGCAGTAGGAATTTACATTTTTTTTTTCAGGAAAACCACATCTTACCCAGGAAGACAAGCAGGAGAAACAAACTTCTCGAATACAAAATTCAGAGTGCAAAGAGCTTCCTTTGCAAGCGCAGGAACTCTGGGCCTGAATCCAAACTCTGTAGGTGAACTTGCTGCAGAGCAGGATGATATGTTAACAACATCTGCTCCCGAGTTGTAAATGAGTCTCTAGCCAGAGAAAACTAATTAATGCCATCTTGTGGTGAGGAAAGAAAATACAAAAATAATCAATCTGCTCTTGGTCACAGCCTGCATAATTATTCCCTCTTTATATAGTCCCTCTTTCTTCTCTTGCCTTTTCTCTGCCTCTCCCCTGACACTGTTTCCTTATGACTGTTTCTTTAACTCAACTCTGGAGAGATACTGATACAGCTGAAGAAAAACCCTGTAATTTTAACTCTTCAGAAAATAAATAATCTGCAACATCTAATACAATCATATTTGGATAGGAAATGCTGAGCAATTAGTTAAGATTTTGGAGCTAGATTGAGCTATATCTTACTTCCTTGCCATGTGTAAGTTAAAAACATGATTGCGGAAAGGTTCTGTTTGGCCTAAGCTTCGCTGTGGTAGCACAAAGCTTGGCAAAAAGGGACACACATGGAATTTTCCCTGGAAATATTTGTCTCTGATGCAAACTGGAAGTGCTCTTTGGCATGCTTTGCACCAGAAGGAGAGGGAGTTATTTTCCTTGGAATAGTTCATGTCAGTTTTGCCATCCCAGCTGGGACGCTTTCATCACAGCAATTTGCGGTGCTCCGTAACCGCCACCATGACCTGAATTGGAAACATTTCTACAGTGTAATTAAATCTACCTTACATCTCTTTCAGAGCTCTGCTGCGCTCCCCAGGCATCCCAAAGCGGAGGCAGAGTGCCCCTGAGCCATCACCTTGTCAAACTGTCTTCCTGAGATTTTTCATTGTACATCATCTTAGTGATGTTCTTGCAATGAAGTACCTGTTAAAGTAATAAATGTATAGTAGAAGAATGCATTTTTCCTTTGAGGGGAAGCTGGGATTCTAAAAGACTCAGAAATCCCATAGAGAACATTATCTTTGGAATATATTTTCCATTGTAAAAGCTGTGGGAAAGTATCATGGGGATGATTACACAGGAAATAGTTGTGGGAAAAGTTCTTACAACTCAACTATCCGGATGAAATAGAGAAAGCCTGGGGGCAGGCTTATAAGCCTGGGAGCAGGCTTATGAGGCTCTCCTCACTTATGCATTTATGTCTCCTTAATCTTGTCAGTTCAGCTTCTATCCAGTCCCATTGTCAAATCCTCCTCCTCTTGCTCCCTCCCCCTTTATAAGAGCTTTATAAGCTTCTTTATAAGCTCTGATGGGGATCCCATGAGATGAGGGTAATATATAATCACATGGCTCCTGTAAACATTTTTCTTTCTGATACCAGCACCCCAAAGAAAAACAATAAGGCCTTTCTTTGATCAAGGATACATGGGGAGGCACTTTTATATTCCTTGTCCTCTTCCAAGCTCAGCACACTTTAGGACTCTCTTGTGAGGAGCTGTAAGGCCCAGGACCTTGTTCCATGTTCCTGTGGATTTGCGTTCTCTTAGGAGACAGGCGAGCGGCGCAGCATGAATCTATGATCTGAAATGGCACGCAGCACACAATAGCCAACTGGAAAATCATCTCAGACCTTTGTGTGCACTGAAGTGTACATTGTAAATGTCTCCTAAACAGTTTATTATGTGCCTGAGAATGCCAGTAAACAATTTTCTAATCAGATCTCTGCACCTGAAAACATACTATGTAATTGGAAAAATACCTCAGTCTGCTTCCAAGACTTTTCAAGTAGATTCTCATAGAGCTTCAGGTTGCAGAAACTGCTCTTTTTCTTCCTAGTATATGAAATTCCTATTCTCATTTTACCTCTTACTCTTAATATCCAGATGGAAACAGAGTAAGAAAACCTAATGGCTGGTATATCTGTATAGCTGTACTATTTCCACCATGGAGAAATACAAAAAAGATATTTGTGGCAGCTGATGTTGCAAGATCATGATCAAAGGTTCAATCATATGGAATAGTTTTGCCTTCCTTTCTCTATGCTGAAGGAAGAAACATCTTTGAAGTAGCTGAAACCAATGCTGAAATGAGATTTAGTCTAGCAAGTTTTGGGGGATGAAAAAAATATGGTTGACTGTGAATATGTCAGGATGATTTGTTCTGAAAGTTTCCCAGTGAATCCCTTTGATTTTTCATTTCAAACAGCATTTTAAATTTAAAAACAATCTGCATGTCACAGAGTCATAGTGGAGATTCCTTGAGATGTCACCTGATCTAATTCTAGACCCTAACTCATGTTGAACTATACCTTCATCTTATCTAACTACTGTGTTTAGCCTTAACTATAAGGACCTCCACTTATGGAGATGATACAGCCACCCAGATAAGTCTGTTCCAGTTCCTCAGAATCCTTCTTGTTGATCTGTTTAACCCAAATCTTCAGTGCAGCAATTTAAACCCATCTTTTTAGAAGCATGGTGCCAAAATGCCCCGTTAATGCCCAGATACTTGACTACAGCTGCAGAGAGCCAAAAAATCATTTCATGCTCTCAAAGGTTCTGTTTTTTCCATACTGAACCTGTGCTTTTCTCCACCATCTGCCACTACTCATATGGTTAGCTTGTAAACCACTATGAACTCAGATCCTTTTTGTAGGAACTGTTGCCCAAGCAATTGTTTTCCAGCTTGTATTTGTGCAACTGCTTATTTCAGCCTACAGATGGGCATGTAAATTTGAAATTGCAAGATTTATTGCTGGATTTGGAATTGCATCCTATTATTTGCAGATAATTTCTCTGATTTATCAAGATTGTTTTGGGTTCTTGTAAATTCCTCCATCTACCAGATGCTTCTAGCATCACGTGTAGATATAATGTCATGTGTAGATTTAATCACATTCTCTATAAATAGAAAACAAACACAGAATATTTTCAGAATAGATAAGTAACACGAAAGTGCTACATTTTCTTTGAGGGTGAACTCATAGCTGAAGCTTCTTTATTAACAAGAGTAAGTAGGCACTTTCTAAGATCTCTTTAACCTCACAAAAACGGGTCTTCCAAACACTGCAGGAAGTGTTGCCTTTGCTAATTCCAAAGATTTTTGGACTTGTTCCCTGTGTTATAAACAGACAAATCCTTTGAGTCAATTGATTTGCCAGTATGCTTTATTGTAAATAAATCCTGGACGAACCCCCAATTTGGTGACCCCGACGTGATTAGACCTGCCTCGGGGACTACTCTGGCCCAAAGGGGAGGCGCCCCGTCCTATTATTGGACGGCCCCGGGGCTGGAAGTCTGGATCCCAATTCGGTCTAATCTACGAACGGAAACTGTAGTAAGTAGCAAGCAAGGAACTACTGAGATCTCAACTAAGGACTGCAGTAATAAGGTTCTCGGCCGAAGGATTCCCGTAATTTTTGTGCACGAAGACCCAGGAGTGGAGGTTACCAATCGTGAGTATGCTATCTCCTGGGTTGGGAATACTGCCTCGGGTGTGTGCATGAATGAGACATCAGGTTTCTGACGAAGCGAGTGTGGACCTCCTATACGGTGCGGTTCCGATCTCCTGTGAGGGACTCGGCCACTAACGGAGGGAAGTGAAAGTTGTGGAGAGTGAGGGAGGGCCCACAGAGAGACCCTCGGGAGGGCCCACAGAGAGACCCTCAGATAAAAGAGAAAGAATTACCTGAAATACCCCCAGACAGCCCCCAGGGACTGATGATGAAAAACTGGAATAGCTGGCCCTCTTTT
>VWPW01031860.1:16037-37896 GCA_013389825.1 Crypturellus undulatus | reverse complement strand
TGCCGGCGGGCAGAGCGGGGCCGCCCTGGCCTGCGCCTCGGCCCTGCTGCGGCCCGGCACCTGCTGCCGCTGCCCCAGCTCAGCCCCACCAGCGCCTACTGATGGCACCGCCGGGGCCCCGCGGGTGCCGGGGTCCCACATGCCTGCCCGGCAGCGTGTCCGTGCCACAGGCCAAGGTTGCTCTCTGCAGAAACACACGACCCTCACGGGCTCCCATGCCCCTTCCTCCCCGTCGGGTCCCCTGGCTGTTTCAGACCCTTCTAGTCATTCTGTCATTTTGGTCATTATTCCACAGCTTTGCCAAACGCTGGTGGCAGAGAGGGCAGGGGCACCCAGTGAGCATCCCTAACTGCAGCACTTGGTGTTCGCTCACAAGTTGGACATGAGGGGATCCCTGCAGGGGACACACTTTGGGAATGGGGCCTTCGTGCCCTCTTCCCCGTGCTCCTGGGAAGCCCTGGCAGATCCTGTTGCTCGCATTCCCGGTACAATTTCCAGGCACTTTACGGCACAGTGTGTGTCACCAATAGAGTTTGCGATCTCTCTAAAGGTTCACCCTGCTCTGGATCACTGAGTGATGCTTTGCTTCCTCTGGCAGCTGTCCTGCTGTGCTCGTGTTAGCGTTAGTCTCTTGTGCTAAACTGAGATCAGAAAATTATCAGCAACTGTTTTAGAGAACGGCCTGGGTTTTGTGTGCAAGTTCCTCTGAGGTTTGATTGCCATATGCAGGTATTGGAGTGCTTGGCGATATCCCTGCCCTGCAAGATTCCCATCCTGGGCATCGTGCGGAGAAATGGGCAGCTGAGGAGGGAGAAGGAGATGAGCACACACAGCGCCGGCTTAATCTGCGCTGCCATCCTGCACGAGGCCGGCGATAACAATTGGGGCAGGAGTAGGTGTCATCGGGTGAGAGAGAGAGTTGTTCGAGAGTGATTAAAGCGAAGTCGCATTATCAGAGCAGAGCATTCTTTGTGCGCCAGCTCTGGGCAGCCATGTTAAACTTTCCCTATGTGTCTTCTTTGAAGCATATATTTCGTTTTTTTTTTTTAAAGTAAATTACACACATATTTGTAATTTGAAGCTCTAGGAGATGGCAGTTTAATTAAAACAAAGTTTCATAAACCCTTTGACCACTGGTAGGAAACTAAACAGCAAAAGCAGGATTTAGATTCTGCTTTCAAGATTTGCAAAGCTCGATCTGCCCCAAATTCTTCAGTTAGAGTAACTGTATGTGACACCATTATAAACTGAGATCACCTTTGAGAGGAACACCATGCACACACAGCACCTAGGCCCCACAGGAATCTTACTGTCAGTGAGCAGCTGCCATTAATTCAATCACTGGATTTACCAGCAAGGCTCAAGGAAATTATAATCCCACCTTTATAATGTGCAACCATATATTTTGCTCGCTTCCACCTTTTAAATGAAATAAAATCCATTTGTGCCTCTTGTAGCCTAGATTTTGAGCAGAAATAGAAAAGCCCTACGTTAATACTAAAAAATTCTTTTCTCACATGCTGTTTTGTTCTTCCAGGAGTGACTTGTGGGTGGCTAGAGAGACCTGAGGCCAAGCTGCTCTTCATGTAAAATTGATGTCCAAGCGAGCGGGGAGGCAGCAATACGGGAAGGAAGCCCCCTGCTTCATGCTGGCTGCGTTGGGGTCGTGGTGACTTCCCTGCATTGCTGAGTGAGCCCTGCTTGAAAGCACCAGCACTGAGCAGCACTTGGAGCGTAGCTCTGCAGTGGGCAGTGCAAGGGGCAGCCCTCTGAAGTGGGAATGAGACAAATCCACTATATAAGTGTATATTTCACAATAGCATCATTATTTTCAAGGTAGTTTTCCTATAGGAACATACAAGTTGTTTACAATGCATGTAGCAGGGGGTGATGAGTGCAGTCTCCTTTCACATTTGTATCCATGTGAGCTGTTTATATGGAATATTACTTTTCTCCTGTGCCCTGGCTGAAGGATTGCTGCCAGCCCTATCACAGGGGTAACTTTTCAGGAAACTTTTAATTGGAGACTGCTCTGCACCACATCCATATAGTTGAGCAGAGTTAGCTCTGGGTTTTCAGTGGTCCACAAATTTATATCAATGTACTACCCTAGACTGGAGATAGTGCAGCCCAGACATGATCTTAGTTCCTAGAAGGGCTTTCTTCTAAGCAGGACCGCCCTGTCTGGGCAACATGTGCTGCTGCTCTTGGCAGCACTGTCCCTAAGTGAAGCCATGTCTCAGGGAGAAATCTGGCTTGTACGTATTCTCACCATAAATGTGGGTCTGGGCAGAAAACACTATCTGACCACACTGATTGTACCAGCCAACTTTGCACAGTGCTACCAGCACACAGTGCCCTGTGTTGCTTCTGTAGTTTATCAGAGTGGCAGAGAGATTTACTCATGCCAGGGTTACACGTGCTGACAGCAGCGACCATCTCCAGATGGGTATTTCTTTGGCCCTTTGCCCAGTTTTCTGTGATTACAGACTGGTACTGGTCTTTCCTTGTCTTGTTTGTATCTTCACCCCTCAAACTACAAGACTTAGGGTAGGATCAGGCTTTCCTGTGCACGTCCAGCATGTAGCACAGTGCATCTCAGCACTACCTGTGCTGCAGGGGAATATTTTACAGCACAAGGGATCGGTAAGTGCAGCCGGAAATCAAAGACAAGCATTTAGTGATAAGACTTGAAAGAGAGCTCTTTAAAAATGAATTACAGACTGTCCTCAGTGCTTCAAGATCTATGGATAACAGAGAGCACACCTGTCTGACTAGGCTTTCTCATATGCACGTGCATTTTTCTAGAATCACGCTCACTTTCATAAACTCAATCTACTTGTATGAATCCTTACTACAGGTGGTGGTATGAGCAAAACTGATTGTGGAATGAGTCTCTGATTTTTTGCAAGAAACTGGCAAAAAGAAGTACTGGCAGTGCTGAAATTAATGTCAAAATCTCCACTGATTTCTGAAAAAAAAAAGAAAAGAAAAAAACAGGATTTCATTCTGTCCAATTCCACATGTGAAGGCTGTAATGTTTAATGTAAGATTTACTTATTTGAAGGTATTTGAAGTTACACAGGATTCTGATGTAACCGAGTGACAGAGCAAAATGCTGAAATTAGAATAAAAGTGTAAGTAAAAGTATCTAGTAAAATATCACCATTTCCATATACAGTGCAATCACAATACAAATGTAATTCCTGTAACCAGCCTCTGTAACAGGCTCACCCTCATGACACTGGCAGCCCCCCATGCTGGGAGGGAACAAGTGGATTGAAACCAGCTCAAGTCCATTGTCCTCTTCAAAGTTGTTTCATTAGTTGTTCAGTTTTTCTACCCTGTGTTGGGATAAACCACATATATGCTCTCCCTGTGCTGATCTTGTTGATTCACAGAGACATTTATACTCTTTTGATGAACTCAAGAAAGTATTTACACCACCACTGAACAGTGATACAGTCACTTGACCCACTCAACTGACATAGCCGTTTTGCTAAAACACAGGCCACCCTCTGGTCCCCTTTGTGCTGAGCTAAATTGAGCTTTCTTTGCAACAGCTCTGATCAGTCACGTCCTGTATTCCTGTAGGTGCCTTACGGGCACATTGCCTTTGCCCATCTCCTTTGAACCCTCTCCTGAGGGCATTTATTAGTCTATCACACACTCCCGCTCTGAACTATGGTGAGCACCTCCCACCCTGACCCTAGTGCTACCTAGAATGATTTTTGTACAAGTGCCCTGTGCTGCTGCCATGTGTCCTGGAAGTGTATGACCTGCTGCAAAGCCCAGGCGTCTTGTGTGCACATCCCTGAAGCAAGGAGGCAAATGCAGACTTTTCTCCAGACTTCTCAGTATGTTTGAAATGCACTCACTCCTCAACCTAATGATGTGTAATAGTATTCTGTCACTGGAATTTTCCAGCACTTATGATTGTTCATGTATCAATATGTGTCCAGACAATTTCTTCAGGCCACACGGCCATTATGTTAAGAGGCAAGAAGCTGATAACACCAGCGAACAGGGCGGCCAGTGCACTGACCTTCGCCAAAGTAGACACCGTTTCGCAGGGAGATAAGAGTTTCCCTCTTCCATGGGTGGGCTGCAGGAGTGACCAATGAGCGTGGACAACCGCCAAGGTCCGCTCTCGCCTTCCTCTTTATAACTCGGCCTGCGAGGGCAGTTAGCACAACCTGCTCTGAGTGTTCATTGCGAGGAGCCGGAGACCTCACTCTCTTCCACAAAGATGCTGACTCAAGCTGAGAAGGCCGCCGTGGTCACCGTCTGGACAAAGGCGGCCAACCAAGCCGATGCCATTGGGGCAGAATCACTGGAGAGGTAAGTCACTCAAATCCTCCTAGGAGGGGGCCTCATCTAGCTTTGCTGTGTTGCAGAGTGTATTGCTATGTGTAGGATGTCTCTGCGTGGAACTTGCATGAGATCGCACTGGGAATGGTGGGAATGAGATTCTGTGATCACCTTATCCTCCTCCTTATGTGGGCTCAGCTTCTGGCTCTGGAGACCTGTCTCTGCCAACGGGGTGCAGAGCCCTGTGGGATAAGGGCCAAGGCTGCCTGGCTGCTGAGCTTGGGGTGTTGGGGAGTTTGGGGCCGCACCATCAGATACTGATGAGGAAGGACTCAGCTGTGCCTTGGAGAACACCCCTTGGGGCAAGTCCTCTAGAATTCAGCAATTACACAGAAATCGCTGATTAGTTCTGTGTTATTTAGTATACGATTTACTGGAATTACATCTTTGCTACTAAACTCTAGCAGATGTTCTCAAAATCTTGTGGTAAGCCATAATTTTCTACTCAGTTCTACAGGTTTCTTTCCGCTTATAGCAATTTAGAAGAATTAATAGCCAGGATCACTGTAGAGGAATTCAAAATCACTCACATTCAGAGTCCTGAAATAGGGTTATCACAATTAGGAAATGAACTTAAAGTGGCTTATTGTATGAGTGATGTAGTTCCTATTGCTATATAATAAGCAGAGGATAGCTGTCCAATAAATTAATTGGATACTCATATTTCATTGATCCAGCTGATATATAATAGACCATTAAGAAATAATACAACTGGACTCTGGATGAAGTATATCACAGTAAACAGAATAGATACTGAAAGAATCTACTCTAAATACATTAGCTTCTACAGGGATATCCCTTTCAAATAAGCCAAGCTGCTTTTAAGGAAGTCCCTACTTCTTCCAAAAGAAGTTCACCCAAATGAAGCAAGCTGGCATGAAAGGGAAAATAGTCTGCAAATTGTTCCAAAGCAATTAAGTTAACCAAAGTTATTCAGATGTTATTTACAGCTCAATCTAAAGCACTGTGATGCTCTTTCAGAGACTCAGAGTGCCATTCTTATTGATTCTGGTTCATTCAGCTCAGATGAGTTTGCAGATCCTGCTAACTGGCTGACAGTGTAATACAAGAAATATAGGTGACGATCTCGGTGCATTATTTATTAATAAAACATTACTTTTAAAAAGCTTTAGACCACTGGCTAATCTGTACATCTTATAGAAGTGTTTTAAAAACAAAAGCATCACAGGTCTTACAAGCTTCAAGGCTCCAAAGCTCTGTTACAATAGCTGAATGAGTGTCCTGCTGCAGCTGGTGGGTGTACAGCACACATGTCCTTGAATTTACATTCTCCATGAAATGTATCCTGCTAAATTTAATTCTCTTGTTCTCCTTCAGGCTTTTCTCCAGCTACCCCCAGACGAAAACCTACTTCCCTCATTTCGATCTCAGCCAAGGCTCTGCTCAGCTTCGTGGTCATGGCTCCAAGGTCATGAACGCTGTTGGGGAAGCTGTCAAGAACATTGATGACATTAGAGGCACTTTGGCCAAACTCAGTGAGCTGCATGCTTACATCCTTCGGGTGGACCCAGTGAACTTTAAGGTGAGCAAACACAAACAGACACTTCAGGGATGAAAACTGCCAGTCACAAAATTAGAGTGCAAAGCTAATTTCAGCTAATGTCAGCTTAATCCCTGACTGCACTTAGAGCCTCGTCAACTCGTGTTGCTGCTTTGCCATCTGGTTATTAACCTGAGATTGGATCTTTTCATAGAAGATCTACTCTAGCTCAAGCAAAGAACTATTCAGGGAGCTCCCGTGGTTGGTGTTAGACAGACCTGAGTCCCTGCTGCCTTTGTGGCAATATGTGAATCTTCTTCACAAATAGATTATAGTATCACCTTCCTTGAACAAAGTTTTACTAAATTCTAAACAATATTTCCACTTTTCTTGTATTTCCCTTTGGTAAAGGGCAAAGGACATTTGGAAGGAGGGAGTGTCATCGAACTGTACCTTTTTCTCCATGCAAAAGGCAACTCTGACTTTCCACACTTCAGCATAAGACAGCAGTATTAACTGCCTAGGACATGCATTTGTCATTCCAGAGCAGATTGGGAGTATGGCTTGTTACAGATCTTTAGGCTGAGGTCTGTAACTGATCATAATGGATTTTATCTTGTTTTCCCTTCCAGCTGCTTTCCCACTGTATCCTGTGCTCTATCGCTGCCCGCTATCCCACTGACTTCACCCCAGAAGTTCATGCCGCGTGGGACAAGTTCCTGTCCAGTGTTTCCTTTGTTCTGACTGAGAAGTACAGATAAATGACCTTCACAGAGGGTGAGGGATGCATGTCCATGGTATGCCACAGCTGCCAAGCTCTCAAATCCTCTATATAGGTTCAGTCATCTGCAAAATCCAATAAATAATTCAAATGTGAGCAATGGTCTCTGTGTTTTCACCTTTGCTTGTTCCACCTACACCTTGCTGTTCACCCAGAGGTATTCTGACATCCTTACAAAAGATGGAGGGGAAAATGCTAAGCTATGTAAGTTCACATGTGTAGTGGGAGTAACATAACATTGAGAAGAAGCTCAGACAGACTAGAGCCCTGTGTGCTGCTGCTTACTGTTCAGAAAATGCATTTACCAGAGATAAGGCTGATGATGAATCAGTCTTTTTCTCCATTGGGATATTGATTGGGATTTTCATTGGACCTATCTGGAAAAACAAACAAAAAAAAAAAAAAAAGGAAAGCAGAAGAAAAAAGGGGTAAAGTGTATGTTTCTTGTGCTGCTGTTCCCTGGAGCTGTCAGTGGGCACTTTGGAAAACAGCCCAGGCTATTTTGAACACAACCTGCATTGCCATTTGTTGTGATGTGACCACAGTCACACTGGTCATCATTCCTCTAACTGCCCTGATGCATACTCCACGGAGTCTAGGGAAGGTACTTGATATGGTACTTGATACTTCTATTTTTCATTAAAATCTTGGGCTATCATACTGGGAAGATAGGCTTGGTAAGGGGAATAACCCCCTCAGCTTGAAATATCCAGTTTTTATACTGGGGACTATGCAGTCATTTGAAGTTTGGGAGTAGTACTGACCACTGGAAGTCTCTCTTGATGATAGCTGGAGGACCTGAATTTCCAGGGTTTCTCCAGAAAGGGGCACCAGTGAAAAACACAGTACAGAGGGTCACCCAGGGGGGAGCAGCGGGATCATCCTCAAAAACACGATTGTGATTCATTGGCCCAGGCCCTCCAGCCAGCAGCCTGGCTCTCGAATGATAAAAGCTGTGTGAGCTGTATCATTCACATCCTTGCTTCCTCTTCAAAAGGTTTTCCAAGACTCTCCAATTACACATTGTTTCTCCAAGAAAAACAAAGTGATTTTTTGAGCAATCTGAAAATGAAAAGCCTCTTTCTTTGGGGGTATATTCAGCTACCTAAGTGACCCACACACTGTGTGCAGGCCAAAGACTGCATTTCTAGGTAAGTTCCCCACACATGTGCAACAAACCAAATAGCCAAGGCCTCTTATCCCAGAAACACAGAATCACTGAGGTTGGAAGGGACCTTTAGAGATCATCTAGTTCAACCCTCCTGCACAAGTAGGCTTGCCTAGAGCACAATGCACAAGATTGAGTCCAGGTGGGTTTTGAATATCTCCAGAGGAGACTCCACAGCCTCCCTGGTCACCCTATTCCAGGGCTCTGTTACACTCATAGTAAAGAAGTTTTTCCTCAAATTCAGATGGAAATTCTTGTGTTTCAGTTTGTGGCTCTTACCTCTTGTCCTGTCCCTGACCATTACTGAAAACAGCCTGGCCCCATTCCCTTGACACACTCCCTTCGGATATTTGTACAGACTGATAAGATCCCCTCTCAGTCTTCTCTAGGCTAAACAGGCCCAGCTTTCTGGGTGTTTTCTCACAAAGGGGATGCTTAGATCCCCTAATCATCTTTGTAGCCCTGCGCTGGACTCAGTCCAGTAACTCCATATCCCTCTTGTACTGGGGAGCCCATAACTGGACACAGTACTCCAGGTGCAGCCTCACCAGGGCTGAGCAGAGGAGGAGGAACACCATAGGATCACCTCTCTCAACCTGCTTACAACGTTCTTCTTAATACATCCCAGGATACCATTGACCATCTTGGCTACAAGGGCACATTGCTGCCTCATGGTCAACTTGTCTCCCAGGCCCAGTACTTTCAGGTCCTCCTCTGCAGAGCTGCTCTCCAGCAGGTCAAGCCTCCACCCGTGCTGGTGCCTGCAGTTATTCCTCCTGGGGTGCAGGACCCTGCACTTGCCTTTGTTGAACTTCACGAGGCTCCTGTCCACCCACCTCTCTACCCTGTCCTGGTTCCTCTGAAAGGCAGCACAGCCCTCTGGTGTGTCAGTGAGGGGTTGATGTCTAAGGATTGAGTGACACCTATTTATTTTGCTGAGCTATATCTCCTTGTAGGAAGATATTTTTGCTGAGCTATATCATCCTTGTAGGAAGATATTTTTCAACTTGCATTCATTGTTCATGTGTGTCTTAGACGTCTTTTTTTTACATAAAAAGATGGGTGCAAAGTCTTAGATAAGCCTTGATCAACAAGCCCAAATTGCCATTGGGTGTTTCAGTTCTCCTTTCAGTTACAAAATAATAACTTTGAGAGTTGTATTCATTCACAGCTCTTGAGACTCAAAATATAGGCACTCCATTTAGACAGAGAGAAAATACTGAAGCTACCAAATTGCTCCCAAATTGTTGCATGAAGTCTACACTGACATTTGCTGTGGCTAACAAATTCTAATACATTGCATGCTTTAAGAGTTTCTGGTAACCTGAATGTTTAAATCAACAATTTATACAGCAGGTCAGCATATGATATGTCCCTAATCAAAAAGCCAAGTGAACACCAATGACTTCAGTCTGAGCTTTAATGAGGAATGTAAGAGCCACCAACCACCACATGCCCTGTGGAATGTTCTTGTGTTTATGGGGATAAGCAGGAGCATGCCTTGGGATGGGAACAAGCAATGGATCGTGGCTTGGAAAGGTACAAACTTGGCAAAAAACACATGCTGAAAACGGAGGTTCCCAGTGAGTCTGGACATGTCTTTGGAGAAATGTTGTTTCCCATAGCAGATCCCTGGCAGTATCTGAGGGGACTTGACACCAAATTGCCCACAGCTCCCAGGCTGAGGCACTGGGGACGCTCTGTAGGCAAAGGCAGCCATGGAAAGGAGAAAGACATGAGAGTCAGGTCCACATCCAAGATCCACCATGACATCGGTGGTGAGGAGGCACGGAGAGGCCGGCGAAGGGGGGACACAGCAGCTCTGCACAGGGATGCCCAGAGAGAAGACAGGGAAGAACTGGACCACGGCTGTCCTGCAGCACCCACCGGAGGTGCCCACACTTGCTGACCCGCTGCTGGGAGGCAGCACTTCCAGGCGTCTTCCTATGATGCCCGCAGGCAGCAGGACTGAGGTGCAACCCCTCACAACAGCCCAGGCAAATGGCAGGAGCCAGCCAGGGTCCCCTCCCGACTGGGCCATGTCCTCTAGGTCCCGCCGGAGCCCCGCAGCGCTAGGCAGCCGCCCCCTGGGCCCGGCGCTGTGTGGCCACGGCCCCCCGCAGATAAGATAAGGGCTGAGGGAGGTGCAGGCTGACGGCCGCATCTATAAGAGGGCGGCCTCACGGGTGGCTCCACCACAGAGCCTTGTGTCACCGCCGTCACAGCACACCGTGCCATCCCACACCGCGCCGCATCGCCAGCCGCTGCCATGCTGACTGCTGAGGACAAGAAGCTCATCCAGCAGGCCTGGGGCAAGGTCCAGGAAGACTTCGGGGGCGAAGCCCTGGACAGGTGCGGGCTAGGAGCCCCATGACAGGCTGGGGATGCAGGTGGGGAAGCACCAGGGGTTCCATGGACCAGAGGGTGCAGGGGGAAGGACCAGAAGGGCGCAGGCTGGGGGTCAGGGCATGTGGGTCCCCCATAGGCCATAAGGGCCTGGTCACCGCCTTGGGGAATGTGAGCACTGACCGGCCTCTCTCCGGCAGGATGTTCACCACCTACCCCTCGACCAAGACCTACTTCCCCCACTTCGACCTGCACCATGGCTCCGACCAGATCCGCGCCCATGGCAAGAAGGTGGTGGCTGCCCTGGGTGTTGCTGTGAAGAGCATTGACAACCTCAGTCAGGCCCTGTCTGAGCTCAGCAACTTGCACGCCTACAACCTGCGTGTGGACCCTGTCAACTTCAAGGTGAGCCGGGGGGCTAGGGCGGCCCGGGGGCCAGGTCAGGGGCCGTGGCGACTGTGCTGAACCCTGTGTTTGCCTCGCAGCTGCTGTCGCAGTGCTTCCAGGTGGTGCTGGCTGTGCACCTGGGCAAGGACTACACCGCCGAGGTCCACGCCGCCTTCGACAAGTTCCTGTCTGCCGTGGCCTCTGTGCTGGCTGAGAAGTACAGATGAGCC
This sequence comes from Crypturellus undulatus, assembly GCA_013389825.1. Taxonomy (NCBI): domain Eukaryota; kingdom Metazoa; phylum Chordata; class Aves; order Tinamiformes; family Tinamidae; genus Crypturellus; species Crypturellus undulatus. The sequence goes on along the minus strand of VWPW01031860.1, from coordinate 27,112 downwards.
ACCCGCGCTGCCGCCGCTCTTGCCCACATGTTCAATAAAAATGCCTTTGCCACACCACTGTGTCCGTGTGTGCTGGGGCAGCGCGGCACGGGTTGGGGGAGCTCTCCCTGGGTGTCCCCGCAGTGGTGGTGGTGGGGACTGTCTCCCGTGCGCTCCAGGGCCCTGTCTGCTTGGCGCTGCCGTCAAGGCAGGGGACCCTGGGGTCTGCCCTGTGCCAAGACTGCTCCATTCTGGCCCTGTCCGCAGGCTGACGGCAGCACCTCAGCAACAGCGCCATGGATCCTGGCCTCTCACTTCATTGTGTCCATGCCCTTCTGGGGAACGGGAGGGGATAAGGATGTGCGAAGCTCAGTTTTGTTCTTGGTGATCCCAGGGTCTTCTTGGAGCTGTTTACATCCCTACCCCGTGGGGTTGAGCCTACCCCACGGGGTAGGCTCAACCCGTCTTGGCTCCAGTTTTTGCAGTGAGTGCTAAGGGCTTGATTCAGACACTGGGAGCTGAGTGCCTGCATGAGCTCCGCTGAAGCAGTCAGACAAATTCATACAGCAAAGAAAGATAAAAGCACTGCTGACCATCAAGCACAAACATGATCTCTGACTCCAGCCCCTGACCAACAAATCCCTCTCGACTGCCATGGAAATGCCCACCACATCTGCCCTGGGCATCTGTCCTTGTCAGGGTTCTGGGGGTGGGAGCGGAGCCAGGCAGGGTCTGCATGGGGACCCTGGTTTGACATTTCTGGAGCCTGAATCAAAAAATTCACAGGGAGGTGACAGGTTGAATCAGCCTTCAGTTTGCTCTAAATTGTGACAAAAGAGGGAGGAAATGAGAGTTTGTGAGAGTTGAAAAGGTGGGCTGGGTTTGGGGTGCAGACAACAGGTGCCAGGTGTCCCGGGACCTGGTGCTTTGGAGCACAGGTCTGGAGAGCTTGCAAGTACCTTCAGGAGCCCACTGAACTTTTCATTCATTCCCAGCAGCGTCATCCAAGTCCCAGCACGTTTGTGCACATTTACACCCATTTACTCTTATACCTGCAGTTCAGAAGGCTCTGCCACCTTTGCAATCTGCCCCACTGGTGTTTTTCATGGGCGGCAAAAGCATCATGTCATCGGCTTGGCTTCTTGGAAGACAAGCTCCCCCCTCCTCCTGTGCTCTGAGATGCTGCCAGGTTGTGCTAATCTCCCCTGAACATGAACGATAAGAACCTTCATCCCCATGGAGGAAACAGAGCATGAGCTGTCCCCCCACCCCTGTGGACTTGCTCTAGAAACTGCTAGAAGCTCTGCAGCCTTCCTCATCTTCCTCACCTCCTCACCGTTCTCGTGTGGACTCACAGCTCCCCACGGTCCCAATGGTCTCAGGCACCTTCCCTCCTGAGCACGAGCTCCTACCCAGATGTCAGTACCTGGCGCTGACTCCTGGGGACCAAAGTCCCCCACTCCCGGGAGCTGGGAGTGCCCACTCCTGTGCGGGTGGATGTGGCAGTGTGTGCAGGGGCAAGGGCTGGGGCCATGCTGTATGGAGGTGTGTGCAGGTGCTGTGTGTGTGTACAGGGACTGCGTGTGCACAGTTGCTGTGCTGGTTGACTGTGCACAGTAGCTGTGCCAGGTGACTGCACAAGTGCAGCGCGTGCGTGCAGGGACAAGGCAAGCAGAAGGACTGTGCCGTATGGCAGCACGTACAGGCACTGGATGTGTACAGGGACCGTGTGCCATGCCAGCAGGCAGTGCATACAGGCGCAGTGTGTGCATACAGGGACCAGGCTGCCCACACGCACACAGCACTGTGCCCATCACAAGCCCCGACACCATCTCCCCAGCACAGATCCCGCAGGGCACCGCTGCTGCGCCAGCGCTGCAGACCCCAGCCCCGGTCCTACCCCCGGACCCGCTCCCCAGGGGCTGCTACCAGTGGCGACTCCGCCTGGCCGGACTCCAGCATCGCAGGGGCCGGGGCCAGGGCCGGGGCGGGCGGGGCCCCCGCACTGCATATAAGGGCGGCGGCGGCCGTGGGGGCCACCCGTGCTGGGGGCTGCCAACGCGGAGTTGCAACCATGGTGCTGTCCGCGGGTGACAAGACCAATGTGAAGGGCATCTTCGGCAAGATCGCCGGCCATGCTGAGGCGTATGGAGCGGAGACCCTGGAAAGGCAAGTGTCCATGCCCATCTGCCTGCCCCTGCTCTGCCTATCCCCGTTGTGTCTTGCTGCTCCCATATTCTCCCTATCTACACCAGCTCCCCATTCTAACCTCTGTCTATCCCTGCCTCCTCGCTGTCAGCCCCCCCAGCCATGTCCCACCAGCCCTCATCCTCTCTGCCCTGCAGGATGTTCACCACCTACCCCCCGACCAAGACCTACTTCCCCCACTTCGATCTGCACCATGGCTCTGCTCAGATCAAGGCGCACGGCAAGAAGGTGGTGAACGCCCTGATCGAGGCTGCCAACCACATCGATGACATTGCTGGTGCCCTCTCCAAGCTCAGCGACCTCCATGCCCAAAAGCTCCGTGTGGATCCCGTGAACTTCAAAGTAAGTGCTCAGGAAGGGGCAAACCAGCCTGAGACCCCTCCGGTCCTATCTCTGTGCCATCTGGCTGCCCCCTCAACTTGCTTGCTCATGATCTCCCTTTGCCTTTCAGCTGCTGGGCCAGTGCTTCCTGGTGGTGGTGGCCATCCATCACCCCTCTGCCCTGACCCCAGAGGTCCATGCTTCCCTGGACAAGTTCCTGTGCGCCGTGGGTACTGTGCTGACTGCCAAATACCGTTAGACAGCACTGAGGTTGAAGCTGGACTGTGTTCACCGCCAGCCCTCCTACAACAAGCAGCCAAATGATCTGAAATAAAATCTTGCATTTGTGCTCTAGCCTTGGTGTCCTGCTCTTATCACTGCATGTGGGGAGGGATTCGGGATCAGGAGGGTTCCGCTCGGGAGCTCCGTGTCTGCCTGCACCCAAAATTGAGTGCCCTCATGCCAGGTGGGGACACGGAGCAAAGAGGCTCCCATGCTCCAGGTTTCCTGCTTCCACCTTTGGGTGACGGTGTTCCCTAGGTGACACCACCTGTGAGCTGTGGGGCTCCTGGCACAAGAGGAAGGACAATTCCAGACACTGGCACATGGGAAAGGCGACAGAGCCTAACTCTTGGGAAGTCCCTACAGTCCCAGCCTGTCTAGGCTTTTTCCTTAGAGCACCCATCTCAACCTTGGGATCTCTCCTTATGTAGCAGGGAGAGCCCCACACACCCCCTACCCCAGTCAGACTGAGCTGCATGCTGAAAGATGTGTCTTGTCCTGCAATGCCCATGGACACCATGGCCACTGGTGACTTCAGGCATCTGTGACCATCTGCACGGCAGCACAGCAGGGACTCTGGTGAATAACAAGCCCTGGAGACCTCACAGTGCAAGGGCAGGTTTCTATCCATCTCCACCACAGCCAGGAAACGGGGCTGTGCAGCACATGTAGAATTTCTTCTGTTTCCCTCTACCACTGTATTTCTAGGAACTTCTCTGGCGGGGGGTATGTGCAGAGGGGGCCAGGAGGCCAGGGGAGACCAGTGGATATGGTTTGCCCCAAGGTGAGCCTTGGGATATACCTGGTGCAGCCCCAGATCCTGCTCCTTGGGCCTGGAATCTCATCTGGGAAGGCAGAAATGGGGCAGGAAGAAGAGAGCAGGATGCACTGGGGTGCTGGGGACCCCAAAGCAGTGTGCTCCCTGCTCCATACTCCTTGCTCCGCGCTCCTGGCCCGTATCACCGCCAGCAGCGGGGCTGGCAGGCAGCGGGGCGGGCGGGGGCTGCGGGCAGCCGATAAAGGAGCCGTGTGGGCTGCCCTCCAGCCCTGGGTGTGGTGGGAGAGCTCAGCAGCAGATAGCCCAGGGGGCCGAGTAACAGCCAGGGCTGGGGAGCTCGCACCAAGGGGAAGGTTCGAGAAGCCCTGGCGTGAAACCACGGCCCAGGCATGGGCTGAAGCTGCCACAGACCCCTTTGGCCCTGGCACTCATGTGCCACAGGGGTCCACTCCCATGTGAGGCTGGATACTGTCCCAGTCCTGTGGCCTGCAGCAGTGGGCACCAAGGCATAAACCACCAGTGTAAGCCAGTGCCAAATGCAGCACAGACCTGAGCTGCTCTGCTGGAGTCTTGTAGTCCTGGGCGCAGCAAAACCGCTGCGCGTGGGCGAGTCTGTGGGCAAGGAAAGGGCTGCGTGGTGGTCTGAACGTGAGGCGTGCACGCGTGTGCCGTGTGAGCGCACAACCACGTACGTGCGTACGTGCACATGGGCAGCAGTGCGTGTGCAAGCCATGGGCAGCATGTGTGGAGGGGAAAAGCGAGTGTGTGCACACATGGGCGTGCATGTGCTGAGGGGCCCTGTGTGTGGGGGGGCAATGTGGCATAAGGCGTAACATAGCGGGACAGTATGTACCTGGGGGACAGCGGCTTGGCAGCTGTCCAGGCTGCCTCCCCCAGGCTCTCACTTCCCATTGCTCTCCTGCCTTGTTTCGTCCTGGATATCGCAGTGTTTCGCGGCAGGCAGTGGGATTGTGGCAGTGCCCTGGCTGGGGCCCAGGGCAGAGGTGCTTTCTTAGCTCCTATGCAGAAAGCACGGGGCGCAGATGCTTCCCTGGCTGGGACAAACCTGTCGGAGGACAGTCTGAGCTCCAGCAGGGGGGACATGTTTGAGCACAGACATTTGCCCCTGCTGCCACAAGATGGAGGTCTCCAGCCATGGCACTTTTATCGGGGCCAGCCAGACGGTGCAGAGGGGCCAAGTTCAGCCCTGAGCTGTTGCCTTTGGCAAGGAAGAGATCCACAGGAGCAGGTCCCCAGCAGGCCCTGAAGTTCCCAGCAGGGATGGATCATGGACCCTTCCCCAGCAGGCCAGTTTCAGCCCTGGGACTCCATTCAGTTGTGGGGCCCAACTGAATCCCTCCGGGCTTGCGGCAGAGGAGCACGTGGCTTCTGGGCTCCCAGTGCGAGCAGCAGCAACCCTCAGTGACTATAGGGTTTTGTGCCCCAGGACACGGAGTGCCGGAGGGGCCATCCATACTGAGGCAGACTCCTGCCTGCCACCAGCTTGGCTGATGGTTGGGCAGGTAGGGGCGGTGGGGGCAGATTGAACCTTGCACAGCACAAACAGCATTAACAATGACCATCCTGCTGTGGAAATGCTTCAAGGGGTTGTCCTGACAGTTTTTGTCCATGGGAATCATCCTGAAGCACCACTTCAGCCCGAGATGTTCCACAAAGAACCTGGAGCAGGAAGAAGTATTTAGTAGTGTTAGAAAACAAGAAAGCAAGTAAGAAAGTCCAGTTTGGGGCAGAGTGCTTCTTAAGTGAAGAAGTTCACACAGTAACAAACTGTGCAAATGAAGGTTGCCTCCAGTGACACAAGGAAATTAAAGGCTGTTCTTGAAAACGATCCAGCTTTGATTGAAGTGGGATTTTCAGTACTCCTCCCTCCTCTGATGTGTCAGAAGGGTATGCAGTATCTTGGGGCTTTGCTTGTACATAGGGTTGCACTGGGCAGAGCACATGTTCCCCTGGGTATGGCCTCTGCTCCAGAGCAACCTGTCAAAGCAACCTGTCAACCAGCAAACTCCATACACACAAGCATGGTGCATATACATTCACCCTTTCCCAAGCAAAGGAGCCAAAAAACATTCAGGTGGTCTGCGGGTATCAGCAGTCTTCTGTTCCGTTTTCTGAATATCTAACACATGGAACCAGAAAGTCCTCTCATCAGCCAGCATTTCCAGCACAGCAACATGTGTGGAAGGAGTCTCCTTCCTGTGTCTCCAGCATTTGCTCTTACACAAGGGCTGTTACATTTCTCCATTTCCAGCTATGCAAAACACACACACTAGTGCTGTGAGTTAGAATGGGGAGCCATGTAAAACCCTCTGATTTAACAGGACTTGCAACTCCTTTATGTCACTGCTGCCACAAGGGAGCTTTATCCTCTGCAGTTTGGCAAGTCACTTGGATGTGGTCTCCACCATGCGCCAGTGGGCTGCATGTGCAGAATGAAGTCTGAAGCTGGTATCAAGTGGGTTTGACAAGTTAGAAGTTTATCTAAAATATCAGGGCCTAGTGGATGGACTCACCACAGGGTGGAAAAGAGTGGGATGGGACACTCAGCCTCAGCAAGTCAAGACTGCAGGAGAACAGGGCACGATAGTATCTCCCACAAGACAGGTCAAAACACAAATGGGAGATGTTTCAACATGGGCTGAAGCTCCCCAGCTGGTACGTTCAGACAGCCAATTTCTAATAACCACCATCATAAAGAACTTACAACATCAAGATGCCCAAACAAGCTGCCAGCAACCATGCAGGACAACGTGGTCCCTAAGTTCCCTGGGAGAATGTAGTGTGTGGCTGTCTGCAGATAGTCTCTCCCTGAGCTAATTTTAACTGCTGTACTGCTTTGGGACCTGCAATCAGGGCAGCACTGGTTGCTTGAAACAGTTCAGGTTAGATATTTCCCCTCTTCTTGCCCAGGTTGGTTTTACAGTATGAACTGCTGCAACTCCAGCGGCGGAGGGAGGCAGGGGAGGCAATCTCTGCATTGCCACAGCCCCAGCAGGATGCAATAGCACCTGGCTACGTGGAAGGGTGGACTTGCGGGGCAGGACCCCATGTCCAAGAGGCAGAGAGTTACTGCAGGCAGCTTCAGGGTTAAGAAGGAAGATTAACATCTTCAGGGGAGTCTGATATCGCCACTATCTGGAGGCCTTTCTCTGCAGTAAGCAACATTTCCTCTAAAAGCACAAAACATCTACCTTAGAGACTCACAGAACAACCTGATTATGTTTTTACATAACAGTCAGAGAAGAAAGCAATATCCTAAAGCTTATTTTTACTAAAAACAGAACTAAAATGACATCAAGAAAACAGGTTTGACAGTTTCGACTTAGCCAATCAGCTGCAACAGTTTTGCCACTCTCCCGAGGGTTCACAAACAGCTTTGGCCGGGTGGCTTGGACATTACTCATATCAGCATCTGATAAAAAAGTCCTGGCTGCTTAGAGAGTGCTTTTTCTACAAAAAGGGGAGGTACAAGTGAGGTTATAAGCTGCTGTCTTTGCTTTTGGAAAAAGTCAAGCATCCTACATGAGTTTGCCAAGCATTTCCCTTTCAAAATGCATTTTGCCATGTAGCAGAGAATGAAGGGGAAGACACAGAATTCAGTTCGTATTGAAAGCTGCTCTTAGGACACCAGCAGAGAGATGCTCTAATTGGAAAGAGATGAAGGAAAATGTTCTCATGCATATGCAAACCTTTCTTATATACATCCCATATCGTTATCCAATATGCCAATAGTGCCAAGAGTGTTTGGTACAATCTATCAGCCCTTTGCTGAAAAATAATCTAATTTGAAATGTTTTGTTCTCTGAAATATTAATGGTTGTTACTCATCTCTTTCTTTGGTTGACTGTCCCACCATTTTTTGTGAATCAAAGTTGCTTGTTTTACAGTTCCTTAGTTTTTTTTCCTTTTATCCTATAATGAAAATAAACACTATTGCCTTTATTCTGCAACTCCACCATCCTCCACCACTTCTAAAATAAATTGACTGTTTAGAGATGGTTTCAATCAGCCATTGAGGTAATGAGGATTTTTTTTCAGGCAAACAGTTTGAAAACACAGGAATGATTTAAATATGCTTTAATTCACTCTTTTCAGAATCTACACACTTTCTCCAATTAGTGTTTTGCCAGTTGTGTTAAGGGCTTCATCAAAATTGATATTCTAGTGAAGGGTGACTCTGTTTTCTGTTTTCTGTGACTACTTTCTTTGCCCACTGAATCAATGCCTTCTTTGTGAGAGGGCATTGATCGTTTTCTTTTTGGCCTTTCCTCATTTTATTTTGGGCCTTTGAGACCCTTGGGAGTTACCTCTTGCTTTGTGCCTTGCTCTTTTGACTGTGTGCCTAAATGCTTGTGCTGTTTTTTAATATTTGTTGTTAACCAGTTTGCCTCGTCTCCAGTTTGTGGTTCTCTTTTCATGCCTGAGAGCACAGATTTACCAGGATAGTTTCTCCCTGCTCTTCCTTTGCATTGATATGCGTTATACTTGGGCCCTTACATCTTTGTTTTATAGATTTTTCACCAGTGCTTGATTTCTACCAGTGAGACATTTGTGCTCCCAGCTGAGCAGTCACATCAGCCATCAGCAGCTGCACAGCTGTACCAGTCCCACCAGACAGAGCAAAGCTGATTCAACATTTTTTTCCTAAAGTAAAAATAAGCATTAGAGAAAACTGAAACATTGTCTGCTCTCATTTGTCAACACAAAATGTTTAACATAAAAAGCAATAGCTTAGCAATACTCTTTGCTAGTCTCCCTGAAATTTAACCCATTTGTAATCCAGGCCTCTCTCTGTGAGCTCCCATGACTGGCAAGCCATGAAGTGCTTGAAGTGATGAATGCCCTTTCCTTGGAGATGTTCAGGAGAGAACCCACCTTTTAGATCTTATATCTGAGATGAAGAGGAGCAGATTGGTGGTGACGTGATGTTGGTGACAGATTCCTTTTCAGGGCCATCATTGCTATATCGAAGCCACTCATCAGCTAAGTGGGGAAAGCTTTCCATAATTGCTCTGCACTGCTTTCCCACTTCCTTTGTGTGGCCGACAAAGTCTTTTTTTGGTAACTAGATCTAGCCAGATTTCCACGGAGATTGTAACACTAGCAACTCCTGTCATTGAGATGACGATGTTTTCCTGTCAGCTCTGCTTGATGCTGTCTCCTGGGAATTGATTACATTTTCAAAACAGAGATGGGAGTTGACTGGAAATGTAAACATTGTTTTGTCCTGCTGGATGTCCCATCTTCCTGCTACCCACCAGCCACATGAGAAGGTCTGAACGTGGTTAGGAATGGTGAGACTGAGAACAGAAATACTGGGTCGGATCGTTGGTCCATTTCTCTCCATGTTTTCTCCAGCAAGAAGGCCATGCTATTTAGGAGGGCAAAGGAGCCTGGCCATTTCCATCCGTGCATTCCCCCCATGCTCCTCCAGCATCCACAACAGCAGCAATAGCAGCTTCAGAGAGTACATTCCTGCCTATTGCATCCTGCATCTGTTTATGGACCTGATGTCCATGAATTTGCCTGTCCCTGTATAAACCTGCTGATCCTGTTTATTTCCACAGCCTCCTGCGGCAGCAGGTTCCAGAAGTTCAGCCTCCCTGTGTCGTGTAGAAAGTCCCTTTTATCCATATTAAACTAGTCTCGTGGATGCGATGTATCACCAGTATAGTAGGATCTGATGAACACCAGTTCCACATGTACCTTACCTGTCACTGCCATGATTCTGTAAACTTTGTCCTTTCAGCTCCCTGCTCTCTAGGCTGAAAAATCCCAGCCTTCCCAGGCCCTCCTCACAAAGCAGCTGTCCCATCTCTTGGATCATCTCAGTTGCCCTTCCTGGCATTCCCTTTAAGTCCACTAGTTCTTAGATTCAAAGACCAGAACCACAAAGATGTGGATGCACCAAACTTTTACCAGCAGCCAAATTATACCCTCTGTGCTGTCTTCAGAGCCCTTCCTGATGAAGTCCCCATGCTTCGCTGGCTTTTGGGGCTACTTCTGCACTTCAAACCTACAATTTTGGTGACTCATCAATGAAGACTCCAGAATCTCTTCACTGAGCTGGGCCAACCAGTTCAAGTTCAACATCTCCTGTTTTAGATAACATTTCCCTAGCTGTGTCACCTTACCTACCCTGAAGCTGGTCAGGCACGTAATTTCCATTCATGAATAACACTGAAAGCTTCATGGAGCAAACTTGGGACTGAGAATTAGAAAGCTGTATTTATTTTGCTGCACATTTTCCTGTTTGTATCATTCCCTTTGCCGGGCTGCCTTGAAGGACGATATGGAAGAGCACAACCACTTCTACGAACCAGCTGATGTCTGGCCTGCTCTGTACGGGCAAGGGAGGAAAGGAGACCCTGCAGTGACTGTCAAATGGGGCACTTGAGGTTACAAAGCCACTTAGCCAAAGGGGAAGGAAAAGAGAGCAACCCACAGAGCTGCTAAGACAATGACAATATTTTAATGATCTCATGTGTTTGCAGCAGCTATCAGTCCAGAGGCAATGTGTCCTATAGCATCCACCACGCCAGGCCGTGCTGGAATGCTTAGCCAAGGGAACAGAGGCAGGTCTAAGGAACCTGAGGCCTGAGAAAACAGATATTGAACCTTGTTGGTGACCTGACGCTGCAGTTGTCCTTGGGTCTTCTAAACCTTGACTTTGAACCCCATGGTCAGTCCATGAGGAGAATAATTAGAGGTAGCAAGTTATTCATAAGGACTGAGTGATCATGAGCTGACTGATGTCTTCGTGTTGAACACTAAGTTAACAAAGAGTGGGAATAAAATGTTGTTTGGTCTTATTTCAGAAGAGCAAACTTTTAGCAACAATAAAATTAACTGGGTGAACTCAAGACTGATGGGGAAGACACTTGCCATTCCTTAGAGCAGAACTTGCAAAAGTGCTTGGCGTCGTTCCAAAGAAAACATCAAAAGGATATTGAGACTTATGAAAAATGATGAGGAGAAGGAGTAAGCAATAAAGAGAGCTTCATGTTCATGAAATGTGCGAGTGAAGTAAGACCAGATAAATCCTCCAAGCTGGAGGTAAGCTGATATTGTAGAAATAAATACCAAATGCAGCGTTTGCATTCAAGAGGAGGGAGGAAGCGGAGCAGGCTGCCATGGATCTTGTAGCCTCCTGTCAGTAATATGTGGGCTTTGTAATAAGATTTTTGAGAAAGAAATGACCAAAGAGGTGGTGGTAAATTGGACAGTGCGTATTGGAGGTCAGCAAGGACAGTGACACGCAGTGAGTCTGCCCTTCTCCACACCGTTAGGACACCGGGGTGCTGCCCTGGGACTCCCACCATCCCGGGGTGCCCTCAGGGTCCCGTGGGATCCCGGGGGTCCGCAGGGCTATCCCGGCTCACCCCAGGGTCTTGCGGGACGGGCCAGGCTCCGGGGCCGCCCCAGGAGCGCGGGGGTCCCCGGGGGTCCCGCCGTCGCACCCGGCAGGGCCCCGGGGCCGGGGCGG
>VWPW01031860.1:0-15621 GCA_013389825.1 Crypturellus undulatus | reverse complement strand
CCGGCGTGGGGCAGCCGGGCGGGCGCCGCCGCCTCGGCCTGCGGTGTCACCGCCGTGTCGCGGCCCGCGCCGGGGGTCGGCAGCGCAGTTGGGTGGGACGTGTGTGAGGAGACGCGTGGGGACAGCCGGGTGGGACGGAGCTTCGGCCGGTAGGGGTTATAAATCCGTCCTTGACCGCGGAGGAGGATGCCGGGACACTGGGGAGACGGGGTTGGTAAGGGGGACACTTCCAAAGGAAGGAGCCAGGCTGGGATGGGGCCCTGGAAACCAGGAGGTTACGTCCCTGGGTTACGCTTCCTCAGAGGACGAAGACATCTGTGGAAAATCGTCCACATGTTACTGTGGAGGGACCAGAAGGTTGTGCTGGAGCGCGGGCTGGAGAGCTGCTCTGGAGCGCGTGACCGGGTACCAGCAGCGGCGCTGAGCAGAGGGTCCCGGTGCCCGCAGGAGAAACGTGCTGCGCTGGGGCTCTGCGGATTAGACATCTCTGCCAGGGCAGCAGGATGGTGCTTTGGACTGGCCTCATTGGGCACCGTGCAGCTCCAAACGCTCCGTGAAGCTACGTGAGCTACCTGGCTCCTTCTCCAGGCGAGATCGGGGCCTTAACCCGGGTAGTTCTGCCCTGTTTGGGGTGTTGTTTGTTTTTAGGGTGCTTTGAGTGTATCAATGTGATTGGGCAGGAGTGTCCTGAGTGGTCCGGGAGAGGATTTGTTTGTTTTAACGGAGCGGCAGGCCTTGCCATGGAGCTGTGTTGGCGCTGTGGCAGAGGCCGTGCTGGGGACGTGTCCAGGGGACACATCTCGCCCTGCCGGGACTCAGCAGGTGCGTGTGGCATTGAGGAAGCATGGGGACGTGCGGTTGTACTTCTGTGTCACCCTGTTGCAGACGTAGGCTTACGCCGAGGGTGATTAACCTTTGCCTGTTGATCATGGTTTTTGTGCTGCACTTCCTTGTTGCCTGCAAAACAACCCCTGCAACGTAGATCGCTCCAGGCGGCTCATGGAGTTGTCCTTTTGCCCGAGGTCCCCCTCCTCTGGCATCCTGCTAGCTGGATTCCCAGCCCTGAGGAAAGATACCCCCTGTTTGAGGTGTGTTACTTGGTTTCCCTTGGCACTTTCTGCTGGTTAGGGAAATGCCATGTTAGCGTTAGGTTTGAGAGCTCCTGAAGATCAGCTCTTTAGAAGAGTGAGTGGTCCCATTTCTGGGACTTCTGAAGCTCAGTTTTTGACACAGACTAAAGGAATGGGGCTTCCGTGCTCTTATAAATGGCCAAACAACCTGCCACGTCTTGTCTTGAGTCAAACTGATTGCTGTCCATGTAGCTTGTCGCATGAGTTTTCATATGCTCTGTAAGTGCCTTTAAAGCTACTGCTTGGCCTAATCTCTGCACAAGGATGAGCCTTCTGGGTTTGGAAGTGCTGGCTCTCCTGCTTAATTCTGAAAGTCCAGAGAGATCTGAACCTGTTTTTAAATGGGACCTCATCCATTTCATGGGAGGTCCTGGTACCAGTGATCAAGCTAGCGTTTCTAAACCAGTCTGAAATAGCTTTTGGATGAATGATTCCAGGCTCTTGTAGGTGGATCTTTATTCTGAAATTCAAACATCTCCTCTGTGCATCTGTGATTCTACCCTGGTCTGTTTGTTGTCTTAAAAAACACCTTGGTTTATTTTGGATGGTACTTTTGGACCTTGTTTGCTCTCGGGAGGAGGATGTTGTTAAATGTCAAATGGGTATTGTTTCCATCCGCTCCCACTGAGATCTCCTCATTCCGTTTTTCAGCATACTGAACAGGATAGAGACTAAGAGTACAGTAAGTACTACCAAACACTCCCTTAATGCAAATATGCTGTAGGAGCACATGCCTTGCTTTCGGTGACCTGTCTTTCTGGCTCTTCTCTACTGATGTGCAGTTTTATCTGCCTGCAGTATCTCCCTGCCAGCCCCAGCCGAGGGGGCTTTGGGAATGAACTTCTCTGTTCTCTGGATGCAGGTCAAGCGCCCAGCAAAGCCTAAGAGCAATGGCTTGACAGACCATCTCCCAGTCAAGTTGTTTGTGACTAGACTTTGTCCATGCTGGTATTTTGTTGCTATAACCACAGCTGTTGTGCTAATCTAGTCAACTGCTGCAGGCTGTGGTTTATCATGCTCATCAGGAGTGATCAACACTCCATCACTTGGCTGCTTTGATTTTGCAGCCTGTCTGGCCTCTTCTTCCCAGAAATACTTCTTCAGCTTCCTCTGGTGCTTCAGCCTGACCCTTTGAGGTGAAGACCTTCTGGATGGTGCAAACTCTGCATTTTGACTGTCTGGAGCCTGACAGCCCGTGGGAGCAGAGCAGGTTGTGCCATGGGCAGGCACTGGCACAAAAGCTTCTCCCTGTCCAGACTACCCGATATGACCTGTTCCAGTGAACAGTGTCAGCACTGTCCCAGCTCTGATCAGTCTTCATGTCCGTGTCTGCCCTTCTCCTGTGCCTGTGGATTTCCAGGAGTGCCCGTGCACACAGTGTGCATGCAGAGCGCAGCTGAGCGTGTAGAAGGTGCTGGTTAAAGACAGTTCCCTTCCATATGCTCCAAAGGTGACTGAGGTTACAGGGGGTTGCAGTTGATCCCATCACTACTCTTGTCTGTGATCCCACATGCTGTACTGACATTACAGTCAGAGTGTCTGCTTGAAAAGCCCCTGTGGTAGTATCTGCTCTTTGCACTGATTGCTATTCTTGGGGAGCACAGCTGGATTGCTGCTGCCGCTGTGTGAGGACTGTGCCCACACGCTGTGCTTTGCCCTGTAAGTTGACTTCTTGCTGTTCTGTACTATGGATTCAGCCTTCCCGTGTGACCTCCTGTAGCTCTAAGTGCTCTCTGTTTGCCGGGCCCTGTGGGTGTGGGGCTGAACACACGCAAAGAGGGAGCTCTGTCCTTCTGCAAGCACGTGCCTTTCCTCGAAAAGTGAATTCTCCTATTGCCCTTTGTGTTGGCAGTAGAGAAGACTGTGTGGTATTTTTTGCTTGCCTCTTTCCTCCTTTCTTTGTTGGGTTTGCAATGTGCCTGGAGGCTTTAGCTTGATAATTTGCCAGGAAGTTAAACCCATCATTAGCCTGTGTCTTTGCAGTGCCCTGGGTGCGGGCCAACATGCTTCCTGCTTTGGGGCACGAATCATAGTTCTTGCTAGGATTAGCTTCCTCTTGGCACCAAAGCACCCCCCAAGGCACGTGCTGCCATCCTGCTCTGACACCTTTCTCAAACTCAGTGGGCCCTGTGTGCTCCCACACAATCCTCAGCAGGGTCAGGTGGAGGGAAGTTGCATGGTGCTGCCTGATCCAAATGAGGAACCTCCTTTTGAAAGCTCCTTGTTGACGGAATTGTAAAGTAGAAAGGAGCATCTGGGAGGACTGGGTAGAGATGTGAGGATTTGTTCTTGCATTACTCTTGCTATTCAGAGCTATATCTTCTGGTGGACAGTAGGGTTTAGGCTTTACTGTCTTAATTTACTGCAGTTTTGCCCCTTTCCTAAGTCTGGAATGAGGTTTCTTTTCTCTCCCTGAGCTGTCTTGTTGGTTGCTTGATGATCCCAAATGACACTACTGTAATTTTACATGTGAAATTATCTGCAGACTTGGGAGATCTGTAGAGCTGAGGACAAGGTTGGGTGGAGGGTCTAGATAGTCCTGATGATACTTTCTTGGAATGACCGTTGTCCTCTCACTTGAGCTTGCAAGCTCTGGATTTGTTGTTACCATTCAAATGGTCTGCCTTCCATGGAGAAGAAACTTCAGACTTTGGAAAGTGCCCTGAAAACTAAGTTAGGTTTGCAGCATGTGAATTTTTATCATGTTGCTTGTTATAGGAAATCAACATGTGTCACAAGCCAAATAAGAGTGATATCTTCAGCCTGTGCCCCCAGCAGACAGGAAACAGGACACAACCCTTGTCTGTCTGCACCATAAACTGCTGGTGAATTCCCCGTGTGCTCTCCTCTGTGTGCTCTCCTCGTCCTGTCCCAGCCATCTGCAACGTGCTACTGGCCCCGGCTGCTGGGACTGTGCTGCTGCTTTCTCTACCGTGTTTTTGTGTGCCATCAACTTTTCCTCCTGGTATTATTCTCCTTCTCAGTCTCTCAGAGCTGATCTGTCATCCTTCGAGAATATCTCATAGGGTGGCCATTTTTTTCCATGATCCCTGGGTGACAGTTTGGCAGTAGGAATGGGCGCGGTTCTGGCTACTCCTGACTTGTTGCTCAGCAGAAACACAGACAATTGCAATATTTTGTGGCAGTGGGATGAGAAAGCAAAGACACAGAAGGGCTCCTCTCCAGTGACTGAAAACTTCTGTGTGCTGCTATGAATTTAGCCCTGTGACCTGTCCCCACAGTCACCCCAGCAATTGCTCTGTTCTCTGCTTTCAGACTCGCTCTACGTCTCCGAGTACTTCTCTCAGAGCGCACAGAAGCTGTCCTTCTACAGCTGGTATGGGAATGCCAAGCTCTTCCACTTCCACGTGCCAGAAGACACTGTGCTGCTTCGCTGGCTCCTGCAGGCATCCAGGGGGAAAGGCCCCGAGTGCACCAACATGGAGGTCACCGTGTACGTATCTCTGCCCTTGCTTGCACGCGTGGCCTCTCCTGTCCTCTTCGGGCCCTTGTTGCTCTCCATGGCAGGTGTCTGTTCGGAGGAGGCTCTGGGTCTACTCCCCACCTGCAGCAGGCAGTTTCTTGATGCACTAGCATTGGATCCCCGGTTTTTAACAAGTAGGAGCATGTCATGTTCGTGTTACTGTTGGATCTGGGGGATCTTGTTTAGATATTTAAAAGATGCCTTAGAAATGCTGCAGAAAGCTTCACAGTGAGATTAGTGTTGCTGGTCCTGAGCAAAGGTGGTTTTGGCCCTTTCCGTCTCTGATAGGATCCTGCACATAGTGCCAAAGGATGTGGCAGAATGGTAGGGGTCTTGAGAGGAAGCTGGGAGCTTTTCCCTTGAGCTCTTCTTCTTTTGAGGAGTGTGAGCTGTGTCTACAGAAGGGATAAAAAAGGAATACTGAGTCTTAGTGACCCAGGAACATTAGAAGGTGACAAATTCAGTACTAGTGAGTCAAATGCTGCCCAAAGCTGTGTTTGAGTTGTTGGAGAGTTTGAAACCAAGAATTTACAAGGGTGAGAAGGTGAATGCTGATGTGGAGAGTGAGACTCTGGGCTGTGAGGGTTCCACGTTATCTGGGAAGATCCTTTCCTTGGGGATACTTGATTTTTTTGGAGACCTTATGGGTCTGGGAGCTGCTACACAGGAGTCTTGAGAGCAGCTGTACTTTGTTGCTTGGCTTTTGCTTCAGCTGGTCTCTCTTGGATACAGACCTTTGTTCATTGCTGCTCCAAGTCAGCCTCAAATAGAATATCTTTCTGTGTTCTACTTCCCCCAAACATTGCCCATTAATTTGGAGGGAGTGAGGGTTGAGGCAAGAGCTAAAAGTTAATTTTAAAAATATATTGTGAAGATCAGTCCAGCTAAGTTAAGGTGGGTTGTTAATACATCACCTATAATGTTTGCTTGCTGTACCTGTTATGTCCATTGTTCTGCTGCAGTACTCTAGTAGTTTGGAAGTGGAACAAATTACATGCCAAATTGGCTGCCCAAATAAATATGCCCTGTATTACTTAGCTTTACTAGTATCATAAACCATGGGCTGTTTATCTTGAAAGCAGAAGTACCCATGGACTAAAGTCGGTCACATGGACCTTCTGTGGTAAGTGTCTTTTAGGCTGTCTGTCCTCCTTAAGGGAGGCAATGGGAGAGATGCAGATCTTAGCTATAAAAAGAAAGCTCTTAATTGATGACTTAGTCTAGCCGGCTATAAGGGGAATTTGCTGATGGTTTAAAGGAAAAAAAAAGTCTTGCGACTGGAGCTTAACCTTAGTAAGCACTGTGGAAGTTTGCTTTTAGGCTTGATAGAATCATGTAAATCCTTATCTTAATGAGCAGGCAAGTTAAACCAATCTCTAAATAAATCTAAGATAGCTAAAACCATCCACTTCTCTCCATTCTCAGATAAAAATCATGGTCTGTGCTCTGCTGTAAAATACAGTTTGTCCCCAACCTGCTCCCTTTCTGATCTCAGACCAGCTTGGCTGTCCACTGATATATTTATATCCCAGTTTATTTTTCAGGAGTGTTTGCATCCCATCATTGATTTGCACACTGGTTTCTCTGCAGGCACTTTCGCTATGGAGCCCCGCCTGTCATTAATCCGCTGGGCACTCGTTTTCCTGCCAATGCAACTGTCCGTCCTTCCTATAATATAAGTATGACTCTGAGCAGTGCTGTGCAGAACAACACCTTTGTGAACGTTACCACTCCTGCAGCGGGAGACTGGTTCATCGCTGCGCATCTCCCCGAGGCTGCTGGCCGAATTGAAGTGAAGGTGAGGACCGTGGCACGGATCTCACTCAGGATACTCTGTCTGGTGTTGTCTTGTCCTACCTGACCACTCTGTTCTCCCCTCTTGCAGGGTTTCTCCACCCCATGCACCTATATGTTTCAGCCAGATATGTTTGTGCTTAGACTCATTGATATGCCTGTTCTGGAGCCTGGTGTTGCCATGACACAAACGGTCGTCTCACCTGCTAAACCACTGCATGTCAAGTGAGTGAGAGCAGCGGCTGGAAAGGCCTGGGGCAGAGTGGGGGTCAGATTTCCTGCTGGTGCTGTTTAGGGTAAGCCGCTGTTTTTGCCCGAGGCTGTGCTGTGCTCTGGAGCTGTGCTCAGAGACCTCTCTGAGCCTCTTTAACAAGCTCCTGGCAGTAGAGGGACAGGGTTTGTATGGGGACACATGAGCGGGCGCTGCTCTGACTCCTTCAAGTAGTCTTAGAGGTTTAACTGTAGGAATTGATTTGTTCTTAGAGACACATCCTTTGGGCAGAATTTTGACAACACAAACCACGGCGGTCTAGTTCTTGCTGCAAAGCCCCTGGGGCATCGTGGTTGGTCGTGGCTGGCTTGTGTTCAGAGCATGGTCTGTGCAAGTTGCTGGTTCCTCCTCCCGCAGGGTCTTTGTTCCCAAGTACACTGCCACAATGTGGTTTGAGCTGCGGAACTGCGTGACGAATGAGCAGAAGGCCTGTGCTGTGCGGGTCGTGCTGGGCTCCATCACGCTGCCACAGTCCTTCCAGAGGATCCTCACCTGCACCGGGAATGTAAAATGCAACCTGGGCCTGGATTCACCTCCCTGGGAGAAGTGGCTGCAGATCATGGTGGAGAATCTTGGCACTGCCAATGCCGAATTGTTTGTGGAGATGGTGGCTTCTTTCACAGGTGGGGTTCCACTCCCTGCAGCCCTGTGGGAGGGATCATGGGCAACCTGGGCCTTTGGGTGACTGTCACCAGTGACTTCCATTCCCGACATTCTGGTTGTCTGGGCATAACCGTCCAGGCTGGGGTCTAGCTGTTGCTTTGGGATTAAATGTGTAACTTCCAAAATTCACTGGAGACAGATAGTCCCTGTACCTGCCTGTTTGGAAATTCCCTGGAAATTTGGAATGTCCTGGTTGTGCTGACTCCTTTCTTTTTTCCTTACAGCTTGCAAACCGGGAAGTACCAGTTCATTCCTTAACTTCAGCAGTCTTAACCAGAGCCAAACTGGTCCCAGACCAGGTAACACAGGAGCAGCAGGGAGCCATGCTGTGCCTGCAGGAGAGGCTTCACGCAACGCATCTGACCAGCGGAGTTTCTGTCTCCAGAGTCAGCCTGTTGTTCGTGAAGACCTGGACGTTGTGTCTGTGCGCTACAGGCTCTTGAACGGTCCCAGTGTGCCTGTGTACTCCATCTTCCCCACCCTCCTCTTCCTCGGTTTGAATACTGGCATGGACAGCGGGGGTTCCCTTGTGGTGAATCTCCTGCTTAACAAGGTGCAGTAGGCTTATTTGTATGATTGCCTTCTAGTGGGGCTGATGTCTGTCCCTGCTTTCAGCCAGTTTGTAGCAAATGACAGGAGTTGTAGGTTACAGTGGGTCTGTTTCCCTTTTCTTTCTACTGTTACAGAACACTCTGGGCATTTTCTGACCACATCTAGCACAAACACTTGCCAGTTCAGATTTGAATGCCCTAACTCGTTGGCATGTGGCAATGACGTGGGGGAGAGGGGCTGGAAAGCAGACATCTCCCCATCTCCATGGGAGTCTAGAGCTTTGCCGCCAGGAGAGGAGAGTGATCAGGGAAACCCAGGGACATTCCTGCCTGAGTCACTGATGCTCAAACTCCTGCAGTGACGTGTGGAAATCAGTTTCCCTGAAATCCTGACTAATGAAGCTTTCCTCATCAGATAGTTTGCACTTCCCTGAGGACTGGAACAGGGCGACCACGTGATTGTGCAGGGCAATGAGCCTGTGGGAGTACCTCAGCTGGGGGCTCATCTCCCTGTGCCATCCCACTGGCAGAATGTCCCTCCCTGCCTTCCAGCAAGCACATAATGCGATGACAGTGCAGGCTGAGGCGGGTGCAGGTTTGCCCAGAAAGAGCTGGGGAGCTGTTCATTGACCTTGAGGTGCAGGATTTAATGCCACCTGCTGCTTCTGCAGGGCATGGATAGCAAGGGAGGTAAAGGGTGTGCAAGAGGGGTGATGTTGAGGCACTCTGTGACCTGGGATGCTTTTCTGTTTGCACAGACGTCCCTGAACCTGGCCAATGCCACTGTGTTAGCGTGTGTGAGTGCTGCTTCACCAGTGCTGTCCCCCAATGCTACGCAGAACTGCAGCACAGGTATGAGAGCCACTGGCATCCACTGCCAGCCCAGCTATACTGCATCAAGACTTTGCTTTTAGGTTTTGCAAGCTGTTAACTAAGGGAGGTGCTGTGGGAAGGTGTCTCGGTGAAGCTGAGTTTTGGCATAAGCCCTCCTGAGATCTGGAGCACTCAGAGCTGTGCAGGAGGGCTGGCATGCAGATGGCAGCCTCCATGGAGTCAGCCTCCACCAAAGGAAGGTCTGTTCCCAACTGGGACTCTTCCATCCTTCTTAGCTGGAGGTTTAGGATGATCAAACGCCCACTGGTGTGCAGAGAGGCTGATCTCTATGTTGAGGACCAATACAGCAAGCAGTGGTTGTTCCATGTGCTTTTTGCACTCATTGGTTGTCTGAACAAGTGCTGAGAACTGAACTGAGCTGACAGGAAGAGCAACGCTCTCTGAGAGCAGGATCCTCTCCATCAACCCCACTGCCTTGTGGGGGTGAGAGTAGGGGGCTGTAGGAGCGTCCAGTTATTCTGCCGCTGGTCTCAGCCTGGGATTGTTGTGTGCCCTTCTACCCCTTTCCTGGTATATAACAATAACTTATTTTCTTGAAGCGTTCTTCCAGGGCTACCCTCTGAGCGTGAGCGCGTCATCCACAGAAGCGATGCTGATTGTTCTTTACCCAGAGACCAGCGACTGGTTCCTTTCTCTGCAGCTCATCTGCCCAAGGGGCCAAGGGTGAGTCTGACATGTCATTTGTTTTGGAGCTGGCTCAGAACACTCTACCTCCAGATCCTGCTGCTCTTTACTAATGTGAGCAAAAGCAAATCCCTGTTGCTGATGTCCTGCCTTGTGCCTGGAAGCAGCAAAGCTGAGGATGCAGAGCCAGGCCTTGGGGATAGGAAGCAGGTGACAGTGCCAGCCTGCTGTCTTATGACACTCAAGCAGCTTTTTTGGTGCTGAGCTGGCATTTCTCATGCTGACTGCGTGTGGCTGACAGAGCCTATTGCTTGCCTAGATGGGCTCCTGCTTACCCAGGCAAACAGAGCTGTGGTGTAAAAAGAAGTCTTTAAAATGCAGGCAGCTCTGCTTGTGGTCCAGCCGTCTGCCTTCCTACTGGTGCTTCTGTGTAAGCGGCTACGTGGGCTCTGCAAAACAAAGCTTGCAAACACTGGGCTGAGGAGCAGTCGTGGCTACTTGGGTCAGTTTTAGGGATCTGAGAGGAGCTGGAGCCTGCCTGCACACAGCTTTGGCCTGCGGAGTGGAGAGGATCTGACTGTGCTTTTAGCTCTGCCCCTAGCCTCCTAGGAGGGGTGAAGCAGATATGCTGCTGACTAGAGTAAAGGGATCCCTGTGCCCAAATGTCAGAAAGCTTTTGCACATGTGAGTGGCCTGACTGCAGCAAGACCAGGCAGGCTGAGACCCTCCAGAGCAGAGCATTCCCTTAGCACAAGGCTGCCCATGCAGGCCAGGGTATCAACACGACCTCTTCTTGTTGCAGCGAATGTAACAACGCAGAAGCCAAAGTGACTGTCGTAGCGTACCTCACCCCCTGCTTCAATGACTGTGGGCTGTATGGGCAGTGCAGTCTTCTGAGAAGACACGGCTACCTCTATGCTGGCTGCAGCTGCAAAGCTGGTGAGTACATTTTCCCAGGAGCCCTTGGCATTTGCTCCAAGCGGAGGTCACGTCCTGTGCTGCAGGGACAAGGACAGGGAGCCCTGGAGCCTGCCATGGCTGCTAGACACAGCATGGACCAGTAGCTTCTGCCCCAAGAGCCCTCCACCACCCTGGCACCTGCAGCCCTTTTTGGACATGCAGCATTGACTGTTTCACATCCATCTTGAGGCCCCTGGGGCTTCTTGAGGTGCTTCTGGGTATCCCCAAAGAGGTAAGGAGGCCAGCAGGGTTTCTTGAAAGTGTCAGAGCAAGGGCCTTTCAGGACAATTTATTACACAGGGTCCTCATACACGATATGGTGAAAATGGGCTGTAGGTCCCTGTATGTGCTCTGCATGGTGATTTCTCTCCTACCATGAGCCTATACATGAACCAACCCTTGTATTCAGAGATGCCCCAAAGGAGGAATGTCTGTGTTAGCTCCTTATTTTATTAGCGGAATGAGAAGACTGTGGGAAGAATCACTAGTGTAGGGAAGATGACAGCTCCACTGACACCAAACAGATACTTGCACCTCTTCTCAGCAGAAGGGCAAGGTGAAGTGTGGTTCTCCGCTGCTTTGGTCTTAATCCAGGATGTTACTGCTGTCTGCAGCAGTTCTGTGGCTGGGCTGGTAGTGAAAAAGAGAACAGCACTGATTTCCCCAAGGTGCATGAGGTTCTTGGAAGTGCAGAGCAGCCCAGGGGAAAAGGTGAATGAGGCTGAGGACAGCTTTCTGCTGAATCACTGGGGGCAAAATGCCCTGCCTCCATTTGTGACCCAGAAATACACTGGGAGAGAAATACAGTCTGTTGTGGGCACTGTGTGCCAGAGATGGGGGAGAAGAGGGAGTATCATCTAGCTGTTTTGAACAGCACTGTAATGGGATGGATGTGACTTCCGACTCTGTTGTTGAATACAGGGTGTCTGCACCAAAAAGCAAAAAGGCTTCGTGCCTAAAAGAAGCTTTCTCAGCTCAATCCCTGGTATCCAATCAACAGGCTAAGAACCGATCTTACTGTCAATGCTCATGCATTGCCCTTTAGGAGATTTTTTTACTCCCACCTGTCCTGTGCAGGCCTGGATCCCACTCTGATGGACTGTTACACTCTTCTGAGAAGTTCTTCTAATGTCCCTGTCCAGATGTAAGCAGATTTGGGTACTTCCCCAAGGACCCAAGGGAGCTGAGTCCTGTCCAGATTAGAAGGGCTAAAGGACTCCCAGTCACTAATTCTTCTCCCAGAATTGGCTACAGAGTGAGAGCATCAGACACATTGTGTAAGTGTGAGGGGTCAGTGCTGAGGCTGATAGCATTCAACTTCTTCAATGACCAACACATTCAGGGATGACAGCAGATGGGGGCTTGATTGCTGTGGCAGAGGGCAGGCTTGATGTTCAGCAGGACCTCAATGGACAGAAAAAATGGGACTTTTGGGAATCTCATGAATTTCATCAACTTCCTACAACTGGAACAGAACAACACTGTGCATCTGCACAAGCTGGGGAGAGACCCGCTGAGGGTAGTCCTCTAGAAAAGGACTTTGATGGTCAACAGCAGGTTGGGCACAGGTCATGTGGCCATGAAGATCAACTTGCACCCTGAGCTGCTTCAGTGAGACCATGGCTTTCATGAGAGGCACTTGTGAGGCTCTGTATGGGGCTTTTGGGCCCCCTCTGTATAGCAGAAATGTTACCAGACTGGAGAGTCCAGAGAAGGGCTACAGCAATGGATGGGGCTGCGGCATAAGGCCTGGGAAGAGAGGCTGAGGTAGCTGGTTTGCTCATCCTGCAGAAGGGGAGGTCGAGAAGGATGTAATTGTACCTTGCACTGGCCACAGGGGTTACAGAAACTCGGGAGATGGGGCTCTTCTCAAGAACACGTGGGGAAAAGGTACATGGGGAAAAGGCACCAGAGGCCATAGATACAGGTTGCAACAAGGAAAATTTCAGCCAAATACAGGGAAATGGACTTTTCCCCATAAGAGCTGTTCAGTTTTGCACATTATTCAGAGAGGTGGTAGGACCTCCATCCTTAGAGATTCCTTAGAGTTGCTCAATGCCCAGAATAACCTGATATGGCTTTGCAGTCAGCCTGGCTCAGAGCAAGAGGTGGCACAGGAGGACAGTGACTTCCTTGGTGTTTTGTATCATTCTCTCCTTAGTTCCTGGGATCTGTAGGGGTCTTCCCTTGCACAGCTTTAAGAGCATTATCCCAAGCAGCTGAGTCCCAAACACTTACCAGCAAGTAGCATGTGTGTGTTGAGTTACCATGGGGATGAAAAGCAAGGGCTAGCCTGGGCAGGCCCATGTTGTGCATTCAATGGCCCCTGCTATGTGGGAATTACCTAGGAGATCTTCTCAGGTCTCAGCCTGGGCTCTGCTCTGCAGGTTGGAGTGGGTGGAGCTGCACGGACGATACCAAGGCGCAGTCTATCAGCGCGCAGAACCTGGCCACCCTTCTGCTCACGCTGAGTAACCTCATGTTCCTACCAGCAATCGTGGTTGCTGTTTATCACTACTGCCTGGTGGAGGCCTCTGTCTACACTTACACTATGTTCTTCTCCACGGTAAGAATTGCCTTTTGTAAGTTCCCCTGACAGCACCAACTGCACTATCCCACTGCCAGGATAGTCAGGAAGCAAGTCCTGCCTGCTTGGACTGAGGTCCTTAATGGAGTAGTCCCATCCTGGAGCTCTATGAGGAGCTTCTGGCTTCACTGAGTGAGCACCTCTACAGATATGTCCTACCCCTTCAGAGCTCAATGGGAGTGTTATCCCTCTGGGCTCTTCCTGCCCATGCTGTGGGTGCTCACATTTGGGGTTGGGACTGTGGGGAGCTGAGATGGGGTTGGAGCTCAGAGCAGCTTCACTGCACCATGCTCTACAGTGCGTATTATTCTCGCCGACCCTGAGCAGCACTCAGACGGTTGCGCTGCCCGGAGCACCCTGCCCTGGCTGCCTGAGTAGGTTGAGCTGCTCTCTCTTGGGCCCGACGTATACACCAGGGCTCCTTGTCGCATTAGGCACCTACGGGGATGCTGACTCCACAGAGGACCCGGCTGAGCAGGGAGATGCTGCCCTAGGAGCTCTCCCTGCTGCTGGGAGGGTGCAGGTTGGTGGTTGTTCTCCAGTTGCTTCCCACAGTCCTGTGGTAGTTTGAAGCTTTCTGGAGACACCTCCAGGAGGGATCCTGGCACCATGGGCTTTTCTCCTGCATTTCCTTCCTGGAAGCTGTGTGTACCGCTGGATTCATGCTTAGCCTTTGCTCTTGCTCTAGTTCTACCATGCGTGTGACCAGCCAGGCGTTGCTGTGCTGTGCATTATGGACTATGACACACTACAGTACTGTGACTTTTTGGGGTCCGTGGTGTCCATCTGGGTGACGATCCTGTGCATGTCCCGGGTGAAGAAGATTCTGAAATACGTAAGTGTGGGTGCTTGCCCGAGCTGCAGGGTGAGGCAGCCAAATAGCAGTGGCCGTGCAGAGCCCTCTCGTGGCAGCGCTCCAATCGCACAGGCCGTGCAGCGGCTCCCGGGACAGCCCTCCTTGACTCCTGGAGACTGTTTTTCACTTAGTGCTGCCCTGATTTTCAAACCAGAGGGTGGTTTTGTCCCAGGAGTTTGCCCCATGACCTGCATGCCTGTTGGGACTGGGCCTAAGGTGGTGAGGGAGAAGATTTGTGAGTCCTCTGGTTTCTCAAGCTGAAGGTGCAGCTGCTGAGCTGTGCAGGCAGGGCTGGACAGCTGGGAGGGGAGGCTCTGCCTAACTTAAGGCTTTGGCATGGCTGACTGTGCTTTGGCAGCTGATGAGATCCTGATGTTAGTGCTGCTGTCTCGCTACAGGTCCTTTTCCTCCTGGGGACTCTCCTCATTGCCATGTCTCTGCAGCTAGACCGCAGAGGGGTCTGGAACATGATGGGTCCCTGCCTCTTTGCTCTCGTCATCATGATTGCAGCCTGGGTGAGTAATGGTAGCCAAACAGGAGGTGCTGCCCCTTGTTCTCTCCCAGAGAGCAGTGGTGGCAGAGCAGGCCCCAGACACCACCCGTATCCACGGGATGATCTCTACACAAGAGATGGACCCAAGGCAAGGGGAAGGCTAATTTCCCTGGGGTCAGCAAGCAAATCCTCTTGTTGTGAGGACTGACTGGTTGATGGGTGCTCCTAGCTCAAGCAGTGCTGCCTATTTTCCCTACAGAAGTTTGTGGCTGACTGCTTTACCCTTCTTTACCACCTTCAGGTTTACCACGGAGTGAAGCGCAGAGGCTGCTACCCCTCCTCGTGGAAGCGTTGGGTTTTCTACCTCCTACCAGGGATCACCTTGGCTTTCATTGCCATCTCAGTATATGCATTCATGGAAACCAATGAAAACTATTACTACACCCACAGCATTTGGCATGTGCTGGTGGCGAGCAGCGTTGCTTTCCTGCTGCCACCTCGGGAAAAACATAAGAAGCCCTGGGCCTGGTCACAGAAACTCACCTGCCGCTATCAGATCTGCCAGAATGACCGTGAGGAGCTCTATGCTGTGACCTGAACTGCTTGGCTGTGGGTCACAGAGATAAGGGGTTAGTCAGGTTGCTTTTTGCTAGACCAGCCTGGGCTGCCCCTCCGTAGCACTTTGGTAATGCTGTTACATGCTCATTCAGTGGCTGGAACGGCACAGTAGCTGGACTTGGATGTAAAGGTGCAGAGGGGGAGCTTGTCTTATGAAGACAAGTTGGAGTTCTGCTTTTCTGCTGGGATGGAGCAGGCTCTTCATGGTTTTAAATGAAGGAATAGTCTGCCCCCACCTCTCTTGTGGCCCATGGCAGGACTTGCCACCCCTTCTTTCCCTTTAGCTATGTCTGTGAGGCTGAAGCGTGGCCTGTTCTGCACTGGGACCAGGGCTTTGGCCATTAGGCTTTTCCCTGCACTCACTCTCCTGGCAAAGAGCTGTGGGGCAGGGATTTCCCCTGCTGCCTTGCTCTCAGAATTTGATTTGTAAGAGAACAGGTTTGCCCTGTGCCTGGCCTGGAGGCAAATGCTGCCGAGTACTCTTGGTGCTGATGAGGAGCTGTTTTCAGTGTACACTGGAATCATTGCTGTCTCCAATGCAAGACTGGAGCCTCTCCTGAAACAGGTGGTGCTGCTTTTACCTAGTCCTGATTCCGGAGGGGATTCATGAGACTGCGACTTGGGCCCAGATTTAGGGTCAAAGGAAAAAAAAAAAAGATGGAGGGGAAAAAAAGTGTAGGCATGTGCAAGAGGCAT
>VWPW01031841.1:0-11331 GCA_013389825.1 Crypturellus undulatus | reverse complement strand
ACCTTTGGAGATGATCTAGTCCAACCCAAGGTGACAGAAGGGCAGGCAGGGACACCCAGTATCCCAAACCACACTCTTCACGCACCCAAAGTCCCTCCGGGCCACAAACGGAGGGGAAAATCTTCAGATAAGCAAAGCAGGGACCACCACGGCAAGGTGTTTACTAGCAAGAGGATGCTCCAAGTTGCCATTGCGCTTGCTCCCGTGACAGCTTTAGGATTCATTATATCTTACAAATAATCATGGCTTATTGCCCGACTTTGAACTTCAGTCGGGTGGTGTCCTGCACTTGAGCAGAAGCCTTGCATTTAGCGGTGTCCAACCAAAACATGTAATGTGGTCAGAAATGTGTTTTCCGTTGTTTTAACAGGAGCAACAAAAGGAAACTTGGAGGAGGTTCTGGTCCCTATTTTCCCCCTACTATTGGATGACTTAAAAAATGAAAGAGAATCTGTTTCTCTCTGAATGTATCCCCTTTGGACTATTTTTGAAGCACTTTATTTAGTCACACAGAATGATTTTTTTTTTTTTATTTTGGCTCCCAAAGCAGAAAAATTAGACAAAAAACTCATTTCAGATTGACTAATGCTTTTTGTGTGACTATAAATTAAAAATTCTGTCTCATTTTCATATTTGGATTGTTATTTTCTTAGCCTTTAGAAAATAGAGTTGCTTTATTCAGGCAAAAATGCCATCTCCAAATTAAACAGGGAAAAAAAAACATTAAAAAACTAACAAGATACATTGCAGTTCTTTCATTTCTCTTTCATGGTTTGCAGGTGAAACAATCTCAAAATTTCTAGACTAATTGCTCACCCCAAAGAATATTTTAGCAAAGTTTCTACTCAGTGGAAAATCCTGTGAACTTCCACTCCTTTTTTTTTAACTATAAGTTTTACTATAAGTTGATTTTTAGGGTATCACTTCCCAAGTAAATGTCTTATTTGGGAATGAATAAAATGATACAGAGCAGTTTTTCAGTGTTGCCTTGAAGAGGGATGTCAAAATATTGAAATCCCCAAACGGTTGTGCTTGGGTAGGGGAACTCCAGCCTCAACAGCTTGAAATGAAAAAAAAGAATGCATGACCTGAGTGTAAAAACCTTCTGCAATATAATTTCCTTCTCTGGGCACGCAAATCAAACCCAGATGCTGTAATGTCTCCTCGCTTTCAGGTGCGGAGCCGCATGTGCTCAGCCCACCTTGACTGCAAAGGCAAAAATCTAAGCCACAACGGAGCAGCGTGATTATATAGTGCCATCTACGTCTCTCCGTACTTAAACACGGAGTTATTCCCCCTCTCGTCCAAATATAAAGCAGTGCATTTGGGAGGAATACGGGGAATATGGTATAGATCTTGCCTAATACTCTGGAAATGAAATAACAACACGCGATGAAGTGCTACCAGCTCACCAAAGCGCTGAAGGGTTTCTTGGAGGTCCCACGAGCCGAGACCCGGCTCTCTTGTTTTGCTTTTTCTTTTCTCAAGATATTATAGCCCGTGGTGGACTGCTGGGTACCATTCCCATCAAGGTACTCAGAAGGAAGAATGAGTCCAATTGACATTTTTTGATGCTTGGATAGGATTTAAGGGAGCAAAGCAAGATTTTGATGCATGGGTCATGTCAACCCTGGTCAGCAGGAGACTGGGCTTGAGAAATGAGAATACCAGAGACTCTTCTCCAAATTACCCACCTTTTGCCCATCAGTGTTCAGACTCCTATCAAAATATCAACGTTCTGAACCATCACTCGCCTGCATGAGGTTAGAGTTAAATCTTTCCAACACATTTTTCCTGTCAGCAGCTGCACATGGCCAGAAATGAATATCTAAAGAGGCTGCATATTAAGGCACTAACCACAATTGGTGTTAATTTGGAAGTGCTAGATTTGAGGGGCCAGGAGACTAAAGTTCCCTGAATAGATCTGATTTGTGGCACCAAGTCAACACAGCATTTCGTGCCAGGTGTGTGAACTTCAGGAATTTGAGTTAAGAGTCATGATGACACTAGGACACCAAAAAACACATAAATGGCTGCAAAAAAGCCCTCTTTTTCCACATTACTTCAGTATGTATTTTAATGGAATTTTGGATGTACTTCAGCTAATGCTTGGAAAGGTTTTGGGTGTTTTACTATCTTAACCATATGTCAGTACTTTACTCCTTCCCTGTCAGATTTAGGGTGTCTACAAACCAGGAAAGGAGTCTAATCTGGTGTGTCTGGAAAAGGACAAACCCAGCAGTATGTGACCAAAACAACTCCATTTTTTGTTGCTCTTCTCTTTTGTTTTAGCTTCCCTGAACACTAACACGAATGCTGTATACACGGAGGTGGTACCCTTATTTTAGAGGAAGCTTGGAGCAGATTGCAAACACGTTCCTCATGCTCTCCCTGTGAAAACACTGGTGCTTATTTTATGGTTGGGTAGTTGCTCAAATGCCCGTGCGGCTCCTACAAGGGGAGCTGGCGTGTGGGAAGAGGGAGCGCCGGGAATATCATCCGATGGGCACGGAGAGGACCTGCTGTGTGGTCACCCTGTCCATCCTGAGAGGAAGACGCTCCTCTTGATTTCATGCTTCTTCCTGGCACAGCCTTCCTTTGCTCTAACTCTCCTGCCCAATTTATAGCAAATTAGTCTTGCTATTACAGTCATTGAAGTAATCTTTGAACAGCCCAGGGAGGCTAGTTAGGAGGAGCTGGCGACATCCTGAATCTCACACAACCTTTCCCCCTCACATCTGCGCTTTTTCATCAGCCGAATAGAGAGCAAGTGGAAATATTCACACAATTACGAGTTTCTATGTACGAAATGACTGGCTGGATACCCACGTTACCGGGTCCGGTGCCAATTAAGCGAGGCGCAGTGCGGTAATTCCAGTTTATCCGCGCAGCACATGGCAGTTCATCAGCTCAGTCTTTCCCCTTTAATAAGGGGTTGTGATTCGGTTGCACAGTTTGGTCTCCGTTTGTAAACAGAACATCCTGCAGCGTGAAAATCTGGTTGTAATCTTCCCACGTGATTTTGGGGGGCACAGCTTCGCACTTCTGAGCAGGGCCTGGGAGAAATGTGTATGAAGTGGATCCTGCATCTCCATCCTTGTAGAGCCCATTCCAAGAAGCAGCTTTGCAGAAGTTGTGACCTTCGTGGTGTCAGCAGCACTTTTTGGGGAAGGCACTGAAGCCACCTGCTCTGGGATCAACGATGGAGATTTGCAGGACCAATGCCAAGGTTAAGGTGAACTGCATGCCGATAGTACAGCGCAGTTAGGATCCGAGTTGCAAAGGATCCAGCTCCTGAGAACCTCCATCTCCCCTAGAAGTGCTGCAATAAAACAAAACAAAACCACTAAAATACACTAGGTGAACCTGGAACTCCCAGCAGGATTTGTGCCACCTAATTTCTCCCTCACTGCTGCTATTCACCCCGTGCTTTCACTTGCACTTGGGAGTCCCATGGTTATCCAGCCTCTACCGTGTCTCTGTTGTGCCCATTGGCGAGTTGTCCCCAACGATGGAAATGCCCAAAGGGGATCACACTGCTTCCCAGTTCAGTGTCAATGGAAAGGGTGCTGCAAGAAGAGATGTTTTGGAGCAAACTGAATAACCAGGGAGAAAACAGAGCCTGCAAAGCTCCACGCAATCCATCTGCTCTCTCGACATTACGTCGCTCCGTTTTGCAAGACCTTCTCTAATGGTCCCGCACTTTCCACATCTGCAGTGACTCACGGTCTTCCCAGGTACATCAAAGTTGTGAATTCCCCTCGGATATTACAATGGTTCTCTTATTTGGATGGTCTCCTCCTTCGGTAGCTTTGGCAGGGATTAGGGAATGGAGTTGGTTTGGTGCAAAGAGGAAAACAGATTTCCTCCCCCGCCAGCAAACAATGATTGCTACAGAATAACACAATTAGAAACCAAGATCCTTCCCGATTTCAGAGCTCTAACTTGGTGTTTTAGCAACGTGCTTGTTCTTCATTTAACTCCCTAGTAGCCAGAAGAATAAACACATGAAGGAAACACAGGTAGAATTGATGGATGTGATGAATGAGACAGGTTACCTCCCCTCCTTTTATTTGTGCCTGAGGAACACTTCCAAACTTTGGATAGGCACCTTGGGGTCCCTCACAAACCAACGGAAGGAATAGGAATAGGAATAGGAATAGGAATAGGCACATTGGGAGTGTGATGTCTCCTGCAGGATGAGGTTACCGAGGTCCCTTAAGTGCCTGTTTCTGTTCTCTCACTTGAGTCTGACTAGTTCAGATTTCAGTACTGGGGACTGAAACAGGCCATTTTTCAAGTCCATGAGCAGATTTGCTGCTGGGGAGAGCTTCCTGCACCATCAGGCTATGTTTTGCGGAGCAGATTGTGTCAGCTCTTCTGAACCACAAGAAAACAACAAGANTAGGAATAGGAATAGGAATAGGAATAGGAATAGGAATAGGAATAGGAATAGGCACATTGGGAGTGTGATGTCTCCTGCAGGATGAGGTTACTGAGGTCCCTTAAGTGCCTGTTTCTCTTCCCTCACTTGAGTCTGACTAGTTCAGATTTCAGTACTGGGGACTGAAACAGGCCATTTTTCAAGCCCATGAGCAGATTTGCTGCTGCAAATATATAGCCTGCACCATCAGGCTATATTTTGTGGAGCAGATTGTGTCAGCTCTTCTAAACCACAAGAAAACAACAAGAGGACGTGGTAGAGTCTTTGCAATATGGCTAAGCAGAAAACATAAGATATAACAAAAAGAAACAAGGCCTCAGTTTTGGTAGGAATGAAAGATAATAAAACTCAGTAAGACATTTCCTATCCTTGTCCAGCCCCAACTGGAAATATAAATTGGGCATGGCATTATATAGGTAGCAGGAGATGTATTGGTTTCTTCTAATCTTCCAGATTGATCTATAAACTGATTTAATGTGTGACTCTGTAAACACATTGCTTGTTTCAATTCCTCCCACCAAGGTGGAATGAGTCCTCTCAGGTGTTTAAGATGTGACCTCACAAGCTGTAAGCACCCTCCGTTGTCCTGGTCCTGCACATCTGCAAGACTTCATGCACAAAATGGGTCTAAAACAAGGAAATCCAAGGTAGAATCAGGACGTCCTAGTGCAGGTGAGGTTTGTTTAATTGCTTCTTGGAGGCCCAACCAGCAACCATGTTTGCCATTTTAGTGTCCTTGTTTTAGCATTAAACAAAGTTAAATTACAATTTTTATTGTAATTTAGAGACGGGGCTCTGCCTCCCCAGGAACATGAGGGGACACCGCAGTCTTGCAGCTAAGATGTGCCCCATCCATTCCATTTGCCAGAGCTTCCTTTGACCTCGTGGCCTTCCTCTGCAAACAGGGGGAACGAAGCCTTCCTTGCAAGTTGTCTCAGGTTTCTTTTCCATCAGTGGGATGTATATGAAAGTCCTGGCACTCACCACCAAGCAGAGATGTACATTGAAACTCTCTCAAATAAGCAGTCATCTCAGATTTCCAAAAAAATACAGACAGTTTGCTGCTAGAAAAAGGCCACATTTTCAAACAAAATTGCCTCAAATCCTCCTCATAACCTCCCACTTACTTCAATGCTTAGAAAGGCGGAAAAGATTTCTAAAATATTCTAAGATATTGAATTATGCCATGCCAAACAGCACCCAATCCTGCACACTCTGGGCTATACGAATGAGGATTTCCATGGAAAAGGACCTAGTATCCTTCTCTCCTAGAACCTTTTGTTGAGCTCTCCACTGGAAGAAGTACTGCTGGGAAAACACTACAAAAAGAGTTCCCAGGAATATTCATTTTAAGGCTTTATTAAATGTACTGTAACTGTGTTGATGTTCTTTCTAAGCTTCTCTTTCCAGTAACAAACAAATTGACTGACCAGAACTATTACAGAAGCAAAAAAATTAATGGAAAGAAATTTCAAGATGCAAGTATTCACACTGGAAACTTGGCACTAATTCATATGCTCATGTGATCAGAGAAGAAAGCCACATTATACTTTCCTATCAATCTCAATAAACAAGAAGTGACACTTAAATATTGATCAGTACCATTGACAAAAGATCAACAGTTAAGAAAGATGAGGAGCTTCTTAGACAATCCAGGCAAGAAAAAGGAAAATTTCATAATTAAACCATTAGTTTGCTGTAATTTACATTTGAGCAAGATATACCCCTCATTCCTTCCCCTCTGAATAGCACCAAGCTCTGGGGATGCACTTTATAGTATCTTACCAAGCAGTTATACCAAATTAATGATCTGCTTTTTGGTGAAGGCCCCTCTGGGAATGACTCTTTCCTGAAACTCCAAAGTTGGGCCACAGTACACAGTTATGCTAATGTTTTTTTTACAGTGACATTCCATAATCATCACATTTGTATTTACTTAACATAATTACCATTTATTAATTATTCCCATTTTTAACTAATCACATGAATAGGAAAGAAAAGATCACAGTAGACTAACCAAAAACAGCCAATTGCCATCATCATCGGGGAAAATAAACCAAATCAGACTTTAGAAATGCACTGAAGGCCAATTCAGGCAACTTCTTTAGCATGGACACACTGATGACTCCTTCAGAAGAACCAACTATACAATTAAAGTTGAACGGGGCTAAAGTATTAAAGAATCCTGCATCGTTCATCTTTGGTGACCAACGCTAGGTTTAGAAATCCAGCAACAAGGAACAGGGTGATAGATGTTTCTCACCCAACTTCGGATCCTATGGAACTCGTTTGGAGGAAGCACACGAGGCTGCTAAACCACAGAAATTGCCTGAATCTCAGTTAGTTACAAATATAACCTAAAAGATACTGTGCTTCATAACGCACTTTTTGACTTAAGACAAAGAGATGGTGATGGATTGCAGTGGTTGAAAAGGGATCTAACTAACTATTGACTAAAGCAGTTGACGTTCTCCTCATTTTCCTACTGGAAAATTGATTCGCTATAGACACAACAAAAGCATACAGAGGTTACGTGTATTCATTTCAAAGAGTGTTTATTGAAAGAGATACCAAAGAATGTATAATAACAATTTGTGTGTTTTGCTTCATACTTGTACTTAATTCTTTTTCATAAAGAAAAAATCAGGAAGCTTACTGAGATTTTTTGAAATACTTCAATTAGCTATAAAGAAGGAAATAATCCATCAACTTAATAGACTAGCTTTTCAAATATTTATGCGTGATCTGAATGCCAGTAATTTCTCGCTTAACAGATAAAAAGAGATTTTTCTTCAGGATTTACCTTCCATATCTTTTCCCTGATCGGGTGATATATAAAGTGGTACACACTGAGGCACAGAAAGGGCAAGACAAAGGAAAAGAAAATACTTTTGTGTCAGATCTAAGGTATTCATTGCCCTCCTTTCATTCACAGAAGGTGACAATGGGGGGCAATTGCTTTTCTGCCTTTTTTTCTGCATCTCCCCATTGCATTCAATTCCTGAATTGAAAGGCAATGGGAAGCAGGAACAAAAAAGCACAATTAAAGCCTGAATTAGACCTCTGTGAAACAGAAAAGGCTGAGGTTGCATGCATACTTAGCTGCCTTTTGTGGTTTACAGAGATGAGGTGGAGTGATGCATCTCCTGCACAGTGCACTGTGCTCAGCAAGAGGGTCACATTCAGCAGTGGGTCCCAAAATACATCAACCTGTTGTCTTACCTGCCTGTAGACAGCTTGGGAGAGATTCCTTGGTGTTTCTTTTGTCATGTAAAGCTGGGTCTGCCAGGTAGTTGATAGGAATTGTGTTCAACTTCAGCCTTTTCACCTCCATCAGGTGCTTTTAAAGAGCTTTAGAGCACTCCTAAATCGTCTTCTGTAGCACTTGCTACAGAAAAAAGACAGTCTTTAAAAGGAAATCATGCATGATCCTACTGTTTTGTCCAAAGGGAATTGCATACAAAATGCAGAAAGCCTACACATCATTTATGCTCTGCTTAATTTCCTCCGATTTCCCTAAGATTACCTGAGACTTGAGGCATAAGCCTCTCACTTCTGCCATCCCCTTTGCTAGAGTGTATTTTTCTGCAAAGTTTGGGGCTTTGCAGCAACGAGGCCTTCAGAAGTGGAATTAATTTCCCCCCAAAGAAATCAATAGCTAATGGACTGATGTGGATGGCTAAATTTCTTTTCAATATTTGGATAAACTTTGATTCAACTCACTATTTGAGCATTTTTTTTTACAGCGTAATTATTTGGAAAACAGAACAACGTATAGAACCAAGAACATTTGAAAGCAGAGATTGAGCAACAAGAACACTATAGGACTTGATTTCAAAAGAATGCATGCAGCAATTATTCCAGGCTGCATTAAATTACAAAAATTGAGAAAAGCTGTGACCTAGATTTTACTTCTCTCAAAATATTTTTTGTTTCAAGAATCTGCTTCTTTCCAGAGTCCACTTTTGTAATGAAAGCAGCATTACTTTCTTAGCAAGGTTTTTATCTTTGCAAACCCATTATGCTATATTAACAGGTTGCAGGGGATAGTTAAACACAACAGAGACATATGTAGTCCCAGCAGAGCAGACTAACAGAGTTTTTGAAACAAAGATACCCTGCAAACCATTGCAAGTTATACAAAACAGACAGGAGAGCTATTTAAGAGAGGAAACCTGATACGGATCCAGCTCTGGAACTGAATAACTGAAAAGCTCAAAGGAAAAAAAAAGGAAAAAAAAGGGAAAATATAAAATGCTATCTGTGCAGAAGG
Source organism: Crypturellus undulatus (assembly GCA_013389825.1). Classification (NCBI taxonomy): domain Eukaryota; kingdom Metazoa; phylum Chordata; class Aves; order Tinamiformes; family Tinamidae; genus Crypturellus; species Crypturellus undulatus. The sequence continues at coordinate 2,614 of VWPW01031841.1, read as the reverse complement.
TGGTTAGTTATGAACTGAATTATATTTAAACACACTCTTCTAGGGAGCAGTTACAATACACATCTTTTTTTCATAGGAAAAATACAGTCACTTTTCATATATTCAGTACTTGTAGATCTGTATCACATGCAACGAATAAATGAAATGGTTCCATATTTTGATGAATAAATGGACTTTTTGGGTGTAATTGAGTGTTTTAGAAAGAGGAAAAAGACTCAGATGCAATTTCGTATCCTGTCAGGAGTTCCCAAAATAACGTGTAAAACTGAATTAAAAGTACAAAACACAGGGACGTTATAATTGCAATAATTGCTGTGATTCGGGCTTGCCAGTGGCTGGGAAAATTAAGTGTTGAGTCATGTTTTTTTAATCTGCTCCCAAGTAATATTTACCAACACATGCAAGAAGTTCATCTGTAGAGACCTTGCGGGAATAACGATTGCTGACTTAAAGATTTCAATAAATTGCTATTTACTGAAACATTACTCATGCCTTGAATAAAGTACCTACTTTCTGTACACAAATTGCTTTATCTGGGCTGCTTTATCAGATACCACGAGCAGCTCTCTTCTAAGTTCTCCTGCATCCTGTTGAAACCATTTTGCAAATCTTTAATTGCGCCATCTCAGGTCAAGAGCAATTTTCCTTGCAAGTTTATTGCCTCTTTGAAGTATTAACGGGAAGAAACGATACTCTCCTCCTCACACCTAGCCAGATGAAGGGGAGCAGAGGTGCTGGTGGGGATTTCGGATGAAGATGTGCAGATGCTGCCCGATACGGGCTCTGAATCAGGTATGGGGTAGCTACACCACAACGGGATGCAACAGTCACACATTCCCACTCTGCACGTGCTACGTATGGATGGTTTAGGATGGCATATGCCCACAGGGTGGTAGCCCATTGCCATTTCTATAGGGTGAATACGCAGTATCGCTCTGCAGTTCGTTTCTTGAGATGAGGAGATCCAAGCCCGGTGCCCTCAGCTCTCCCGGAGCTTGACAGCTGGATCTAGGAAATGTTCTCTGACATCCCAAATAAATGGCTTTGCCCACTCACCGCGGATTGCAAAAATACACGTGCCCTACACGGGCTTAAAGCACACATTTGAAAGAGCTATTCACGTCTATTAAGTCGGACAAATGATTGAAATTTAACATTGGAAGTGCAACTCCACACCTTGTACCATTTACCGACAGGAAATTAGGAACAATTAGATCTCTGTAAAGCGAGGCAAAGCCGCGATTGCTCAAGGTCAGGCTTCAGGAAAGCCCCGCACAAATAGCAACAGCAGACACACTTTACAGGTATGCTGCAGGCCCTCATATCGCACACATGGTTTTAGTGACATTCAGGTGAAAGGGACAAAAACAGATTTTCCTCACCAGCTGTAATAAATTCAATCCATTTTTTTTCCCTCTCCTGTTATAAACAAGCAGAAATGTTGCATAGAGCAGACACTCTCTGGTCTTTTATGGGCGCAATTTGCTCTGGAATAGAAAGAGAATTGGCAGAAGTTGCTTGCAGGTACAGAAATGAAAGGAAGAGAATTAATTTTCTGTAACTCGCTATGCATATTTCTTGTGTTTTAATACTTTTACATACAAAACATTCACAATGAAACACCTTGTGTAAATACTGCAAGGCCCTGCCTGGAATTCTTGCAATGAGCTGTGAGCAGATAAACTTTCTCCGGGTACTTTCTGCAAAATACACACACACACACACACACACACAAAAAACAGATCTCATGAGTTCTTGCTCCAAGATGGACTGAAGCACTGATTGCTAATGAGCTTATCAAATCAAAAAGAAAGAGTAAAACTTTTTCCCAAAAGGCTATTTCATATTCAAACCGATTTTGAATAATGTTTTATTAAGATCCTGAGGGCTTTAAATTTCTATGCATACATGGATGGATGGATAGATGGATAGACAGATGGATAGATAGATGATTCTTTTTTCTTAACTTCCAGTTCTGGCTAGCACCAGAGCAGCACATGCCAAAACACAGCAAAGGGGCTATTCTCTCGATGCTCCCAGCTGCGGCCAGAAGAAACGGTGCCTGAAATCGCGTGAGAAAATCCTGAGACAAATGAGCTTTGGCTGGCTCAGCTGCGGCCGCCCGGATGCTCATTGAGACCCCAAACTGCAAAGCGCTCGATGCTCCCTCGTCACTCCGTGCTAATAGTCACCGCGAGACGGGGCAACGCGGCCAAGAAAGGGTTATGGGCTCCCTGCCTGCACAGAGGATTTAGGAGGAGAAAGAAGAAGAGTTTCTGGGGTTTGCAGGCCACACTGGTCAAAGAAATGACTTCTCCTCCGTGTCCCTAAGGACCACTCAGTGGAGAAGGATGTTTTCATGGAGGAGGAGGTGGGAGAAGTGGTGCCTCCATCTCCTATGGGGTGCAGGAATCTCATTTCTTCTCCTTGCCCCAAGCATTTGTGCTGCTCTGCATTGGGCTGGCTCAGAAGCAGCCCTACAGGGTAAGGAAAGCCATAGAGTGGTTCCCTTTGGAAAAGAAATCCCTGGAGAGGGGAGAGCAGAAGTGGAGGGGGGTGAGATGGAGGAAGACAAGTCAAGTTTGTGGTCTGGGAAGCTGGGGAGGCTTTTTTT
>VWPW01031834.1:36340-58688 GCA_013389825.1 Crypturellus undulatus | reverse complement strand
GCCCGCCCGCCATAAAAGCGGGGCTCCGGGAATGCTGCACGTGTCTCCCGCCCGTGTCCCTGCATCTCCCCCCGGAGCGGGCCCTGTTCCGCTCATAGCCCACCCAACACACCAGCTCTCCACCCCGTAACCTCCCCACATGGTCCCCGACGGCAGCAAGGATAACGCTAGAATTATTAAGATACTGCAATGTCACTTTACAGAAAACCGGTACCTATTTATGTGTGTTAGCGTCGTCGCGGTGGTTTGTCCGTGCTCTAGAAGTCAAACCTCTTTGAGATGGGGCTAAAGACCTCCGCTCGTCTTTGACCCTGATCAAGGCTGTATTATTTCCATGAAAGTCATGGTAACTCGTACAAGCGCCGGGTGCGGCGGCAGGAGCGAGAGATACCGCGTATCTCTGTTCGGAGCGAGAGCCGGGCGCCCGCACGGGGCTCCGGTGCGGAACGTGCCTGGAAATAATTGGGGACTCAGGGTCTGCTCCCCTTTCCCGACCTCGCACCCCCGTCCTCAGCGGAGCCCTGTGCTGTGAGCCCCGTAGGTGACGTCTGCATTTACACGCTGCGTATTTCGTGTTTCAAGCGCTCGTGTGTCTTCTTTTTATGTACATAGTCTCCGGAAGGGGGGGTCTTAGGGCTTAGTTTTGACTTCGAGCGGCATTTGAGAGCAGTAGAGAGTACTCTTTTTTTTTTTTTTTTTAATTTAATTCTTTTTTGGGGGTAGACTGGAGAAATAGACCCAAGTTCTCGACAGGTGACAGGTAGAGGAGACATTCGGCTTTCTCCATCCCAGGAAAAGGGAAACCCCGAGGGATGCGCTGGAGCCAGGGCTGCAGAAGCCGCATCCTGCGCGCCGGGTCCCTGTGGTTCCCTCCCCTCTCTGCGGCTGGGATGGTCATGCTGCTGTCAAGATTTAGCGTCAAAAAACAAAATTTTAGCGATGTACAAAGAAACAGAAAAAGAAATCCCCAACAGATCTTCGGAGGATAGAGGTTTTATTGATTTATCTGATGTCTATTTTTATATTGCTCGGGGAAACTTCCTTCCCCAAAGTCTCTGCGGTGAGAGGGGATCAAGTTCAGTAGCACAATTTTAAAGGAAAATTCCTCTTTTGGCATTTCAAATGCTTACTTTTTTATAAGCCTCGGAGCAATTCTAACAATCAAAGCCTGGCTGTGTGTAGCAACGATGTAAGAAATTTAGTGGAAGGTGTAGATGTTAAATAATTTTTTTTTAAAGAAAAGATGATGTAGAAATCCTCTAATCTGATACCAAGCAGTTGTGCGTGATGCTTTCTGGGGAAGAGCAGCATTTCGCCTGCTTCAGAGCTGAAACAGAAATGCTTTTACCTGCCTTGGGTCCGGTGGCGAGGAGGAGCAACAGGGGTGTTTGCTGCGCGGCTGCCTGTAACCTCCAAGGCAAACGTTGCCACAGGATGTCACGTGCACACGTTTAAAATAAAGAAGGGAAGAGCCAATCACGACTATTGCTATGAAGGGAAGAGCTAACCTAGACGTATAGCGAGAGGAGGGGGGACAGACTGATGCACTTGCCTCTCAGTCTGTCTCCCTCCTCAGGCGAGGAGCGCTGCTCTGCGGGCGCAGGACGGCTTTGGGCTTGTGGAGTCGAGCTGTTAAGATGCATTTTCTCCCCCGTGATGGCTGCTGCGCAGTAGCGAGTGACCTTTCTTCCATTGAAACGCTGCTCCTGGCCCGTGCTTTGGGCAGGGTTTTGTTGTTGCTGCGGGTCTTTTGTACAAGCAACAAAATCGGAGGCCCGTCGTGAGGAACTTGCCTCTGTCCTTCCAGAAGTCCAAGGCCACGTTGAAACTGGAACATCTTCGGCACCCAAAGGCTTTGGGGAGCCTCCGAGATGTGATCTGGGGTCGTTCCTTTCGTTCGGCTTCCTCAGGCACTGAGGGCAAAAAGAGGCGATTCCTGGGCATGAGGCAGAGGGAGAAAAAGCCCTTGACCAACCTGCCAGGGATTTCACCAGGGTAAAGGGAAGAGGCCGGCGTCTCGCTGGCCTCAAACACAGAAACTGCATCTTAACAGTGCCACTGGCTCCGTACGGGGCAGGGGGAGTTAAATAAAGCCAAAGACTGTTCGGCTGCTAGCAGAAATGAGTGACTGTAGTTTCATCTGATGTTCTGTAATTCAGTGTTTACAGTATTTATTTTTAGTAATTGACTACAATTATATATCTATATATATAGGCTTCCTTATTTTTGTATTTTACATACTGTTTTCTCGAGTGTGGTATTGTATTTCTCAGCTCCCCTTCGCCACGATTGCTGCTCCTAGTCAGTGACAAATAAAACAGAGCAAAAAGCAACACGTTTCCTGGGTGAGTTGTTCTGTGCCTGGGGGCTTCGTGCTCCTCCTTCCTGTCCCCCACACCGCAGCCCCTCACCAACTGCATTTACCAGCAGCACCTAATACAAAACAACATTTAAGGCAGAAAAGGATGGACACTCATAACTATTACACTTGAAATCATTTATTCGCAAGTTGCCACTTTTTTCAATATTATCTAACACTTTTTTTTTTAATCCTTGTTATAAAGTACAAAGTGTTTCTATACTTTTCTGACAACATTAAAAAAATAGGCTACTGAAGAGGCAAAATTCCCACTTGGAATCCAAAAATCCTCATGTAAGAATTCAAAATAGCAGTAGACAAACATAAAAACCAACCAATACATACAAAAAAATCTAATACAATATACCTCTTACTCTTGACTGGTTCAAGAAACCAACTAAAAATGAATCCCTTGTTCCCAGTGCTCATTTTGGATTCTGTGACCTCGCTTAACTGATGTGAAGTTTGTGTTAACACATACAACTCTAAAGGCACTCAAAGGTCACAGATTCCTGAGCTAAAGCAGGATAGATTCCCAATGTAACAGTTAAAAGAAGTCACCAAAAAAAAAAAAAAAAAAAAAAAAAAAACAAGTTTAAAAACTGGTATTTGGTTTACATGAGTATATTAAGGATTCAGTAGAATCCTCAGTGAAAGCTGCTGCTGTATAATAGACTTAAATGACAGTTAGTACATTAGAGAATTCTCAGTACTTGGAAGAAAATCACTTCTGAATATCCTCATCTGAAAATTCTTTTGCTAAGGAAAAAAAAAAGGATTTTTCCCCCACAACATTAAAAATAAAAGGCTTAAGAGCAATGAAGAAATATATATATGAGATGTAACAAAAGCTTAAAAATGAGCAAGTCTGAAGATCTGTACAAACACTTAAATGATTAACAAAAGTTGACAGGCAATATTTACACAGATGTATTTGGTCCTGATGAAAAAGGACCACAGAATTAAGAAAAAGATGCTTCTGGTATTTACAGATCAGTTATTAAAACCAGAACAACCTAAACCAACAGAACCCAAACCACTAAACGCACACTACAGTGTGTGCTCAGAATTTTACAAGGTAAGCTAGTAATGCCATTCACACAAATTCATCATTTCCAGTTTGGCTCAGATTTTGCCCAGAAAAACAAAAAGGAAACACGTAATGGCTACTGTCTGAAAACACAAGACAGACAGAAAGATTAAAAAAATAAAAACAAATATGAGATAACGAGTTTTAGCCTATATCATTTCAGATATGCATAGGAGTATACTGAGGCTGGAGGACGGCCATATGTATTTGCTACAGTGTAAGGCCTTTTTTTTTTTTTTCTTGTCATAGCTCTGTGCGTCAGCAGGGCATTTAATTTAAAGCAGGCATAGAAAGTTAGATAAGTGCTACTATATTCCACCAAGGAGGTCTCAGGTTTCTGCATTCTCCAGCAATGCCTCACTCTCTGTTTTCTTCTCTGGCGACGTGTACAAGAAGTTACAGCAGATATAGAGTGGGAAGAGGAGAAGTCTGCTGTCCAAATTCATGACCACTTGCTCCTGTAAAGCAAATACAGGGGAGGTTCTCAGAGCGATAACGTTCCAATTTACAGGAACAGGATAACGTTCCAATTTCCCTGTGCTCAACAGGGAAACAGGCAATCCACGGAGTGGCATATTGGCCGCAAAAGAACGCACATGATCGACAGAGTCATTCTCTAAATTCCAGTTACTATGTACATATACATGTACTATGTACATATAAAATAATAGTCCAAAGCAAGCTCAAGATAATCATTCTGCTCTACTTCAAGCAGGGGTTTTACAGCACCCATGCTGATAAGGTGTTCTCAGACCGGTAAATTAAACCCTTTGTCTCACGGTCTCCATCCCTTTGCGCCAAGTATAACCAACTGTAAAAATGGACTGCGCAACCTTTACCTTCCAAAGCAAGCTGGGGAGAAAAGGAGACTGCTCTACCACTACCAGTTTCACCACATTTAACAAATTGTGCACTCCATAGCAGGATTTTAAGGCAAATCTTAGTTTCTTGGCAAGATTTTTTTGCTTGTTACTCTAGGAACTAGTTCTGGAAGAGTAAAATAATCCTCTAGCATGGACGGTATTTCCAAAGGGAACATTTCCATGCCCTTGCCATCTGCATGTCACTGCTGGTTAAGATTTAAGGGGTTTGACGACCAGTAACAATACAGCAATAAACTTTACAGTAGTAAATACTAGCCTTGAACAATACGTAGACATTAAGTCTTCAACCTGCATGTTCTTCAAATAAATGTCAGCTCCAAATAAGGATAAGTCCAAATTGCCCGTAGTAGTTACTCAATACTGATGACTACATTGTAACAATGATTAAAAAGGAAACCTGAAGACTTCTTATTTACTAAAAACTACTTTTTCAAAAATGGCACATACTTTAACTACTCGCTTTAGCAGAACAACTTGCTCTTAGACTTGGTTATCTATAAACGATAAAGAAAATATTTTTAATATGCAAAATATTGTCAGATGGAAAGTAACTCACCACTGTTGAAAGTCTGGGAGAGCAAGCACTTGTTTAAAAGAGGGTAAATTATCAGCACTCTCAAGCAGCACCATGGGAACCAATTTCACTAGCACAAAGTAAAATCAACCCTAAGAAAGTCAGAAGTGTCCTGTTCTAATTATACTTCATAAATTCACTCTAAGCTCCACTACCTATAAACAAAGCTTGTGAAATTCCATAAGCAACAACATCAAGGAAGAAAAGCTTTTCAAAAGTACTGCTGACTTCCTAGTATTTTAAAAAAGGTTTTGACTCCAAGTAATTCCAAGTCCAGTGACTCAAAAATCCAAACGTACCTGGTCCTTCTCAAGGGTTAGGATCTGATATCCTGTTGTTCTACTGCAAATGACTTTCCCACTGCTATCAAAAGAGGCCAGACGTAACCTAAGGGTTTAACAACAGTTAAATTACTTCATCTCCCACAACTATTTTTTTCAGAAAAAGTTTCTCCCAAGGAGGGAGAATAACATTTTCAAATGTAAATAACTTTGTGGCAACAAAATTAATTGCAAGGAAAAAAAGAAAACTTTGTTGGGGCAACAGATTTGAGCACATGCCGCAGAGCCTGAATCCTTGGTTATTTGGTACCTGAAGGCTATGTTTCTCCGAGGCTGCAGACTGACGGATCCGCTGCACGGCTGATTCAGCGTGTTTCGTTTGAAAATGATATAACGATTCGTGTAAGTAACAAGAAGGTCAAAGCCAAAGTTGAATCCAGTCCATCGCCAGCAGTACTAAGAACACAGGTGAAAAACAAGTGAGCCACAAGGAATACAGGAGGAATAACACTACAGGAGGAATAATAAATGTCACTTCAAGAAACAAAGTGGAGGCACTTGGAGAGGGGATTCTTGGCTACTGAGGGGCACGTGGCTTCTTGCCAACACCTAATTTAAACACATCTATGCAGGCAGCCATTCACTTCAGCTGCTATCCCTTCAGCTGGTTAGAAAACACAGCCTTAATATCCACTGCTGACAGAACACATTTCATGTACGCGCACACAAGATATTTCTGTGTTCTGGTACTCAGTGCAGTATTTCTGAGCAACGTTTAACTACAGGCCCCATCCATGCGTAACGCGCTCCCTTGAGGAAGACATCCTTATGTCCAGTGACTTCAGTGGGAACAAGATTCTGCCTCTTAGCTTTTCCATAAGGCCGATCACCTAAGACACGCACACAGGGAACACGTGGGGGTTCAGACTGGGGCTAGTAAACCGCATAGCTAAAAAAGCTTCCTTTTCTGCTTTGGAAAGACAGTCATCAGGGGACTGAGCTATATTTTAACTGCACGTATTTCAGAGAACTTGAATGACAAACCATGTCTGTATTTCCTCCTTTTGCACTCTGGACGTCTTCCCCCTCCCCTCCAAATATGGGCTTGTTTGTAGTGCAAGACCAAAATTAAAACAGTAATTTCTTACTCATCACCAAAACAGCAGGCTTTTTTACTCTTTTGGAGAGAACAAAGCAGTTTCTCTAATGCATCACCTCCATTACATCTTTTTGATGCAGTTTGACAATTAAGACCTGTGTGTTTTGAAAATACCTAACATGCCCAAGACATGTCAGCTATGCAAAAAGTAAGCCACATGCTATACTTACATCACCATCCTTTGCAAGTTTTCTACCACACCTCATGCTATTTCCTTCCAGTTCTTCTTTATTTATTTCTTGAGGCCTGCAAAAATAAAAGGTGCAACTTTTAAGGACACAAACACCTTTCCATGCTACTTTCAAGTGGGAATGACCAACAGTCCCAAGTAACCTGGTCTGACCCTGTTCTGAGCAGAGGCTGGGTTAGCTGACCTCCTCGGATCCCTTCCGCCCTGAAGTTCCCCATGATTATGAGGAAGCTCCACAAAACTGCAATATAAATCAGACTGTGAAAGTCCTGTTTAATCAAGGCATAACACAGGCATCTTTCCAGGGTGGAAGGACATTTTTATTTTTGTGCTCAGCTGTTGCAACAAGCTATGTTTTGCAATCGTCCAAGGAAAGAACAACCTTTCCAAACGCAGCGCTCTGACTTACTTGCTGCTTGAGAGCAGCTCCAGGGCTCTGCACTGGGCAGATACACCCCCAGGAGCTGGCTGGAAGGTTTCTCAAGTTGCTGGTTATGCAACTTGCCTAAAAACGTCAGCCCTCAGTGAGCACGAAGCGACACCAGCCCTTCGGTTCGGCAAACTACAGCAGCACAAAATTCCTACACACGACAGCCTCCACAGAGCTCCAACCGGCAGGGAAATCTTGCAGCTCCAGAGTAGCTGAAGTCAGTCCCAGTTTTCGAGAGGTTATGTTACTCAATTCATTTTAATAATGGTTACATCACTAACCACATAAGTAACCATTGCCAGAAAGTCTCCAAATTACACCGAGGACAAATGTTTAAATTGGGTATTATAAATCACAGGAAAGGGTAATAATCCCTCCACAAATTACATTAAAACCTCACAACACTAAAAAACATACTTTTAGCTATATAAGCAAGAAGAAATGCAGTGTCTCTTCTCCTCCTGCTCCAAATACACTACAGTAACTCATGGCTATAGCTTTTATGAACAAACCCAGCTGTGTTGTTTTTCCTCGCTTCTGTAAAAACTGAACCTGGAAGACTGCATACTTTATGAGCAGGTTAAGCAAATAAGCTAATCGTGCTAACCAAATTGGCGCAGGAAGCTCCTGCACGTTTCTTCCACATCTTCAACCCAATCTGGTTACATAACTGACCTACATTCAGCAACAGTGATAAAAGATTTATTTCTGTTTAATAAATTACAAAAACACGAGCACACAATCGAGGCAGACATTAGTATTCCCTCCTCCTTAGTTCCTTTAGAAGCTTCAGAAGATGCAAAACTTTCTGCCTTCAACACTTGCACGAGCCTCCCGCATGCACAGCGAACAGGCAAGTTATTCTGTTTCATTCTTGAGCGCTGCCAAAGAGGCAGTCAGAGAGGGAACAGTTCCAGCCATGGGCTTAAAAGATTTGTCGCCCACCTGTCATAGGAACAAATGTTTAATTGTGGAAAAATAAATGATCCACTTGAGTGCAAACATGTACAACCTAAGCAGCTACATTTCAAAGTCACAGACTCCATCACTATAGCAAAAACAAAGTCTCAAAGTTTGAAGAGTGAATAACACATTTAATCCTTTTAAATGCAAACTACTTAAAGTAGAAGGGAGTCATTTTTCTCCCCTCTCAAAAGCTGTCCAAAGAGTGAGGTGCACCACACACTTTAAAGCAAATTAACTTCCACTTGAGCAGTCTCAGGATCCGCAGGCGCTGTCGTGCACCAGGTGAGACATGGGAACAGCGCCGTACTTCAGCTCAGGGGCACTCGCATTTCCAATTTTGTTCAGCTTATAAATTTGCATCCCTGAGTCTAAGGAGACCAACTCAGACAATATATTGATACAGGCACCATGCGTGAGAGAAAGGACAGCAGAGCTGGGTAAGAAAACGGTCTTAGAGACCCTTCATTTTTTTCCTTCTAGCTCCAGGTTAATTAAATACCCCAAATACTTGCTTTATCACAAAGGAACAGTTGCATCTCTCCCCCTCTAAGATATCAGTTAGGAGCCATTGGCATCTCACTAGTGGGCATCGATACTGCTTGCAAGCAGAAGAGAGAAGTTATCTCAGAAATACAAGTAACATTCAGATATTACGTAATATAGAACACATTGCGACAAAGTTGCTTACACAGAAATTAAAGGGAAGTACCTTTATACAGCATCTTGCTTCCACATAACTCCAGAGAACGCGTTCACAGGAGTGTATATATATAGATATCTATATATACATACATATAGATATATATACATACACACACACACAAAAAGAAAAATACAAGAGAAAAGGCCCTGGAAACTACACTGTTCATTTCAGGCGTCAGCGAAATTATCATTACTGTAGTTGAACACGTGAGTGTTTTATTTTGAAGCTAGTATGACTGCCTGTTATCTTCACTCCAGATTTGTACAGTGCCTCGCTTTTCAGCAGCACATAAAACAGATAGTTGGCAGATAGTTAACAGATAGTTAAAATACTCTCACTGCCTTACAGTGAACTACTGAAAGAGAATAAAAACCAAACAAATATAAAGTCTTGTCTTCTGTCAGAGCTTTGGCAGCTTCGTGAAGCTCATTTTTATATTACTTGTGATTCTCATGTTGTAAGCCAGAATCTAAGAGCCAGAAGGTGCAACATATGATCATCCAGTTAGGTACATTGACAGCAGCACTACAGTTTACCCCCCAAAGGAAAACTATCAAAAACAAGTTATGGCCATCCTACATTAAACTTTAGAAGAGATTAGGAGATTTGGGATTATGTTTTTCGCCTTTACCATTTTCTAAAGCACTGCTATGGCCAAAGAAAACCACCATTAAAGATCTTTATTATTCTTGAGACATTAGAATAGGGGTTTTCTTGGAGTGATATATGAAAACCATCAAAAGTAAGTAATTAAGGAACATAACCCACAATTAAACTAAAGAGGATGCTGCTAAAGGATGCTCATGCTTAATAAGAGAACTGGACATATTTAAAAACAGGTCTATTGGTGCCGGTTGTTTAATAACGATCCAGCTAAAACGTCCACATGGAAAAATCCTGAACTACTCAATGCCAGAAAAATACACAAAGTGAACACCCTCCCTTCAATTACACATAAAATAGGATATATATAATTATTTACCATTAAGCACTGTCATAGACTGCATGCCCTTTGGTCCAGTTCAGGGCAGCAACGCTTAGGCTTTTCAGGTTGCATTTAGTAAATTGAGCACACCACTGCAGTGGAGCCTGCTCCTCTCCCAAATGCCAGATGCTGGACTAACAGAATCCATCAAAGAAAATCGAGGAATGAGTTTATTGAATTTTTTAAATGCAATAAACAGAATACATCTTCCCAACCTGCCATGTATCTTCCACAAAGCATGCTAAAACATTAAGGCAAATGACGACAGGAGCAGCTTCCTCAGTCACATTTTGCCTTGGTTTTGGTACTTAGAAGCGGCAAAAAGCCACAGGAAGGAAGCGAAATGGTTTCTGATCATGTGGCTAGAACATGCATTAAGTAAACACCGCACCCAGAGCAGCCACCATCACTACAGCCTCTGTCTGGAACGTGTTCAGGAAGCCCTAACATGCCCTATATATATATGCCAGGGTGCTATGTGACATATAGGTGTGTGGAGATATTCAGGTGGGGGCACAGCCAAAGCACACATGCTGGTACTCGCCTTGGGATCACCCAGGTAGCTGTGCAATGGGATATAAAGCTGGGATGTAAAACAAGAGGATTATGGAGGGAACAAGGTGGTAGCAGCGGAAGCATCCGCAGCATCGGAAAAGCTACAGGTGCTGCCGCCAGGATGGGAGAGGCAGGGGCAAAGGTTGGTGCAGTTATCTGCAGAAACCAAAATGGCAAATTGCCTTTTATAACACAACAGTTGCCCACACCACACCACACTCTTTTGCCTACCCCATCCAAACAGGAAGAAAGCAGCACAAAAAAAAAAAAAAAAAAAAAAAAAAAATAAAAAAACAAAAAAAAAAAAAACAAAAAAAAAAATAATAAAAAAAAAAAAAAAAAAAAAAAAAAAAAAAAGCACTATAGACCCATAAGAAGCCTTTTCAAATATCCTCTTTATAATAGAAGGTTAATAAGTTACTATTTCACAGCCTTAACACATCAAAGCAATGTTCCAGCAATAAGTATTAACCAATATAAAAGCATACACACAAACAAACAAAACATTTACCTCTTTTCACATTATAATACATATATATACACAATATATGTATATATACACAATATATACGTATTATTGCAGAAATGCAATAAAATGCAGAAATACATACGCATACAATATATATGTATTATTATATATAGAAGTGACAACTTTTCTAGAATTTTATAGTTTAAAAGACAGGAGCTCAGCCAGCCCAAGGGAAGGTGGCCCCACAGAGAACAACAAAGTTTAAACCACAGAGATATGCTTCCCCTCCTTCTGTTTTAATGTAAACTCTGTATTTAACATTTGAAGTTCATGTCAGAGGAAGATTTCTAAGTAAAGAAAGAAATAAAGGAAAGCCTGTAATATACCTACCCAATATCATTGTCTTGTTCTGCTCTGAGCATGGCAAACCACTGCTGTTTGTAAACACAGGACAGCCACTCTGAAATTAAAAACAAATAAATAAATGAGCTTGATGCTTTCTTTGGAGCTGGGAACAGCCATGTTTACAAACATCTGAAATGCACAAATAAAGTTAGATTGTAGTAACAAGTTCATACTTCTTAACTGAATGGCCTATGCAAACTCATCTAGAAGGCTGAAGGTTAGTTCACCTTCAAGTCTCAACTATAGAGGCAACACAGATAAAACCGAACAACTAGCACTAAGTGACTCGGCACTATATTCATCTCATGAAGCCTTCATGATTCCTCCAAATAATGCAACTCAAGAGATTATTTTGTCTACACAGAAAGCTCTGTTAACTAAGAGCTGGCTAGCAAGCCTTTAGAAAAAGATCCAGTTTTCTGCATCTCCAATAAAAGTCTGTATGAGCTAAGTAAGAAGAAAATTAAATCAAAGGAAGGGGAAAAGGAACTACGACTTATCACAGGTCCTCTAAAAACAAAGGGGAGATGTCTTCTACTAGAAGAAAATGTAAACCACCTTTTCCTTTGAGTACAGCATGAAGCTTTGACCTGCTATAAAAATTACACAGTTGCAGCCAACAGGTAAAATTCAAAATAAAAATCAGAGGTAGCCAAAGCATCATCTAAAAAAAACGGCAAACACGCAAGGGCACGTACAAGAAGAAACTCTATGATGGTTTGGGATGATAGGAGGAAAAGTTCACAGTGGAAACAAAGCAGGGAGTCAATGAGGGTGACAGAGCGGGGAAGAAGGGAGGACACAGCATGGAAACCTCCTTGGCTGTTCTAAATACAAAATGTAAAACTGACGCTTGCCTTGCTCATTTCAGGATTAAGATTCAGGTGTCCATAAGACAAAAATGAAAAATAAGCAGAATATAAATAAAGTTATGCAATAAGACTTAAGGAAAGCTACATAATTAAGGCACAGAGACCAGACGTGTTGCGAGGGGAAAACAGGAGGTCAAGGACCTTTCATTTTGTATACATACGCATATATACATATATAAATATATGTATAAAATACATGCATGTATACATACATATCCACACACACATATATGCACACATGCATTTTTTTTGCTTCATTTCATATTGTAGCTGTATTTCACCTCTTGAACTGGAAGCACCAGAAGGGAAAGAGTGTTTGGAAATGTCCACAAGTTATCAGGTGAAGAATAATAATGAACTTTTCACTTACAGACATGTTATGGATGTCCCATGCATCTTTTATGTGCTTACAAAAAAGAAAAAAAAGAAAAAAAAAATCCATTGGGAACCTCTAGTCTAGTATTTTCAGCTCCTCCTGCAGGGGCTATGTGCATACAGAGCATAAAATATTAAGAATATCCTTTCTTTCAATTATTCAAAATACTTTCTATCCTGCTAGAGAATAATTTCATTTAAATTAATCAAAAAGGTTTAAGCTACCATACAAGCTACCCAGAAATTTCCATGCCCACAGACTCCTACATTTACTACACAGTACTCTCAGATTTTTGATGCTGGCAAACAAGCAGTCCATTCAAAAAACACACTGTTAACATTTATCTAAACCTCCTTTTACATGACAAGCCAAGCTCCTGATATCACTACAGCTCTTGGCTACAAACACAAATCAGTAGATTACAAAAGAGATCAAGTGTTGAAGCCTAACAGCACAATTTCAATAAACATTCAAAGGTCTCCATGTTATGTTTCTCTTCCCTCTCTGCTCCTGCAGTTCTATTAAAAGCTTTTCTTCCTTTTTTTAAAGAAGAAGCAACAGCAGAGCTGAATCCTCAGACATTCTACCCACAGTAGTCACATGTGCAACAATTCCCGTAAATCTACTTGCCCCTCTATCACTGCAAAGTGTCCATGCCTCTATTTCAGCTTTTTCACAGCTTATGAAATGCTTAAGTGTGAAAGTTTTGCTCTCTGCTGTTTTGAATTATATGGAAATTACTTGCTTTTTGTCATTAAGCATAAATATATCAGCCTTGAAGTTGCAATCATTCCTTAATGTTTTAAGAAGTCCTTTATTGTATGTGGAGAGATAGGTAAGTTTTGATTTTGTGTCTATGTGCAGTTAATTCACAGCAGAATATTAAAGAAAGTCTACCCAGTACAGTCCTGAAAAACAGTAGCAGCAATGTGCAGAAGACTAATTCAAGTGTAGTACTGGCAAATTGCCATTTTGCAACATCTTACTCACTTGCTGATACAGAAATGATTGATATTTTCCTGTATCCTGTCATTAAACCATGTGAGAATTTAAACTGTCCTTTCCCAAAGCTATCTTATTTTCTATTATAAAATGAAAGCACCTTTGTACTTATATTTGAACCAAAAATCTAACTTAAAACCACTTAGTAAAACTGGTTATATTGACATTTTGCATCACTCAAGTATGTCAGATATCACACGTCACAAAACAGATCTATTCTTTCAGCATTATTATGTAAAATAAAAAAAATCCTCATTGCTCTCTGTCCCAACCTGCTCCACCTACTGGATATAACTGACCAAGCCATGGACAAGAGTTAGTTGTGCCTCTGCTCAGGCAGTCAGTCTACTGTGTCCTGGCTCCACCTGGCGTTCAAAGAACTCAAGAGACATTCAGAGCACAGGAGAATCAAATTTCCTTCATATTGCCTCAGTCTATTTAGATATTAATTTATATCACAAATACAAATAAAGATAGCCAAGGCACTTGAACAGTAGTAGCTTAGCTGCCTTTACTAACTTACAGAATAGAGTCTTTATAGAAAGGGAGAGAAAGAAAGACCCTACCCATTTACATGTACTAATGATCCTTATCATAATCATAATTCAGCTCTCATCAGCTGCATTTTTTGGAGGGAGAATTGCTCAAGGCTATTCAGGGTGCAACTTGCTGGGCAACTTAACCACTATTTCTGGCAGAAAAAGGAGGATACAGCAGTACATGAAAGGCAAGTCAAATAAAACAACACTTCTTACATAATCAAAATGTCAAGGAAATGGTTTTAAAAATGATCAAACAAGCTGATCAGACTAGCAAGCTTCAAAAGAAAGATCCTAACAAGTCTGCTTTGTCATTATAGTATCATGATGTTGGCTTGGAAGGTACTAGGGGGAAAAATGTGAAATGAAGAGAAAAATAATTTTAGCTCTACAGAAAGAACGTCACGGAAATCAAAATCAATTTTAAATATTTACATATAGCAAGAGTCAAATCAAAGCTCAAAGCTAAAGGAATGGTCAAAGGGAGAAGATATAAGTAATGGAGAGTGATAAACAGCTCAGTAAGAGTTACCTTAACTGACATTCGGCAATTACACCTATGAATAAGTGGCATGAAGATGCAGATGAATGAATAGTTCAGCTGTGATAGCATTGAATTTTTCATTCAGACTTTCTCAGAGTGGTTTGTCTAGCTTTCATTTACACAACTTCTATTTCTCAAAGCTAAGATTCAGCCACGATAAGGGCATCCTTAGTGAGGTATGGAGCAAAGATAACAGGAGCCAAATTCAAAAGGAACCAAGGCAGGGCACAAGAGGTCAACATACAGAGCACAAGGATCCCACTTACCTGGGAAGCAGACTGATTAAATAAAAGATGGGAATGACATTGAGCAAACTTTTTCAGCGGAGATATCAACCTTACAGTTCATTTCTCCTCTATTCAGTCTACAGCCAGTGTTTGCTCAGCTTCCTAGCAAAGAGCAACACTTATCTGCTCACTCAGATTTCAACAGCAAGATGAGAAGAGTGCTTTTTATTTCTTTAATAACAGTAATCAATGGCAAAATTAAGCTGCATCTTACTCTATGGGTAAAAAATACCAGGATCTAGAATGAGGAGAATGTATTTTATACAATGTGAAATGCAAATAAAATGTACAAAAGCAGATTATTTAACTATCCAGTTACCTCCAGAAGTATCCTAAATATCTGTTAGCAAAGTAGACACTTGTTTTTCAGTATGGAGAAGAATTCACAGCATTTTGTGCTTTTGTTTACATTATCATGTATCTTCCAAATTTTATTTAATTACCTTTTTCTTTAAAAAATGGTAATAGTTAAGACACAAGTTGAATCACAAAAAGTTCTCTTCTCCTAAAAAGATAACATTTTTGCGTGTCTTGGTCTGTGGAGATACTTAAAGACTGGTAACATACTATGTATTGATTATAGAGTATTTGGAGAAAGTTGTGTGCACGTGCTAACATTTTTACATGCGTAAATTTAATATTCAGCTTCTCGTGGAACTTCACCCACCAGTCAGACTTTAGAGACGAGTTTGGGAGTGATCAGATAGCTGTATGGCTGCTATACACACCTAGGTGTTTTCTTTCCACTTACTCTAGGATAAATCAGAGTAGGAAAAGAGACAAAATTAAAGTGTTTGCATATTTGCTCACCTGAGGGTATTAGATAATCTCTCTCAATAATTCTGGCTGATGCCAAGTCACTGATGATATACTGCAATCTCAAGTGTTTGAACACTGGCAGGAACGCACTCCCTTGTTCTGATTCCAGAAATGCAATGTCACCCTCAAAATCTGAAAGACAGCAAACGTGTCTCAATTTATTTTCCTAAATATTTTCCAGAACTTCCCCTTGTTCATTTGGGGAAGTTATTATGGACACGAAAATTACATTTTGCAGCTTAAAATAACTAATACTTTATCTCAAAGTTACCTACATTCAAACCATTTCAGCAGAAGTGTTAGACTAAACTTACTTTCTTTTGAATTGCATCTGTGTCTTCTTGTGAGAAGACAAAAAACAAAGTTTAACCTAACTATGCAAAAGCTGTTCAATGAAGATAACTCATCACTTCAGAGCAGGTAGACAAAATATTTAAAATCAGCGCCAGGAGAATGTGAAGCTGAGGCAAGTCTTTCCAGAGAAAGACTTTCCAGAGAAAATAAGATAGAGTTTGGACATGGGGGAAGACTTCCATGTTGTATTGCCAGCCTGCACCCTCCACAGTCCAAGGACATGCCAAGTAATCCTACCTTTCCTACGCTTGGCAAACCAAGCATCAGCTTCAGTCAAAAGTTGTTTCAGAGACCCATTCCAAGAAGGCACGAGCTGAAGGAACATCCACTAGGTAAGAGCAATAACATTATTAAAAGACTATTAAAATAATATTTGCATAATGCAGTCACTCCTACAAAATTTCTGGTGTTCTATTAAATATTTGAAAGTAATATCAAAATGCCTAGAATTCTCATCACTTTACAAACCATATACTACTCAATAGTACAAATTTATAAAGCAACAGCTAGACCCTCTTCAAGTACCTTCTTAAGAGCAGTATACACATCCATTTCCACTTGCATTACAAACAGGTTAGAGGAGCTGATCAGCTGCTTCATGAGGTTTATGCTGAAAGAAAAAAAAACAGTAAGAGTTCTGTGAGACAGCATGGACAGAGACACCCACAAGCAGCAAGCAGACATCCACAGCCTAGAAGCTCATTTGTGGTAAGCTACACACTTTGGGAGAAGTTGTACTTCACCTCTCTGTCACTAAAGCCAACTGAAGCCTGAATACCTGAGTTCTTTGAAGAGTTCAACACTCTGATGGGTCATTAGGTTATTCAAAAGCCACTCAAGGCACCTAGGTTAAAAGCAAGGAATTAATACCTCAGTTTTCTGCATATTTCAACATTTCTGCAGCAGTTGCTCAAGCTCCTCTATGTCAATCATATGTCAAATATCACTGTGAAATACTGCTTTGAACTGACATGAACTGTTTTAATATTTTTAACATTATTAAAAGACTCATGAAGTACTAGCTTAAAAGCATGAAGTTAAAGTTTTGCAA
Organism: Crypturellus undulatus; assembly: GCA_013389825.1. NCBI lineage: Eukaryota > Metazoa > Chordata > Aves > Tinamiformes > Tinamidae > Crypturellus > Crypturellus undulatus. Next base: position 41,794 of record VWPW01031834.1, on the reverse strand, counting down.
AGTTCTAGGTTAAAGTTGCATTTATATTCTCTCTAATCTGCAATGAAAAACCAAATTCAGATTTCAACTAATGCTCAGTGCACTCATGTGCAGCAGATGAAAGCAGTCAGCACTAACCTTAACTCTCTGCTCTCAATAGTGTATTTATTCCTTCCACTTGCAGTAAAGTTCAGCTTAAATAGTTATAGCCTAGAGCTATAAAGTTAATAATAACAACACATGTCATTGCCATGCTGAAGACCAAATATGTTGTTATCAATACACTCTGGTAACAGTTCTTTACAGTATAAGCAATATCTACTATGATCTACATCTATTTTAAAAGATGATTACAGTAGAAACAGAAAAACTAAACAGTATCGTGAGCAGAGTCCAAGTCAGTCAAAAAACAAATCAAACCAAACCAAAATGGAATCAACCTGTTCATTGTTTTACTGCCTGTAAATTCACATTTTTCACTAACAATATACAAAGCAACATGGAGAGAGTAATTCTTACTTTTTCTTCACAGAATCTAACCCATATGTCCCCGCTGAATTGTAATAACCACACACAGTTTTTGCATTAATGGTTTCCTTCATTGTTTCACCGCATTGCTGAATTAAGCCATCCTGTGGGGGAAAAATACCACAAATATTTAATATTTTAATTTATAAACAGTATTGTGTAAAAAGATAGTGCAGTTCATACAAACAAATTCCAACGTCTGAACAATAAGTGAGGTTACACATGCTGTTAATTTTGCCAATATCTTTTTTTGCAGAGTATTTTAACAAGGATAGAGTCAAAAGTATAGAGATACTTGGAGTGCAAAGAACAAGATGATCTGATACTGCATGATGCAGTTTACAACCACAAAAGAACAGCCATCTCTTTGGAACATCCTGCGTATTTCCAAGGACATCCAGAAATGAATTTAAAAATACATTAAATGTAATCTATTCTGATCCAAAAGATTTTATTATATAAACTATTTCAGGGGAAAGAGCAAAGTTCAGCAAACTCCTGTCTAGAAAAATTAAATGAACATTCTTTAAAAAGTTATCTAGGTCATTCCCATCATTTATCACATGCAAGAAAAACAGTCAATACCTTTGGGTAGAACAAATGGTACAGCTTGAGGATTTAACAGCAAAGTACAGATTGTTACAACATATTTTAATGTACTTCTGGACATAAATTTCAACACATCACTTGGTATTAGAACTGAATCTTAATCACAGCATTTTCAAATAAAACCACTGCGTTATGTTGGGTTCTTGTCATGCGTTGCTATAGAAAGAAGATTTGTTTATCTAGCTGAAATAGTTCATACTATAGGAACACGTATGCACTGTAATATGTGTGTATATATATATATATATATACACACACACACATTTAATAAATATATACTGATAGAAATATGCATGTAAATATATTATAGAATTATGCAAATTAAACTATACAACTATGCACATTACAAATAGACAGATGTATATCTAAATATTTCACGTTTAATACTTACGAGCTGCAGCATGCAGGCTGCTGCTAGAAGCGCAACTACTCGACTGGGTTTTATTAGCACATCATCTCTGTACAGGGAGCCAAAAGCCACCTGTAGAGCTGAACAGAAGTACAACTGTCAAACAGAGAAGCTTGAACTGAGTTTGGATGACCAAAAGAATTCTTAAAAACAACCAAACCACTTCAGTGCATGCATTCTCTACAATCGTACCTGTTTGATCTTGGGAGGAAAAACTAACATTAATCAGCTCAAGAATACACACACAATTAACATAGAACACAACATTAACTAGTAAAATACAGACCATTTCACTGAATGGAAATGAACAAAATATTCACCCCAAAAGAGCTGCAAAGTTGTTCCTCAAAGCAATGCGGAGATCAATAAAACCACATGAAAAGAAACTAAACTCTATGCAGAACTCATTCTCTTAAGTTTACTAGTTTTAAAATAGAACTTTTTTTTTTTTTAATAAACCATTTTGTATTGAATTAGTTATGTCAGATTAGACTTTGCGTTTGCCTTCAGAGTTTATGTTCAAATAAAAGATTCACATTTACCTTCTATATCAATATTCTGGTCAGGAATCTCCAACTCAATGACGTTCATGCTGGATTCTTTCCAAGAACCACTGAACATACTGGAAAAGTAGCCTGACTGTATAAGGGAAGAGGAGGGGAAAGAACTCACGTGAGTGATTTAAATCAAATGAAGACCATTCAAAGAAGCACATGGAATCCAGGATTGTTAATATTTACCTTTATTGCAGAACAAAATTATTAGGGGAGTGGTAACTTTTCATAAACTCAAATATTCTGACATACTTTATTTCTGAAACTAGAACTACACATAAAAAATTAGATTATATGTGTATAATCAGATTAAGTAAAGAGATTTAAATGACCAAAATAGCTGCATAAGCTCTTTTCCTACAAACCACACCACCTATGGGTGTGGAAGTTCAAGAATGAAGTTCTTAATGTTACTGACAACAAATCCTGCAGGCACAGGAAAATGCCAGTTTGGGTAATAAAATGCATGCAAGACATACAAATTAATGTACAAAGTTGTGGTCTCATACCAAAGACACATACACATACACCATTTATGTAAATATACCTTTTATAATAAAGTGAAAGGCATATAAAACTAGAATTTGATAGGTTTCCATCCAAAGGAAGTGAAATACACTGCTCTACTAGGATCATGAGTTTCCATCTCAGCAGAAGATGCGCGCTTTCTGAGATGCTATCACTCACTGAAGTTTACCTGAGAGATCAAGAAAATAAAGTCTATTTGTACAGAACCACACTCCCTAACCTCTTAACTCAGCATTTCAACTCAGGGCAACAGAGAAGTATGAAATCCAGTTTTGATTTATTTGATTATTTAAAGAAATCTATTCCTTCAACATATCCCTTAATTATGACCAAATATATCACGCTACTCTCAAAACCAGGACCTTAATAATTTTACCTCATGAGGTCCTGGTTTTGTCATAACCCATATACTCATAGATCAGCTCCTCTATTTAACGAGGAGTTTAATATTTTAATAAACATCCTTAATCCTCCATTTCTCACAGCTGCCTCGCATATGTACTGTAGTACTTTCCTTCACTTAGCAAAATAATTACAGGAACTTTAGAGACTTCAGAGAATTACTGAAGTAATCTACATATACATTCTTTCCTAACTTCCAGCAATATTTAAGTTACAACTACATAATATCAGTGAAACAGAAAACCGACTTCTAACAATGATCATCTTAACTAAGAAATTTCATCTCATGTGAACATAATTTATACAAGCATGCCACTGCATAACAAAATTAAAAATTTCAAACCATGTTAAACAGTACCTACAGAAGCACTTTAGTATTAGATTCAACCATCAACCCACTAGCTTCATGAACTTGTGATGTAGCAACAATAAAATCACCATGAAAATTAAAAATGTTGTCATCAACAGTAATCTAGGGAATAACCAGCTTTTTTTCCCTGATTTATTTAAGTTGTACAATACAAGTCCAACCACTTGCATCCTTCCATTGCTGGATACAGTCAAAGATGAACGGATAATTATAACTGCATCTGCCAGCTCTCTCTCCTCATAAAACCCACCCACTTTGAGCCAAAGGCACTGATGTTTGGCTAGAAGGCTTTATCATATGAATAACTCTTCTGCCTTTAAATTCTTTAAAATGCTCTAAGGTTGGTCAAATAAAAGGCCTTTTCATCCTAGAATAAAGTAGAGAGTGTTACCCCACCATGGCTAGTACAAGAAGACAACAGCAACTTCATAAAAATAACAATTAAAAAAGGCAAAAATTCACTTCTGTGGTCATTTGTGACATTGAATACCACATTCAACCAGTCGCTTTTGCATCTTGGGGTTCACAAAATTACATTTTGCATTTGACTAAAACTAACTAAGAAGTCCACATCTTTCCAGGTCTAGCATTTGAAGTTACTTGCTCAATTTACATCCATTTCTGATGACCTTGAAAACTTTTTTGAATAGATCTAAATGATATCTTGCTGGACAAGCCAAACAAACACGAACTATTTGATGCAAAGACCTGGTTTGACTTTACCAGACGCCTTCGTAAGTACTGATCATACAACATCAGTTCGTGCATGTGCTTGGTGAAAACTCACAAATCGAAGTCTCCTAACCCCATACTTTGTTCTAGGGACACTTTCATAATGTCTATGGTTTCTGAGGCATTTCTGTTTGGGTTATATTTACAAAACAAATATAAGGAGGCAGCAATACGCAATCTAGGATAGCTCAGAGATAAAGTACGGTGGCTGGCTCAGAGCATTACGCCTGATAACGGACTGTAAAGATAACGGTATCTATTCACTCCAAAAATAAAGTAATGCTGTGAAGGTCAGCACAGAACCAGTGCAGTGAAGACCGCTGCTATTTGTATTAGCGAAGAGCAAATCAGCAGGCAAATAGAGCAGCTGGTCAATGGCACGTACATCATGCAGCCAACCCCTACAGCTCACTGAGAAGCGCAGGGGCAGCGTGACAGCTACGGGCAAGTGGTTTTTGCTTTGGTTCACAGTACTCGAGTCCCTGTGGACAGCAAGCTTGAGCAAGGCTGGCACGAGCTTCCCAAGCCTGTGTCCAAAGCACTCTCTTTACTCTGCAATAATGTTAACACCATGGAAGACTCCCAGGCTTTTGCTTGGCACCAAGGAGGTGCCAAAGGCAGCTTCCAGGATCACTTTTGCAATAGATAATCTGAGGTTAAAAGAAGCAGGCTCTGAAGTTCGGCAGGGAGGCAGAACCAGAGGAACTGAAGCATGAAGTGACCACTGTGCAGCAGAAAAATAAAAGAGGATAAGAGAAAAACATGAGCTTGCACTTGACGCTTACAAACTAGTTCCTTATTAAACAAAATTTAGTGCTGGCTACAAGTGAGGAAAAGAAAACGAAGGGAAGAGGAGGCTCCTACCTGGCACAGGTAGATCTTGTGCAGGTTCCACTCCTCGCCCAGGGCGCAGATGCGCACGTCGCTGTTCTCGCCGTTGAGGAAGAGGGTTTGGTAGATGTACTTGGAGGTGCTCTTGAGCTTCTTCCTGCGGCGCGGGGAGACAGGCGGCGCGGGCCGCGTTACCACCACGACCGCGGCGGACACCGGCTCCCCCCCGAACTCCCCGGTTGTCCTGGTTACCGGCCCCGCACCTGCGGGGCGTGTTGAGCAGCCGCTCCTCGCGCTCGGTCTCGCCGTCGCTGTCGCTGTCACCGAGCCCCTCGCCGCTGCCGCGCTTCCTCTTGCCGCCTCGGCCCTCCCCGCCGCCACCGCTGCCATCCCCGGCCGCCCCGTTGCCGCGTGGAGAGCCGCCCCCCCGCCGCCTCAGCACGCGGCTGCTCAGAGAGCCCATCGCCGCCGCCGCCGCCCGGTCGCCGCCGCCTCCTCATGGGGCCGCGCGG
>VWPW01031834.1:17315-36290 GCA_013389825.1 Crypturellus undulatus | reverse complement strand
TTGTCACGGCGCCGCTGCGCCTGCGCGGCGGGGCGGGGCGCGGCCAGCTGCGCCTGCGCGGAGGCGAAGGCCGAGCCGCAGCAGCGCGCATGCGCATGCCGCCGCAGAGGTTGTGGAGCTCCTCTCTCCCGCGGGACGGAGCTTCCCAGTGAGGAGATAAACCAGGGATATTTTCCCCATGGATTTGGGCTTTACGCTCTCGGCAGCCACAGCGGCAGCAGGAGGTGGAGAAAAGAGCTCGTTTATTGGATTTCTAAAACTCAGCAAGGTAAAAGAAAGCAGCTGGACACAAAGCCCGAGCGCAGCCGGCACGCGGGTAAGGCTTCTCCTTGGAGCAGGATGCTGAAGGTTTTCCAAGCTCTGCCCCAGCTCGGCACGGCATCTCCAACGGCTAACGCAGGGATGGAAACGCAATGATTCCCAGCAGAAGGCACTGCCATATCCCCTGTTTGAGAGGAGCCTGGTTCTGCGCAAAGCGAGAAGCAGAAGCGGGTTTGGGTCATATGAACTCCTAACTTTTGCTGTGTGATCCTGCAGCAACAGCCTGGAAATCCCTGCAGGAACTGCAGCCCCCCGTCAGCAAGGCCTGCGAGCAGCCAGGGCTGCTGAGACACAGCAGGCTGCCCCTGGCAAGGCAGCTCCGTGTAAGGCACCAGGCAGCGGGAATGGGATAAGGCCATGGGGGCAGGTCCTGTCCCAAAAAGGCACAATTCCAGGTTTACGGCTTTATCTGGAGCAAAGGCTGGCAATCCCAATAACTCCAGGAAAAGTTACGCTCCCATGCGTCGAGTTGACAAGACGCAGAGTACAGGGCTGACCTGTTTCTTGTAGTGTCACCAGTGACATCTCCCCTACCTGCTGATCTATAAGCAACATATTTATATACATATATACATATATATACCTAAGCATATCAGGCTTGTTAATGCTCCACATTAACAGAGGGCAAGTTTAAACACTTAGATTTTAGAGGGGTGATTTTGCAAGCCTGAATCATCTTGCAAGCCTGAAGCAAGCCTGCACTGCACACCCTCCATGTAGTGATTGGATTAATTTTTCCTTGTTCTGCATTTAATTTTGCTTCAGCTGATCAACAAGCTTTGCTAGCAAATGCAGCGATGGAGGGGCAGCTTGTCAGGAAACATGTTTAGCTCCTGCAGAGCTCATTACGATATTCAGTTCAAGTCAGGTTTTAACAGCCAAACTTTGAGGAAAAAAGTGGATGTGCCAAGCATAAAAGCATATCATAAGGGTCAAATTGACTGTTGTTATCTAATCAGAGCATTAACTAAGTCAATACTCATAGCAATAAGCAAAGCTATCTAGATAGATAAATCCCTATGATCTGATTCCCATCACCCAGGCAGTACAGCAGGCATCCTTTAATCTTCCCCACCACAGAGCTTGAGCAGAACTTTCTTATAATCTCCTGAGGTGTCTCCCTGCAGAGAAGAACAAAAGAACACATTAGTTTTACAGCTAAAAATATAAAAAGACTGGGTCATTTCCAGCACAATTTGTTTTAGGGTTTGTATCTTTTTTGGCAGCTTATGAATTTAGAACATTCAGGAGTGTTTTTACTACATAAATGGTGGACGACAGGTTGACCATTAGGCAGCAGTGTGCCCTCGTGGCCAAGAAGGCCAATGGGATCCTGGGATGTATTAAGAGGAGCGTCTCCAGCAGGTCGAGGGAGGGGATCTTACCCCTCTACTCAGCCCTGGTAAGGCCACATCTGGAGCACTGTGTCCAGTTCTGGGCCCCACAGTACAAGAGGGATGTGGAGCTGCTGGAGAGAGTGCAGCGCAGGGCCACGAGGATGATCAGGGGCCTGGAACATCTGCCCTATGAGGAGAGGCTGAGGGAGCTGGGGCTGTTCAGCCTGGAGAAGAGAAGGCTGAGAGGGGATCTGATCTGTGTCTATAAGTGCCTCAAGGGAGGCAATGAGGAAGATGGGGCTGGCCTCTTTTCAGTGGTGGTCACTGACAGAACCAGAGGAAATGGCCATAAATTGAAGCATAAAAAGTTCCACAGGAACTTGAGGGAGAACTGCTTGACGGTGAGGGTGACAGAGCACTGGCACAGGCTGCCCAGAGAGGTTGTGGAGTCTCCTTCTCTGGAGATCTTCCAGACCCGCTTGGATGCAGCCCTGTGCCACGTGCTGTAGGTGGCCCTGCGTGTGCAGGGGGGTTGGGCTAGATGAACTCTAGAGATCCCTTCCAACCTTAGGCATTCTATGATTCTATGATAAATGTCTACTTAATTTTCAGCTTCTTTAACTTGTGTATTTTACACAAGAGGTGGCAAGTGGGAATCTCTTTCTTTAAGCTACTTAGCAAATCCTGCTCTGTTTCTAACACAAAAAAGCTTACCTTAATGAAGGAGTAGAGAGATTTCCCATACATGGTCAGGAATTCCCTTCTGATATCCAGCATATCTATTTCAGAACGGGAAACCATCACTCGGATCAGCGTATTGTCATCTGTTCCCAAGCCCTAAGGAAGCAAACCAACCAGGTGTGTTTATGAGGCATTTTGAATAAATCATTTGCCGTAGAAAAAGGTTTTATTGCTGGGTTTCACAAGGAATCTGCTCCCCTTTAGAGCAGTCTCACACTAACAGGGATCCACTAGCATCTTGCTGCTGAAAAGAATATTGCTCTGAGCCTCCTGAAGGAAAAGCTCAGACTCTTTTTTTCCCCAGTTAACAGTGGAGTTCATCTCTTAACTGCTGGCATGTTACAGACTCCAGCATGGAAAGGCAAGGAAAGAAAAAGCAATCTCATACTGAAAGCTCTTTACCTTCATGGATTTATACAATCTTTCAGCAAAATATGCAGGTTTATTCCGTGTGCACTTTACTGTAAAGAGGCAAGAACAAGACAATTAAGGCCGACAGAAACTACAGGAGGGGGTTTTCTCCTGGTGGAGGTGTCTCTTCTGCGATGAAGCGGTTGAGGGCTGACCGACAGCAAGTACAACACAGATAACCACAGTGACCCGCTATGAACTGCTGTCCCCTTCCTCCACGTACAGCAATGTTTTGTTTAATGCTTCCTGACTGCAATCATCAGTCAAAGGATTTCTTGACAAAGTAAACAATGTGATAAAGCATAGAGCTTTCTTACCTGACGTTTATGAGAATAAAACAGTATGGTTTGCAGCAGGATGTATATCACATCTGCCTCCCGAAGCTATGTAAACAGCAAGGCAGGCCTGCTGTTTACTAACTATTCTGTCTTTTTCCCCACTTGGGGGACAAAGTTTAAAAGCAGGACACTCACCCACAGCAAGTAAAGCATCTTCGAGGTCTCCTGACATCTCAGATTTAATGCTGTCTACTATGTCCTTGTTAGCAATCCTTCTGTATTCATCAAAAACTAGGGAGAAAAATCAGTGATAGAGTAAGAAAAAAGTTTGCAAAAATGAAGCTTTTCTTACTCTGCATAAACACTGTTTTGCTATCATTGTGTTGCATGCTGAATTAGGGTTGTCCCCTAGAAAGAATATTTTCATTTTTAACTATCTTGTTAGGAAGCTGGAGCAGGTAACATCTTCCTCTTTCCCCCAGCAGGAGTCACACTACCTCTGATTTAGAGGCAGAAGCAGCAGAGCTGTTCTGATGCTTTTCCTCAAGTCTCCTTTTAACTCGGAATGGAATAAAACCATATGAAAATATCTGACTGATTCTACATATCTGCCTGTCTGGCAAAGTTCATGATCAGTCACTGATGAAGCACAAAGCACCTACAAAAGTCTTGTCCTCAAGTAAAGAAAACAGAGAATACAGGACATTGTAGAGTCCTACCTCTTAATAGGTGACTTCTGTTCCGTGTACAGAGAATGGACATAAATTGCGCCTCATCTGTTCCCCATCTCTTCTCCCCAGCTTCATACAGGTTCTTAAAAACAGCAATAGGCAAAGCAAGGCTAATTGAGAAGCTCAACTGTACATGAGATTTTTGCTTCCTTGATACTTGAGTACTAATGACCTGTGGCTGCTCTAGATCACAGCTATTCCAAATAACAGACTGTTCTTACAGGGGGAAAATTACTACACACCTGAGCATCTTGTTGTGCAAGGGCACCATCCACGTATGTTCCCTCGTCTCTGTTTCCCTGCAGAGAGAGAAGGATGAAATATTCACCAAAGCAACTAATAGAAACAAGTCCTGGAAATTCCCCATTTAAAACAAACTACAGGAGACTTGTGATGAGGCCCACTTTGAAAAATCTTTAAAATTTAATAGAAGCTGGCAAATATATAAAAGACAACAAAAACTGCTTTGAGCATGATTTGTGCCTCCTCCTGAGCTTAATGGCAAACCACTTGAATCAGACCATTTTAAAAAGAGCACATAGCATGAATGCATGCATATTCAGATTCCCCTCCTTGAATGAAATGCAGACAAGGTGGCATGGAAGGTAGAAGGCAAACTGAAAACCAGCATCAGAGACCCCATCACTGAGAGGAAGAAAATGTCCAAAAGAAAGGGATTTCCCTTAGACTAGGGCTTACCGTCGCGAGAGACACAAGAACTCTTCGGAACATGGAAGATGTATCGGCGACAATGTCCTCTTCGAGGGTACAGCCATATTCTAGCAGGAGAACACACACGTTTGGCATCTACAACAGCTCCAACACCTGGACAATTGTTTGTCCATATGTGCTAGCTGTAGCCAGGTGAACATATGAGAGTGCTCAGCACACTAGATGTAATTATTGTAACCCAGCCATCATAACTAGTGCTACTGGTCCACATTAAGTACAACCAGTGTAAAACTAGTACTAGATCCATACATGGGTACACATGCAACTGATATTGTCCCCTTACCCCCATGTTTCTGTTTCTAGTTTTTGAGACTGCTGTTGGCAGCTATTTAACTTGGAGGTTCTCTCTAGGCAGACAGTAGTGGTTGAATTGCTCAGCTCAGCCAAAGATCAGCAGCCCCTCTCATTCCTCTACATGCGTGCACACACGAGTTACATTTCAGGCAGTATCATTGCAATCGCCTGCATTCTGTGCTACGTACGAAGTTTGTAGTTCTCATTAATCCACCGGATCTCTTGATTTGTGCGAGAAGCCAGAATTTCAATCAGGCAACCCTCATCTGTTCCTGCACCCTGTGGAATTGTCAAGAAAAGAACCAAGACACTAATGAGAACTGTTTTTTATGTGCTATCAAGCATTTTTTTTTTAATTAATTAGGCCACATCATATTAACTTGACCAGAACTTTAGCAATGTAAAAAGGAAGTCATCCAGACCTTCACAGCCCTCCTCAGTTCGTGCACATCGTACATGGTGGTGGGAGTCATCATCCCCACGATCACCCTTTCAAAATTCCCACTCAGCTCAGACTTCAGGTCAGCAATCAGATCCTAAAAGGCCAGCAGAGAATGAATGAATTAGGAGAAGAAACAGCCCTTGAGAACAGAAAGCACTGACTCATTCACCACATTTTCATGTGGTCCAGCCCTTCCTAATGAAAGGTATCTCTGAAGTGAACAAGATCAAGATAAGCTTTGCTAACTAGCCAGAAAAATAACCAAAACCTGTGCTAACCTCACTGTAGTGGAGACTGGAGTGCTGTTCACTTTTCACCTAAGTGCTATAATTTCAACGTGTTAAAGCCACAGTGACTTATCTCTGAGGCCACCTACGCACCCTGCCAATAGCAGTTTTATAGGTGATCAGAACTTGCTGCCGTTGGGAAACATTCAGTTTGGTCAAGGTCTCGATGATGGCATCTTCATCTGTGCCTATGAGAAACAAATAAAAGCCAGTTAGACTGCTTGCAGGAAACCAGAAGTGTGCTCTGGCATTGTGTGGATGTGCCATTAGCCACTTTCTGTCCCTCCTACAACCTGGTTCTTGACAGGGGACTAAAACAATACACAAACATACATCTACTCGGCAGGATGGGAGCACCAGATTGCAGGAGAGACAAGGTAAGAGCCAAGATCTGGATTTCAGGTTGGGTTCAGATTTCAGCATAATCTCAAACTGATAATCTGAAACTGAACTGATTCTTTTCAGTGCCCTCATGCTGCATCAGCAAAGATGGTGCAGCACTGCAGAACAGGTAGTGTCCCAAATTTGGGGGGTTAATATTTTAATATCTATAAACAGCCTGGAGACAACACTGACAGAGATTACACAAATACACAGATAAACAGGCAGACTAAGATCAATTGAGTTGAGTGGGTGTGGAAATCATTCTCACTACACATTATGGTGATCAGTCCTGTCTCTTCAGCTCTTCACCTTCCTTCTCCTTACACTGTTCCTCTGTTTCCACCTCTGTTCTGAAGTGACCCCTAATTTCTGATCAGGCAGCCTCCTTGCATTTTGCAACACAGAAGATGGCAAGATCCACACCAGCAAGAGGCTTCATTTCAGCAGGTGGGAAGCATGATCCCCATTTTTATTTTGCACAGATTTTGTGGGAGATGCAGTGGGGCAAATGCTTCTGGACAGACTTGCCTCTCAGCAAACTACCAGAGTGGAAAGTCTCTCAATGGTCTGAAAAATGAGAGTCTAAGAGAGGAAGAACAACTTACCAAATCCCTTCATTGCTTTCCTTAGTGCTTGTGCTTCTTGCTCAGCATTAAAACTTGAGACCCCCTTGATTGTTGCCTGGATTCACAAGAGAAGAGTTATCAAATCCAGATTCAAAGCTATGCACACATATGGTACAGCTGAATAACAACAAAGCATAGGAAGAGCAAAACAAAATAAAATCTACCCATCAAACGTAAGTGATTTTAGATTAAGCCATTCTACCCTGAAGAGAAACAGTCTATTCTAAAGAGACTTCTCTGTTACACAAGTAAACCACAGTAGCGTGACTAAAAGGGAAAACCACCTCCTCATTACTACCTGTGTAACATCTGTTTTTCAATTAAATAAAGGCTGACAACCTGACATCTCTGTTCAGACCAGCTGTTGCTTCTTCACAGCTCCACATTAAGCATAAAGAAGCTGATCACAAAACCCTATCCTGACCTCATTAATGGCAGGCAAGAACCATGATTCTGTAAAAAAAAGAAATTGTGTGACATTAAGTACAGTGTTTTGCTCACAACAGTATTTCACAGACAAGTTTCTCCTGTCCTCAGCCACTCCTGCTGAACTACACCACCTCTTACGTATCAGTCTGCATTCCTAAGAACATACAGCGAAATAGTAGTTACTGTTAGTGCTGGGTAAGCTTTCAATAACACATACAGGGATAACTGCTGTAAAGATGAGTTTGCAGGTTGAATCTGCAAATAATAATATATCCAGGGAGCCTGTCAGGAGAAATCTGTCCCTCGTGAACCAATATCCAGTTGGATTTTATATTAACTCCCAAACAGGAACAACCCAGAAGTGTGGGTCTTTCTGCCCAGTATGAGGAAATGGAGAGGAGAGATAAACTTCTCCCCCATAGAGACAGACAATGACAGTCTGTATTGTTATCTGACCTACGCTTCGATTTATCTGATCAGAGCAAATGGCACAACGTGGTACAGGAAACAAGCACACTTACCATCCCTGCAGTATTTGGTCAATCTGTTATTATCCAAGTACCAAGGCAGTTAGACAACTGTAATAAAAAACAGGGACTATTAGCTTTCTAGCAAATAATTAATAGAATATACCTACTCTTGTCAGTTAATGGGTCTGACTAAGTAACTGATACTGTAAAGCAAGATTATAACCGCCTTATTTCTGAGGCCTAAGGATAATGCTGCACTGACAGCCCTACTGAACGGTCACAGTGACTGCAGCTCAGAATTCCCAGTCCCGCTTTGAACTGTACTAACAAAGGCTGGTTTATAATGGGAGAGGTCCAGGATTTGCTCCACAAAGGCTGTTTGAAAAAGGGATGTGATGCACAAGCAGATGATTATCACTGGTATTTAAGAAACTTCTGTTTTTAGCAGTACAGCTTAGCCGAGGCTGCAAGGAGAAGCAAACATCATCACCACAGGAGCCCAAGAAGATGAACTCGGTGGTTATCCTCTCTACATTTCATGGAAACTTTGACTGTGCTGGTAAGAGCCTGAAGGTCAGGCGGGGAGGACACCTGCACAGCTCCAGCAGCACTTACAGCTTTCCCTGGGAGGCAGGGACAACAGCACGGCACAGACAAGCATGCAGAGGCCATCCTCACTCTGGGATAGTAGGCTTTTAACTTCCTTCTTCCTCAAGACGTGCAGTATTCAGCATCTCCTTGTTTTGATGCAATATGTAATTGCTTATAGCATTGCTGATTGACTGTTAACCTCTCAAAAATATAGCTTATTTGTCATCTCCCTGGGGTATATTTCTTTCCACCCATACATTTATTTTCATGCAAAGGGACTTTCCCTACAAACATCTCTCTCCACTCCGGACCTCCATCCCCAGGCCAAGTCTTTTTCATATTGTCAGTCCATAGTAGAGAAGATAGGAAAAGAATAAGTTTTAGATAAACTTTATTTCCCTGCAGCTGAAGTTAAACACAAGTGTTCTTGCATTATAGAGCACTTGATGACTGACAGATGTTTCCCCTAGACCTACTCATGGTGTTCAGAGGCTGCTATGAGCCCAGCCAGTTGTGCAACAGCAGCAGGAGTTTTACTCATGCTTCACATGACTCCTATGAACTCCAAATACCTCAGTGTGCTGTTGGGGCAAGCTGCTCTCAGCATCACATTGGCCACAGATCCTTCTGTGGCACTCAGGCACTCCCAAGTACTCCCCAGTTAATCTGGGAAATACATGCAGTTCAATAGCACCTGGTAAAACTGGTTACTTTTTTTAGAGGATATAGATTTTAGTGAGACATGTCTGGCCTAGACCCTCAGTGAGAAGATCTAACCTAGCTTTTTACACAAATAATCATCAGCTTTATTATTTGCTTTAGATAGACAATGGGTAATGACTTAGAATTTCAGAGTTTCTGTTGTGGGTTTTACTGTTCAGTTTGTTTGTACACAGAAGCAGGATATTAGAGGAACTGGCTTGCAAGGGGATTAGAGGGCAAAACAAAATGAGGGAGGCAGGCAGGAAAAATGTTGAATGCAAATGAGGCAGCAGAATAAAATGAGGAAAGAATATGCCTACGGGACTAAGGGCAAATGCCACTGAACATGAAATTAAAGCCATTAAACATAGTCTAGTCAGAGCATGACATTTGTAAGATTGCGATTTCATCCAGCTTAAGAGTCACTGCTAATATGGAGAGTAGAGCACAACAGGAAGCAGTAATGCTTAGCACACCCCACAGTCTGCAAATTGTAGGCAAATCTGCTGTTTTGCTCCCAGTATATTGCCATGCACATGGTCCCACCGAGGAAGCTGGCAATGGTCATAAAAGCACATGGCAGTTTGATTAAGTTCTCTAGTCGCTGCTGCTTAACATTGTTTCCCCGAGCCACAGGGAAAGGGGGCTCCGTGGACAGCACGGGCTGGGGCTTTACACTGGTAAAGACTCTTAACCATCCTGTCTGGTGATAGAGACAGACCTTGCTCAGGGTGCAAGAGCTCACTCAGATTTGACAGAGCTCTGCTTTTTAACAGAATTCCCTGCCTGCAGTTACAACAGGAAAGAAAATAGCTTCAGGATAAAAATAACTGTTTGAGGAATT
This sequence comes from Crypturellus undulatus, assembly GCA_013389825.1. Classification (NCBI taxonomy): domain Eukaryota; kingdom Metazoa; phylum Chordata; class Aves; order Tinamiformes; family Tinamidae; genus Crypturellus; species Crypturellus undulatus. Next base: position 26,670 of record VWPW01031834.1, on the reverse strand, counting down.
AAAATATGCATGCAGAAAGCCAGCTAGCCTGTGCTGTGGTGCCCTGGCTAAGCGTCCTTTGATGATATTTGATTCAAACTGTTGCAAAGGCCTGGGCTTTCTCATGCAATAAGCTCCATGCCCTGTCTGACAGCAGGCTCTAAATACTGTGACAAGATAGCAGTGTGCAGGTGTAGCAGGCATCTCCTCCCGCTAGCCATTTTTTCCATGATTTATCTCCTCCTATTTGGCTTTCTTGGGTAAATCAGCTAGTTATACACTCAATGCTGTCCTCAAGCTAAGCTGATCCTGGATCAGCTGTCAGGAAGCAACATAAACTGTATCCTGTGTTCCAGCCATTTCAATCTAAGCTTGTTTTGAATAAGTCTCCCTGACCATACTCAGAGCACACACAGCTCCCAGCAAGCAGCATTTCAACAGGAGCTTTGCCTCAAGTTCCCCGAACATACAGACACCGTAATGGTCCCAGAATCTGAAAGGAAAAATACTAATTTGGGACCTCTCTCCGGGGACAGCAGGCACCAGACTTGTTCAACTAGTTCCTTCCTCAGCGCACGTTTACTAGAACACAAACCCACACCCTGCGCTAAGTCAGCTTTTCCATAGCTCCCACACTGCCAGCTGGATGCAGGCAGCTCCCTCCTTCGCGAGCTGCGTGTCAGGGAGGCGGCATGGCCTGCTGGAGGCCTCTGGCTCACAGCAGGCTGGATGACATTGATCCCAGCCCAGAGTTTGCAGCTCTCCCTTTTACATGGGAGCCCCAGGGCAGCTGAAGTGCCCTAGCACCTCCCACACTTGATCTTGCTGCTGCCGCGAAAGGAATAAAACCTAATCCTGAGTCAGAGCTGGAGTCTTGTACTGCTCGCTTCTCCCTGTGCACACACGCAGAGCCACTTTAAAACAAACTGCCGCGCCCTCCCACTGCCAGCGAGCAGGGGGGATACCAGCCTTGCCACAGGGCACAGGACAAGCAGAAAGGGAAAGCAAACACTGCATCCCCTGTCCCTGGGAAGAGTCGGCCATATTCTTCCTCCTTCCCGCTGCCCATTCCCTGCCCTTCCTCAGCCCAGACCCACCCTGCGTCTGAGGCCTTGGCACTGCCACCCGACAGGGTGTCCACGCAGCCGGAGGCTGCCGCGCTCCCGCACAGCCGCACTAGGAGCTGCCGCCTGTGCGGTGATGAGCCGAGCTAGGACTTGGCGCTGCCCCCAGGACCTTGAGTGACACAACCCCCTCTCCATGCCAAGGGGGACCCTGCAGTTAACTGGCACTCACCTGCTGTCCCAGGCAGGAGCCACAGCAATGATGGGGTCAGCTCTGCTCCGCTCTTAGCCAGAGAGTCCCCGCCCTGGAGTGGGGTGGGACTCCCTGGGAGCAAAGCCGCTTTCGCAGGAAGTCAGGACATTGCCAATCCCTTCTCTGCCCTTCCGCAAACACTCGGTTGTAGTCCAGAGCACTGAGGGATTCCCCAGGCATGTTTAGGGAACAGGCATGTGGGGCTCCACAAAGACCCTTCACAGTAAAGGTGGCCTGGAAAGCTGGGACAGCTTCTGCTCTCCAGTATTGTCTGCAAAATCCACATGCCCCGAGAGTCTCTGGGGCTCCTGACTGTGCAGCACTGGGCGTGCACAGTGTCGTGTCCCACTGCACACAGACATGGAGAAAGCCCTTACCCACAGGGAGGCGCTGGGACAGCTGCGTGCAGCACAAAGACGGGCTGAACAGCCCAGAGCAGAGTCCACTGCCCTCCCGTGTGCTCTGGGAACATTTCTTACCTGTATCACATCTCTCTCTCGCTCCTGCAGCACCTCTCCAGGGCTTCAGCACAGACTCCTTCTCTTCTAAGGACTTAATCACTGCTGGAAGTGCAATGATTTTTAAGAATGGTTATTTTTGCCCCTTAATAAAGAGTACTACCCTCAAGTGAGAACACTTCAAACACAGGGCTTCAGTTTTGCCCTCTGGTGAAGCTGCGAAGGCCAGCACAGACAGAATCACAAGACTGACAGAGGCAACTTAACCTTGCAATAAAATAATGCATCTTGTCTTCACTTTGTTTATCCTTGGGGCTCTGGTTTCCTGATGTCAGTTGTCAAAGCAGGTAAATCACCCCTCTCAGGTTCTTGTTTCCAGCTCACGTAACAGCTGCACACCAGCCCCTTGCACACACGCACTTTTACTGGAAGAAACCTAAAATTAGCAGCTTGGATGAATACAGCCTGTGCTCTAGTGAGCATGTCCATACCATACAGCTGGCTTATTATAGCTCCCACAAACCAAGAACATCTCTGCAGAGGCCTGACAACACCCAGGCCATGCTCATGGAGTAGACTGCTGGGCAGACAGTAATCGGAAAGCAACTGGTTTTTACACAGCATGAACACAAGCAAACCTCGCCCTGCAACCCTAACTTGAACAAATAAAGTGTTATTTGAAATTGACCACACAGATTCTAGACTGGAGTTAAAGATCTACCAGAACTAAGCTGTTTTACAGCAGCTAAGAGTTCAGCACAGTACAGAAGTGTATACTCATTGTCTGTTGCTAACTTGTGTCACTGAACTGTCATGGAACAGCCATGGACACCCAGAATTCAGGAAGCAATGTTCATTGCAGGTGGGAGCACTCAAATACTGTGATTCACCCAAGAAATGAAATGAGTATGTTCTAATTCTTTATCTGTTACTGTAGCCACTAGAAAAATTGCTTTTACAAAGTCAGCACTACCAAGGGAACATACAACACTCCACAAGTGGACATAGAGGTTTACAAAACCCCAAGCACAGCATACCAGTATTGCTATGCAAAGTGTTCCCTGGAGAGATCGAGTCTGATTACATAAATATTCTTGTCATGTAAGGCCAAGAGAGAACGGGAAGAGAGGAGAACAACTTTGATGAAACACCGCTAACCTTAAGTGCCTTTAAAACAGTTTCTATGAGAGATCACTTAAACACTTAATGTCTTAGAAAGCAAACTATAAGGAGCCAATATCCATGGGCGGTTGGATGAACAAGCCATGAGTCAAACTCACAATTTTACATGTGTTTCAATTGCAAGTTTTTAAGACATGGTTGAACGTGTGCTCCGTAGACAGGCAGACATGGCCCATGACTGGGGATCCCAGGTGCCATCCCAGTTCAGAGCAGTGACAGCTGTAAGAGGGTCTCAGGTGCTGCAGTGCTCACAGCTTGCCTTGCTGCTGACCCATAGCACATGCTGTGTCACTAGTCTCAGCAAGCCTCCACACTCTGCCATTCTTAAAGAGTAGCTTAAAGCTGCACTTGGCCACCAGCCCAGCCTCGTGTTTTATTAAAGACTATAAACTGCAGGGAAAGCAAACAGTCCTGAGCTGTTGGTTGTCTGAAAGCTTTGTCAGCTGCCTGTGTTATCAAGCACCATCCAGCAAAGAAAGAGAAACCCCAGATGGTTCTAAAGGGATCTGTGAAGGTAGTAACAAGCACCCATGAGGCAACATACTTCCCAAGAGCCTCCTGCAGTCACACAATAGCTTGGACCACAACCTACCGGTTCCTGATCCGATTGCTCCAGCTGTATCGCCTTCCATTCAAACCAAACTGTGGGAGAGAGGTCTACTTTGACATCCACAGTAGAGCTTAAAGCACAGATCAAGGTAGAAGATCCTCAGGAGTCTTTGCATCAGTTCACATTGCCTAGTCTCATCACCTAGTATGGATACAACCCAAACAGTATTAAACTGCTTCCCTTAATATAATCTATTCATAATAAGAACAAGAGATGTTCTAGACCACTATGATTGCACTCACATTGCAGTTTGCACAAATAATTATTTCATCATGAAAAAAGTCTCCCATATCTAGACTAATTGAGAACACTGAAGCCCCAGGCCTCAGGGCTTTTGCCAGCTTCACGCAGAGACATTCAGTCAGGGAAATTCCTAATGCCAGCTTTGAAGCTATATATCATTTGTTGGACAACCTAATTGCTCCTTCCTCAAAGCCACAGGCTATGAATTGCTGTGCCATTGCTTCTAGCACCCTTAAATGCATTATCAAGACTAAACCTCACTTAATGAGTTTAATGAATGTTTACTTTAATTAGCATACACACATCTCTGAAATGAGTAGCTTTCAATTTTTTTCCCCTCCTTAATTAATATTTGCTTCTCTGCAGTCTTTTCATACTTAGTTCTATAATTTGGATATATCCCAGCTCGAGGAAGGTTAGCAGAAATATGACTGCCCAGTTAAAGATAACTTTTAAGACACATATTTATTATTTTCACAAGAAGAAATTAGAAGCTCACGAGGTGAGGGAGTGCATGGAATAGGGTAGCATATTAAAAAGCTCTACATAGGGTAGCTTGTACCAGGAAATGAGAGCAGTCACTCCAGAAAGAAAAACAAGCTAAGAGACCCCAAAGCTAGGAGATATCCATATCTAGGAGGATCTCAGCACTGTAGCTTCCAGAGCTTAAAGCAATAATAAGTCTCCTTAACTATTTTCACCTAGGAAAATGAAGCAATAGAACAGGTCCACAACCCACCAAGAAAGTCTAGGTGGCAACAGCTAAGAACAAAAAATGACTTAAAACACAGGACCAGAGCTGATCCAACAAGCAGGAGACAGCATCAGAACTAATCACCTACAACACATCTCAAAGTAAAAGGGGGCTGCCTAGGCCTGAGCTTACACAGAGCTCCTGGGGCACAAGTGGAGGTTGCAGGGCGGGGGCCCAGGTGAGACCAGTTGGGACAATTAAGGCCTGTGGGTACACTCAGGAACCCAACACTTAAAACACAGCTGATAAAGTCCTTCTTTGTGAGAGCCTCTCTGCAAAACCTGGATAGGTATAGTGATACTGGCTATAATCAATAGGATATATTGCAGTGCAAAGTCATCTTCCTGGAGAAATACTGCTCTTTGTTGATTTGGGGATCAATAGCCTGGATCAATCCAGGCTTTGCACAGTATTGCACTAAAGAAGCATAAGCCTGTAGACTTCAGTCTGTTCAGTTATTTCCATGTACATATATTTATACACTGGCCATTAGTGACATTAACAATAGTGGAAGATGTTGGCTCCTAGCTGCAGATGTAGCTGTCACTGGAATTACTACTGAGTATGGCTTGTAAGAGCAAACAGGAGCATCTGAGAATTTTTAAATAGGTAAGATACAGATGTGAGCACTGGTGTTTTTCTTCTGCACTGCTTTGCACATCTGCAGAAATCCAACTATAGGCAAATTACTAGCCAGATGATAGTATGTTTGAGCTTGCCCTTCCTCGCAGCTGACTGTTTGCGAGCTTGCCTTTCCTCGGAGATGACAAAGAAAGAGGATAGTTTTTGCTGGTCATATCAGTAGTTCTTTGTGGGTTACTATACACTTCAAAGAAATCCTTGGGTTCCAGAACATAGAGCTATATATGTATATACACATACATAGAGAGAAATAGAATGGTGGTGCTAATGTTTTTTTTTTAATCGGTGGGAATCTCAATAGAGAATTTTATAGATATGTATGCAAATATGCATAACACAATAAATGATTAAGGGAACATCTTTATAAAGATAAAAGTAACGGAATGAGAATACTTAGTTGATAAGCACTGAGGATAGAAAAAAAAATCTGTTACCTTGTAAAGGAACTTGTGACTTCTTTTCTGCCTGACTCTCTTCATGCAAAACTGAGACTGCCAAATGTCTGCTTTTGTGAGCTTGTCTACAGCCAGTGAAATTTGCACTTGGAGGTACTGCAGTACACAGTGCTGTAGTAGTCTGTAACCTAAGTGTTAGAGAGGAAAATAAAGAGAAACTATTAAAGTTACATGGTGTAAGTTGTTACATGTTACCTCTTCTGTCTTATGCAACGCTTGTAGGACAGAATAGCACAGCAAGATTTTTGTGAGGTTTATAACTCTAGCGGGGATGGATGCCACTTGTCTCCAGGACAGACTTGCCTCCGAATAGATATAACCAAAGAGACAAAGCTAGGCGGGCTTTTTTATCTTGCTGCCACTTGCAGAAATACCCAGAAGAGGTCAGTGTTCCCTAGCTTTTAGGTTATTCACGTGAAACATTTCCAAACGTATGTTTTTATTTAGAAAATGCTGATCTGTCTGGAAAGTTTGATCAAGAAGGATGCAGCCATATAAATGTTCCCTTGCTTCTTCTCCCAGGATCTGAATGCATTCTTCTTAGTAATATAGGGGAACTAGGATTCACATGGATAATATGCAGGCAAACAGCTCTGATGACTACGTCATCAGGCCTCAAATATTTTAAAACCAGTTTCACAGGATTTTAGGAACTAAATTGTGGCATTTAGTGTTGACAGTATCAGTTGGACTGAAGTTTCTTTGCGTAGCTGTACAACTCCAAAGAGCATATCAGAGATGCACCAGGCTTAGACAGGAGAAGGACTTGAGCATGTCTCTTCTTGTAATCACTGACTAGTTTTTTATGTCTGGTTTTTCAAAGCTTTCAAGCTCAGTTCTCTCTGATCCCTATGAATGTCACTGGGATTGCAGCACAGCAGCCTCACCTCATGTTTTCTGGAATAAAGAATGGCAACAACATCTGCAACTGAGGATTTGCTTCTGCCATACTTCTGCTGCCCAAAACAGTCACCAGGAGAGTTTATGAGTGCTTGTGGCAATAACATCAGGGACCCATAGCTGTACATGGGTCTGGCACTGACCTGCAGGTATCTTGGCACTTTCAGGTGCATTAAAAAAAATAGTTCTCAGTGTCTAATTAGGATGTTAAGCAGTGCATTTGCAAGCTCTCTGCACGGCAGTAAGTTTTATCTTTCTTAACTGGAAATGAGTCATTTCCCTGTACTGTACAGAGATGCCTGACTTTCTTGGAAATTGTTCAGTTCTCCAGAGTCCCCAGAAATCACTGACTGTAGGACTTTCTTTGACACTGGTTATTTTACCTCAGTCTTAATAAATGATGAGGGATGTTTCACAGGTTAAACCAATTAAAAAAATATGAAGGAAACAAACTGGATAGATCCCACGCTTTCCACAGGATGAAGGATACTTCATCTGAAGGGCAAGTGAACCTTTTATATTCCCCACCGGAGATTCCAATAGCCACAAACCAACACTGAACAAGGGTTAATGAAGTTTAAATGCCTGTTAAATAAAGAGGGGGCTTCTTTCACTGTTAGCTGATTTCTCACAATGATTGCAGCTCCAACCATGTGGACCGAGAGCATCTTGCAAATGAGACATGAAAATCATGTAGATTGGAAAAACTATGAGGCACTCTACAAATTATGTGTGAATGATGGTAGGCAACGAGCCCTTTGAAGACTACAGAGGCTGCTAGTAGGGCCTTACTTACAAGAACCACTGAGAATAAGGATGATGGAAGAGGTGTAGAGTTAACTGTATTATACAGGCACACTGCCTCAGCAGAAAAACAACCATACAGCAATGCTTGCATTAGTAAGGCAGTTTTAGGTCTATGTATAAAATATATGCTAGATATTATCACCAACAATTTTATTTGCTTATCCTGGAAGCCACTTTCACAATAATATATAACTTAAAAGTCTCCAAATATTGGCTAAAGCAATTAGATCAATTTACAACATGCTGATCTTGTCTTCTTGGCACTGTTGGAAGTCTGTGCCCCAAAGCCAACCCATTCAAGCAAGGTAGCGATGCACAAAAAAGAACAGTGCAAAGCTTGTAATTTTCTTTTGCTTGCATGTTGCTTCCCAGCATATCCTCCAGGGTGTTTTAGCTACTCAGTTGTTTTCATTACAGTACTCTTTCTTAAAACAAAATTCAGGGTAATCATTTTTGCCAGTCCACAACAGCCAGGGCCTGCCTCTACACTTGGGACTGGGGCTTGTCAGCATGATGGTTGTAGTTATTACCATAATACAGGAAATAATAGTCATTAGGAAAATGCGAATGCTTTCTGGTTTCCTTTTTTGCCTCACCTTCTGCCCAAATCAGAGATGAGGAATGAAAGCATGAGCGCAAGGCTTTCACAGCGGCATTCCTCTCTTCCACAGAGTCCACAGGTTTTTGTATTCCAGGTGGCGAGCTAGGAAAACCAATTCTTGCTAGTTTAATGTTCCCCTTTGCCATACAAAATCCCAGCTCTGGCCTTCCCAGTTAATATGTGTGGAAAGCAGAGATGGCTGCTGCAGACACTGTTGGCTTTTAGGAAAACCTAAAGCTCTCCTGAGTCCCGAAGGCTGGAAAAAGGCTGAAAAGAACCCAAAATGCATTTAAAGGAAAAAAAAATCACAAGGTTCAAGCTCAACTCACCATTCTTTGAAGTGTGACTCATAGGCTTAGGATTCTTTGGATTAGCCACATCGCTTCTTATGCACATCTTGGTGCAAGCTTGCAAACTAGATGGGTTCTGGAGCAGGGAAAAAGGAGGAAAAGGCAGAATTTATCAGTAAATGCAAGATTCGGTCCCAGAGCCCATTTGCTAAAGCCAGTGAATGTTTTGGGTGCAGAGAGCCTTATTCTACCCATGATGTCCTGAAAAGGTACCAAGTACTCACAAATCAGCATCTAAGGAGCCTCTATAAAGTCCCCCAAATTACTCTGAAACAGGAAACTGTAAAACATCTGATTTTGGCAAATCCTCTTCGATGTAGTGTTGAGTCAGGCTTCACAAAATGCTAGATTTAAAACACTCACCAAGTTTGAAGGTTTTGAGGGGGGTAGGGTGAGTCCCTGTCTGCTCCCAAACTTGGTACATTTTAGGGGTGAGGCGTTATTTCCATTTTGTTTGTTTTAAGATTCTCAATCAGCTACATGCAGGCCCTCCTTAAGACAAGCCATGAGCTTCCCGACAGGGTGTCACTGCAGAAAAAGTTTTTATTACTGTGGCAGGAAAAGGCCGAGGTGTTAAGCACGCCCTCGAGGAAACCGGCTTAACGGCCGCTGCTCACGACCCTCCCTGACAGGATTCCTGCGGCTCCTTCGGAGCTGGGAGCAGGACAACACGGACACCAACGACCCGCCAGCGCCCCCAGCCCTGCGGAGCAGCCCCGGAGCGCTCCGGGCCGGCGGTGCGAGGCGCCCCCCATGTCTCCTCACGATCCCCCTCCATCACCTCACGGCCCCACAGAACGGCGCTACGCGCGGCGCCGCGCTGCCTGCCGGGAATTGTAGTCCTCGGCGCGCCGGTGGCGGAAGCGGCTCTGCCCCCTGCGGAACTACAGCTCCCAGAGTGCCGCGGCGCGGGGCGGGCGGCCGCCATTACGCCCCCCCACTCCCCTGAGCAGAGATCCCCTCGCCCCTCCGCGGCGCTGAGGCAGGCGGCGGCGCTGCGGGAGGCGGCGGCGGGAACGGGGCGCCCGCGGGGTTCGGCCGAGCCGAGCCCGGGGGC
>VWPW01031834.1:0-17043 GCA_013389825.1 Crypturellus undulatus | reverse complement strand
GCTCCCGGGCGGCCTGGCCGGGGCGGCGGCGGCGCCGCGGCGCTGACGGCTCCCGCTGCTGCAGGTGTGACCCCCCCCTTCCTCGCACACGCACCGGAGACCGCGGCCCCTTCCTGCCCGCAGGACCCCGGCGGCGGCGGCGTCGCCCCCTCCCTGCCCGCCCGCGGCCCGGAGCCATGAAGAAGTTCTTCGACTCGCGGCGGGAGCAGGGCGGCTCGGGCCCCGGCTCGGGCGCCAGCGGCGGCGGCGGCGGCAGCAGTGGCCCCGGCAGCGGCTACATCGGGCGCGTGTTCAACATCGGCCGCTGCCAGGTGACGGTGGACGAGGTGCTGGCCGAAGGTGAGGTGCCTGCCCGGTCCTCCTCCTCCTCCTCCTCCTGCTTTGCGGCCTCTCTGCCCCCCTCCTCTTTCGTTGCCCTTGAGGGGCTCGTGTTTCTGCGGCGCTAACCCCCCTGGGCCCTGCTGGGTCAGCACCGTGCGGGGCTGCTGTCTTGGCCTTCCTGTGTCTTATAAACCTTTGCAGATTGCAGGTGCTTTGAAAGTTTGGGTTTTTTTTTTTTTTTTTTTTTCCTTGCCTCACAGCTTACATATGTATTTTTTTATATTTCTGGGGAGATTAATGTAAACAAAGAAAATGACAGCNTTTTTTTTTTTTTTTTTCCCTCCCTCCAGGGAGAATCCCCCTCTCCTAGCTTAGGGAGGGGAGAAGGGAGCACTGGAGTATATTCCTTGTGTGTTGTTTTATATAGGCTAATAAGCTAGCTTTTACCATAGAGGAGGCACTGCTTGGTGTGAGGTTTCTGCAGGAAAATGGTAAACTCAGTTGTTTCTTCTGTCTTTTTCTGTTGTTAAAACAAACATTGTAGAAAATCAAAAATGAGCAGCATGGGTTATGCAGCTCCCTAGATATGCAGGCCTTGCGGTGCAGAAAGTTAGTGGTATTATTATTTTAAATTGTAACCAATAATGCTGTTTTAACTACTATTTTGCATTTCATTTGTGTGGGCCATGGAGTACCCTGTGAGTGTCTATGGCTGGTAACCTTAGCCTTAACCTTCAGAGAGATGTGAGGCTCTTTTGAACTTCTCCCAGGCCAAATCCTGCACAGCATCCTTTGTAATTTTGGTAAAAAGTGTTTTGTTTTGATCTTATACCCTCTCTCCTGCAATTAAAAGAGCTGAGTGGGAGGACCTGTTGTTTTTTACAGACAGAACCCTAAAATGTGAGACCTGAAGGGAACGATGTATGTGTGTATGGGTTTGCAAAAATCATCTTGGTATGAAAGAATAAAGATTTGTAGCCTTTCTTCCCCTCAAATATTGTTTTCTGATGAATAGGTTCTGCTGCATTCCAGGCTGAAAGAAACAGTCCTTTGGCTCATAAAAGTATCAAGAATTGTTTGTTTTTCTCTTCTCTCCTGAACTGGAATTTGTGATATTAGTTTGTCTTGGCTGATACTTCTAAGCCCATTTAGCCCCAGTTGTTTAGGAAGGAGACAAGTTAAACCTGAGTAGCTGTCACAGTCTTTCTTGATGCAGTCTGGCCTCATCCTGGTGACATGGGAAAGCAGAGACTTTTTTTGCTGATGAATACTCTGTTGGCAGGTCCTGCCCTGATGCTGACAGCAGCAGGATGAGCCTGTGAGCGACTCGGTGCTCGCCAGAGGCGCTGGGCTCTAGCGCAGGCTACCTGGCTGCAGGATTATCCTGGGAGAAGCGTCTCCCATCCGTGCCTTGCTGTCCCAGAGGAGCTGCTACTTGAGAGCTGTTCCCTGGGACTCCTAGGGTGGGCCTAGTGCTAGCCACAACTGTTAATTTGCTTGTACAGGCCTGTAAAGTAGGCACAATGTTCTGCTCTGGCCATGCCATAAGGCAAAGGAAGTTCTCTGGGTAAAATATGCTGGGCAGATATATTCCTCAGGGTTAGAACCCCAGTGCCCCAGGCAGTTAGAAATCCCTCTGAATAGTGACCACGGTCTCCAAGGAGACCTGAGCAAGGTGGCTTGTAAATTTGCAAGTTGTTGCCTTTTGCTGGGAGAAGGAAGTTTCATTTATCAACACTAGAAAGGCCTTGCAGGTCTCCTGGGGAGACAGCCCTAGTCGAGTGCAGCGTCTTTGCGTACTCCTGCCTTTGGGTGTAGCTGTCAGTGATGCAGAAGTGCTGGTAAGGAGCATTTTTCACTGACTTGGCTAGAGATCTGGGGAGCTGTCTGGCAACCCAGACCCTGCCCGTCTGAGGTCTGAATTCTGTCTAGAAAACTTTCTATTTTATTTCTGCTGCTAATTTTCCTGGCTCAGCAGTATTGGAGAACCGACTTGTGAAGTCTCGGCTGTTTCTGCTAAAAGGGAAATTCCCCTGGGAAGCACTTTGTCAGAGGAGATGGAATATCCTGTCTAGGAAAGAAGCCTCTCTCTCCCCACCTCCTTTAGGAGGGAAGGGATGGGCCCATGTTGGTGTAGCATGTGAAGCATAGAAAATAAATGAGATGTGAAAAATGGCTTAAAAGGAGGACTTGGAAATGATGATGTATGGTATGGGGGAGACTGATTGCAAGCCTGAGGAACTGGTTAAGCCAGAACTTTTAGAGCAGAAGTGTTGGGGTTTAGCTCTGTCTGTCAAACCTGCGACCAGTCACCCTCAATTCTGCTGAGCAACCCTGCTGAAGATGCTGCCTCTGGCTCAGACACCAAGTCCTTAAATGCAGGCACAGTGAAGTATGCCAGGTGGCAGACTGGCAGATAGCTGCACGTGTTATCAGGTCCTTGGGCAGATTCCACCAAAATATCCAATGCAGTTTGGTACTCCCTGCTCTTATCCTTCCCTCCTTCCCTGGTTGTGTCTGGATACTTGCTTTCCTGGGTGGGGAGGAATGAGTCAAGATCCTTCTGTCTGCAAGGAAGTAGATGGGAATAATATAGAAAGAATTTGAGTGGTTGGTTGTGGCATTGTAATACAGGTAAATGAGTGTTTTCTACAAGCAGTATAATGCAATAGGTGATTCTCTGCACCTCTATAGTCATCTTCTAGTTCACGCAATAGTGTGATTAGTCTATCGAAAAATTCCTGACAAAGTTTGCCTGAGGATTAACCTCTGTGGAAGGCCAACACTCTTGTCCTTGCAGTTCTCCAAGACCAGAGTAAAATTGGTGACATCTGGGGTTATCCCCACACGATGAGGAAATGACTGTTAGGAACTTTACTGAGATTGGTGCCTCACCAAAGCAGTGAGGTGAATGCCCAGGAGGCATCTGAGGTGGGTGAGTCAGGCTACTATTTTACAGTTTTTTTTTGAGAAGAAATTAAGTGATAGGATCAGCTTGGATGCTGCTTTTTGTTTCTGCTTTAAAAAAACAAACAAACAAACAAAAAAACAAAAAAAACACCCCCGGAGCTAGGAGAAGGATGTGTCTGTGATGAGTGAGGAGCAGGGCAGCAGAAACGTTTAAAGGATGTTGCCAGAAATTTGCTGTGGGGTTTGTGGATAGGTGAGTGTGTCAGAAGTACCACAAGTAACGTGTGCTGCACTGAGCTAAAACAAACTAGATGGGGATTGAGTGGGTGGTTTCATGGGGCTATATTGTGTATTATTCGACATAGCTGCAAGGTTGCAACAGGATTGAATTGAGCCAAAGTACATAAGCATTGACAGATGCATGTACTAGCTAGGCTTTTTTTTTTTTTTTCCTCTTGATAGTCTTCTAGTATTGGTCAAAAGGTTGCATTTCTCCATGTCTATGAGAAGTTGCTTTTTTAATTAACATTAGTTTCTGAGATGCCGCTTGTGGATTCCCCACCCCTCCCATAAAACAAACAAACAAAAAAAACCCTCCCCCCAAACCACAAAAACAACTGTATAAATGAGAGGAAATAGGTTTAATGATTGTCAGATATTTTACTGAAAGGCTGTTAGTTGTTTTTCTTTTAGTGGGCCTGCAGAACATGTGCATGAAGAACTTTGGAAGGATGGGAATGCCCAAACCATGTCCAGTGGGGAAGGTGGCTGCCAGTGTGTGCAGCCTGAGTGCCGAGGACTCCTGCCTGCCTGTAGCCGCTTTCTCTGGGACTCAAACTTGGGGAGTCTTGTAAGCTGCTGCTCCATTAGTTTTTGCTAACAGACTCCATTGTTCTCTGGGTGTACCTTGGTGGATACTGTGCTCTGCACTCGTAGGTAAGGGATTGGATCTTCCGTGTTATAGTAATTTGCTTTTTCAGTGTAAAGGCAATCTGGTAAATAATCACAAGTGAGTTGTTTGGTATACGTCAAGATATCCCACATGCTTTTATCAGCAGAGATTTTGTTGGGGCTGTGTTTGTTCTGTGGCACCGGATATAATTGGGAAGGAAGGTGTTAATAGATTTAACTGTGTAAGAAGTTGTACAGCTCTGGAGACTTGCATTATCTATGCTCCCTGGTAGGTTTTATGCAACACTTCAAAGAATGGGTCTGGATTGTACGTGGGGGCGGCTGGATTCTTATGTAACAGTTATAGTAGCTAAAAGCGTATTTACTGGCTCTCTTAGCCCAGCACAGTCACAGGAGGGCAGGTTTCCTGCAGTCGTCATCTCGGGGAAGAGCCTTCCTTGAAAAAACATAACAATGTCTAATTTGAGGAGTCCTGCAACAGCTTTATGAAGTTGTCAATTACTTGAAGTGTAAGAAAGCTTGGATTTGGCTTGCAGGGAAAATAGGCTAAAATCATCTAATTAAAGACTTGTGGGACTGTTTTGTAGCTATATACAAAGAGGTTCCTAACCTCTAGTTTGTGACTCTAACAATAACACTTTGGATTCAAGAAGAATGGATACTTCTATGATGTTTTTATTGTGTCGTGGCCTTTCTCCCCCGTGTGTAGGAACTGTCAGTAGTTCAAGAGAACAGGTGGTAAATTATAAATGTGCTGAGGACAAGCTGGAATCGACTCTGGGTTTAGCACTCACTGCTTTCCAAGCTCACCCACCTGCATAAATCATGGCTAATAAGGGGTCAGAGCTGATCAGGTATGCACACTTGCCTGGAGACTGGAAACTGTTTCTGTGGGGGGTGACTTTACCGCTGCCTCCTCCTCCCCTCCATCCCCCCCATCCCATGCAAGTGGTAAATTGGAGAAACTGAGGCTGTGCCTGTTGGGAAAGCAGCTTGCCAGCTGCAGGACTTGTTGCACTTTTGGAAAGTCACAACCCGTGTGTCTTGGTTTGCAAGTAAATGTTTGCTCATATTTCACATGTGCAAGTAGACAGGAAGTCCCTGAGGAGAAACATGCCAAAAGTGAGCTCAGTTTACAGGGCTCTTCTGATAACAGGAGGTAACTGAATAAACAAGTGCTCCAGAAAAGGATGCCTTCCTTCAGAGATGTCCCTGTGGCAGTAGCATGTTAGAAACCTATCTCCTTAAATTGGATACTCTCTGCTGTACTACTTTAAGTGTAGAAACACTACTGTCAGTGAATTAAAAGCACAAGAGGAAGATCTGAAGAGATTTAAGTGAAACAATTGCAAGGAAATTCTCACCCTTTGGGGCTTTTTCTTGTTGTGGAAGTCTTCTCTCCCCTCTTTTGTTGAAGCTATGGAAATTGCCTCTGAAAGAACTGAAGGTTATTGATAACTGTCTACAATATGATGTAGTAGTGTGAAATCGGAGGAGAGCTGTAGCAGCTGCTCTAACCAAAGGAGCTCTTGCTGCCCTATTGCTGGAGTATCTGAGCTATTAAAATGTGCTTCCGTTCCTTGCAGGGCTGCTGGGAAATAGTATCCTGAGATAAGGAGGCGAAGCAATGCACAGGATGCATGGCCAAGGCAGGAATTGATTCCTGGGCTTCTAGATGGAATGCTTTAATTCCAGTCTGTGTTTTCTCCCAAATGCTGCCTCTGTCTCTAAATGGGAGTACTCTTGGCACCTGCATGATCTGTGCTTAAACTTAGGCTTGCTCTATGTTAGAACCCATGCTGACATAAGGACCCTGGGCTACGTGTCACGGGATTGGATTAAAGACTGTTTTTTGAACAAGATGCTCTTGGTGTCTGGTTTGTTTCATGGTTTCCCAGACACAAATTATGTACCTGTAATGGATGATCTCATAGATTAAAAATAAATTAAAAAAAAAAAAAAAAAGCCATCACCAAGCAGGTTGCCTGAACAGACTCTGCATGTGTACATGTACATTCATGCAGGAGTTGAGCTGGAAGTTGTTACTGTATTAAGGAGCACAGCTGAGCCTAAACTTGATTCATTCAGTGTTACAAATGTTCTATTTTTGCTTGGCATTTAGTATTCATAGGGCAATAATGAGGAGAAGACCACAAAGTATGCCAGTGTATGCTTATAAATAAAAGGATATTTGGTGTGCTCTTCGGGAGGCGGTGATAGTAGAATAGATTGTCTTGTGAAACAGTTACCCGAGCTCCAAGGTATAATTTGTCTTCTGTGTTTCTGTAAACTAAATCGTATTGGCAAAGTTGACCTGTACTTTTGCTGCGACACTCATGACAGCAATAAAATAAACTCAAGACTTGTCTTAAAGTGTAATTGCTCCATGAAGAACGTGGCAAAGCCTGGTTCTTGCAAGCTTTTGCTCCATATCCACTTCTGTTCTTGCAGTGAGCGAGGTGAACCTTTGGTTTGATGCTGCATACTTCTTAAGAAAAGCTTTGTGACGATATCCTAATTCTGCGTTGCATGTAGCTCATCAGGACTGTGGGAATAAGTAGTGGCAGTGGTATATAACTCAAGACATTAAGTGTTTTAGAAGGCTTGAAATGACCACAAATAACCAGCACCGATGACCATGGAACACAAAAATACAAACCTATTGCTGTAGGTGTCCTCTCTTTGAGGCCTCTCTGGTCAAAGTCACTGATACTTCAGCTACCTTTTAGGAGCCTCTGAAGGATTAATTGCTTCTGGCTTGTAAAATGCTTTGGAAATAAAGATCTTCACTAAATGTTTAGTTGCTGCTTCAGAGTGAGGTGGATCGATAGGAAATCCCTGTCTTATGACTGCAGTTTGTTCACATGAAAATATTGATGGTTGTTGTTGACTCTTGGCCTGTGGTTAAACAATTCTGTGACCTTTAGCAAAATGTAATAGTGGAGGATATTTAAATGGCTGACTGCAAATTTAAAATAAAATATTCTTCTAAGTTATGAGAAGGACCCATGACAAGCACATTATTGAAACTTGAAGACTTTCTTTTGGCCTTTACCTGTTTTAAGTTAGGACAAGTGCTTATATAGTTAATAAATGAGTTCACCCTTCTATCTCTATCCCCACTTAGCAGTTGCAGTGTGGACTGCTGTAATTTCAGGTCATCAGGGAATGTCAAGACACCCCTGGACTAGTATCAAACACCCTGCTCTGCACATGGCTGTTCCCTTCATGCTCTCTACCAAATTGACACACAGATGGTGAAGCCTATAAAGATGTAGCAATTCGATAAGGGCTCTAGGATATAATGCGTTATAGGGATATAGGAAAGCAGTGACAAAGCCTTTGTACTAAATACAGGCCTAACTCCTTGTCTGGTGTTTTGAACACAGTGTCATTAATATTCATGTCACCGTAGTATTGAAGAACTTCTATCATGGACTAGGCCCTGTGTCACATAATGCAGGTGCAGAACAAATAGTGCCCAGGCTTCTGGGAGATGGACGGACCTTCCTTTTCCAGGAGGAAAAGAGCCTCCCAAAATACAAACAGCAGTGATCTTGACAGATCATGATGTGAGAGTTAACGTACAGTATCCCCTAATGGGGCAGAGTTATTCCGAGACCACAGGAGAATACACAACTCAGCCTCGCTAACACAGCTAGTCAGCAGAACATGTGATTGAATTAAGCATGTGTTGAATTTTTTTTAAATACAAATGATGCTGTTTGGAGAACATAAGGGACAGATGGTGGGTTTTTTTTTTTTACCTTTTGATTTGTTTTAATCTTAATGAGCAAGAAGCACTTGCATTGTACTTTTGAAGCTGTTTCTGCTACCAAACAGGCTAGAGATGCGTACATCTGTAAATTGGGCATACATATGTAAATTGGGATTCTCAAGTAGTTATATAAATTCATGCAAGCTGGTGAATTAAGTCTTGAATCTGGGCTTGTGAGGAAGGATCGCAAGAGTCAGTCTGTCAATTGCTGTTGCAGGCTCCTGTAACCCTTTCCTGTCCCTCTGTCTGGATATCTGGTAAATGAACAGCTATGATGCCTCTCATGTTTCTTCCTTTGTGCCCGTGTATCTCTGAAGAGCTCAGAAGTGCTACTCCACGCAGGGCTCTGTATTTTTTGCTATGCTGTACAACGAATATTGCATTCTCCTGACCTAACCAGTGGTTTGAATTTGCAGTGAGCTGCCTAGCATGATAGTAGAAACCTCTCCATGCTTGGAATGTAGCGAGGAGTTGAGAAGTTCATTACTGACTTCAGGATTTGATTAGCATAACCTCTTCTCGAAGAATATTGTGTGTTCTGTGTGTTACTTAGTGAGGTGGTGCTTGTGATGCTCAAGTGTATCTGTAATTTTGCTGGAGACTGGAGAAGGTTGAAATCTGGATTTCTAGGTTTAAGTAGAAAAAAATTCCCAATTTGCTTAAAGCAAAACCTCCATGAAAAAAGTTTGTTGTGGATCTCCTGTAGTACTGTGCTTGCTGTAAACTTGAATTTTTCCTAGAATGTATACATAAAGGTTTCTCATGTTTTTCATGCTAATTAGCTCAATAGGGATGTCTGGGTGCTGCCATAGTAATTGAAATTCCTAAATATTTAACTTGTCTGTTGCCGTGAGCTCTCTTTGGATCCTTGCATAATTTCTTTGAGAATGGAGTTTGCTGTTACCGGTGCACTTAAGGCTCTAGTGCACTCTCTCTAACTGTCCCTTGCAAGAAAGTCCATTTAAAAACAACACCCCTGCCTTGTGCAGTTTAGTCTTGCCTTCTCTTATCCCCCTCTCCCTGACCTTCAGCAGGGACCTGCTCTTGCTCAGTTAGTGCAGTTTCCCAGTCTTTCCCTGGAGATGAGATTCTTCGCTTCCTTGCATTTCCAGCAAAGCTTTTCAGCTACCTGCAGTTGCTGCAGTTTCTTGCTGGCTTTGCAGTTGCAGTCGTGATCACTCAAAACAGTCCTGCTCCACAGCATGTTTGTGCCATAGCTAATTTCACTTGGAGATGAACGAAATGTTGGATGCTGTTAGCAGCTGCTTGGAATAATAGCAGCTGAAATGTGACTTTTAGAGGGCTGCCTGATAAGTAAACAAGTGGGTATTTTATTTTCAGATACAAGCTATTCATGATCCATATATATATTTCTTAATTTTAGACCTTGAACCTCTAGTCTGTCACAGCAGAGAGACTGAATCTACTTTACAGAGTAATGTGTCTGGAACCAGTGTGTGTTGCTTTGTAGCAATACAGTGCTGCTTCCTCAGCTTTGGAGTTCTGAAGTCAGCCTGTTGAGGAAGAATCAAGTGGATGCACAAGACTAAAGCAGAGCACCTGTCTACTAAATATACATTTTCTCTTATTAAATATGGCTATGAAAAATGTGAAGAAAAAAGTGTTCAGCAGCTTAAAATCAGACCTATCAAAGCAAAACTCAGGGAAGTCAGGGAGAAGCAATTAACCTTTTCCTATGTGATCAATGCAATGAAAATACCTGGATAATTTCAATATTTAGTGGCTATTTGCAGTTGTGAGGGTCATAGCTAATACGCCTCCACCAAAACCCCAACAGACATGCAAAAAGTTCAAGCCAGCTAGTCTTGCTCTCCTAAAATTAGGAGATGTGAAGAGTGTGATTCTGGTTCTGTGTCGGGTGACACTAATGGCCTTATTTTGCACCGTGAAGGGGTTTAGGCACTACTGGCCACTGACTGCCCTACTAACATTAACTGTGATGTTGCCTTTCCTATTCAAAAAGTACCCAGAGAAGGGTGGAGCCTGTAAATCCAAATCTGTCTCGTCATGGCCTAGATATTGCAGCAATGACACGAAACGAAGGGCCCTATAATTATGTTAGTAATATTGGATAATCACATTAGGATTCTCAGCTATGGTAAATCTGCATAGGGCTAACTAAGGCTCTACTTGAGCTGAGAATCTGGCCCGTCAGCTCTAAGCAAGTATAAGCCTTTGTTTTACCTCGGGAGAAGAAATCCTTTTCCACGTTAAATACATTAAGTGCTCTACTGAAGTTTGTCTGGTGGTTTTTAAAGACCAGAGCTCAGTGAAAGCTGCAGCTGGAACTGGGTGAGCTGCTGCTTTCTTGAGTTTCTAATGAAAGAGGTTTCTTCCGAGCAGGGTTTGGCTGTGTGCCTTGAGCTTTGCTGCAGTTTTGGAGGCAATTTATTTGCCTTGAAAGTGTGTACACTTTTGCAGCCTGCTTTTGAGTGTCTGGTCACTATTAAATTCCTGATCTTGTTGCAAATAGACTTGCTTGGGTGACTTTCCAGATGCCCAAAATCATATCTGGGAAGATGCAGGTCTAAGATGGTGTTTCTGGTTTTTGTTCCCTATTTTCTGACTTGAAATCCTGAGATTTCATTCTTGTTTTAGATATATCTTTCTACTCCACCCCCAGTTTTGAAACTTTGGGTCCTCATCCTTAAAACGGTCATAACTTGGATGGAATTCAAGTGATTTTGACCTTTCCTATTTATGCAGAAGCAGCTTTTTGAACTAGAGTTAGTGGTGTGCCTTTTTTTCCTTGCTCTGAAGATAACTCCTAAATGTTAAGACTACTTAATTGGTGGTTGATGTTTCAAGATCTGATCTGATAAGTTTCACAGAGCGGTTCTACCTCTACTGCAGTGTTGAGTCTTTTAAAATGCTTTTTAGGGGCAATGGAAGCAGCTCTAAAAGCTGGAGAATAACCCACAACTGGAAGTTTTACAAGTTGACCAATTTTTATACTGATTTATTCTCTCTGCCTTGTAGTGTGTTGTATTCCCAACATGTATAATTCAGCATAGTACCTTGCTGAAAATACTGTGCTCATGAGCCAAAGCAACCAGGAGGTGCTGGAGAAGGCCTTTTGGATGGAAGCAGTCCTTTGGATTTGGCACTATTATGATTTAACCTAAGTTAAATGACTTGAAACCCAAAAGCTTTTAAGTAAAGATTGGTATTTCCTTTGAGGTAGAAAAATCTCAATTGAGAGTGGACCTATTTAGTTTAGCATTATTATCTGCTTTTCCCAGCTGGGGAATGTGCTGGCAATGGATAAGGGCCTTTGTTTTGTTTCTGCTCAGAACTGGACTCTAGTATTTAAAATGTGTACAAGCACCAGCTATGACCACTTACCCCTGAGCCATTGCACAAGCCTGTGCCTCTAGGATACATTGTTCTGATTTCTGTATGTGCAAGTGGAGGGTGAAGTATCTTCACTTACATGGGTATAAAATAATGTATAAATACCAAATATAACCAAGGGATTAGGGAATTGGTTGGGATAATGAGTCACAGGCATTACTTAAATCCCAAACCTCATGTGTCGTGATGACTTTCCATTCCTGTGTAAGTAGTAATAAAACCATGCAATAAAAGCACAGAGGAAGGAGAACACTAAAACAACCACTGCTATTTTAAGTCTTTGTGCTAGGTAATCTGGAAAAGAGGTATCCAGGTACTTTCAGCTGTGCAGCCTGTGGAGAAGGTGGTGCCAGTTGCTTATTGAGGCCTGTAGTGTCCAGATAAGAAACACAGAGTAAAACCAGGACAATGAGATTCTTGACAATGAGGATAACAACTCCCCAGGGCTAAAGCCCTGGAGAACATGTAGAGCTTGTGTTAGAGGAGTTAAAGAACAGATCGGCTAGATGTGTCCAACCAGTAACTATGGGTGTAGTCAGTCCTGCCTCTAATCAAGAGGCCCAGGTAGGTGAAATCCCATGTCAGGCAGTGACACAGTGACATTGGGCCTCACTGTTCCAGTGGGACAGTCTTCTTCTGCTCATCAATACTTTATTGCCACTAGCAGAGGGTGAAATAGGAAGAAGCTTTCTTCTGCTAACTTTGTCATCCCTGGGCTTTCTACTCTGGACTACTGTGCCTCGTTGTGGGGCGCAGAAGAAAANTTAAAGAACAGATCGGCTAGATGTGTCCAACCAGTAACTATGGGTGTAGTCAGTCCTGCCTCTAATCAAGAGGCCCAGGTAGGTGAAATCCCATGTCAGGCAGTGACACAGTGACATTGGGCCTCACTGTTCCAGTGGGACAGTGGAAGGGACAGTCTTCTGCTCATCAATACTTTATTGCCACTAGCAGAGGGTGAAATGGGAAGAAGCTTTTTTCTGCTAATTTTGTCATCCCTGGCCTTTCTACTCTGGACTACTGTGGCTCGTTGTGGCGCGCAAGAAGAAAATCCTATTATTTGTACAAATGTTGTGTGTTAGTCATAAAGGTAGGAAACGCCTGGAGACGAAAGTCTGAAGACCCCAAGCACTCACGTTCCTAGGTAAAGACAACTGTGAAAAACGAAGAAAATACTTGAAGTGATGCTAGTGATCCTGCAGGTTTCTGTCTAACCACAGGGAATCTGGTGTCCTCATTTGGGGAAAATTGAAGCGCCCTTTTGCCTGTAGGCTTTATAGCCTGCTGCCCCTGACAAAGCAGAAGGTGAAAAAAGTACTGTTTGACTCTATCCGTGACTAACCTTTCACCACAGTGAAGAAAAGTTGTGTGCAATGGGTCTTCTGTTCAGTTTTAAGACTGGATTCTTGATTTTATTCAGGGCCCTTTGTGATAGTTGGCAGCACTGGGAAGTTGTTAAAAATGCATCTTCCTTTTGGTAATATGTTGTGCTGGATCCAAAATGTAACAAGGGGCGTTCCAGAGTGAACCTTCAATCCCATCCCATTAAGACAAGAGTTATCTAAACGTTCTAATTTTATCCTAGGACCTCTCCTGCCTGCGAGACGTTTGGAATTGATTTCGGAATTGATCAAAGGCTTCAATTGATTGAGGGGAAAAAAAAGAATGAGAGCTCCATAGTCTTATTGCAAACTGCTGTGTTTGAAGGATGCTTTTGGCAGGACAAACTTGCTTTCTGGAAGCAGCCTGGAGAACTTAGGCTGCAGATTAGAGCTCTGTGACGTGAGCCGCTTGAGCAGGCCGTTGCTTCATGCTGCTGCTATAATACTCATGTTATCATACTGACCCACACTGTCTCTGGTCACATTCTTAATTTTATTCCTTTTGTGCTAATCCCAGGCTTTCCTACACCAGCAGCATACGTAATTCTCTTTAAGACCACAATTTAAGTAGCAGAAGACTTATTTGCCAAATTGACTGCATTTCTGGCAATCTCCGTCTCGAGGAAGTAGAAGCAGAGAGTGCTGCAGGTTGAACTCGGTAAATCGGATTGCACCAGTGTCGTGTTTGCTTTCCTTGCCCAATGATAGATCTGATCATGGATATTACAGCCCTAATGCAAAGTCTGCTGCGTTATTGCGACTTCTTAATTAAATTTTGAACCACTTTAAAAATGAGTCCGAGGAGGTATGTGGTTGTTTTCTTTTGGAGGGGTGACATCTCTCTAAAGACATTGCAGGTGCTTGATAAAACAGAAATAATGCGCAGTGGATCCCAATTCCTCATGAAGCGTCAAGGACAGAACACTTCGCAATCACAGTCCCAGATTGTGGGAGGATTAGGCAGTAAAAGGGAGTAAGATTGGAACAGAAAATTGATTTGATGAAATATTGTACCCTGGAAACAAAAAGCTCAGAAGTGGAGGAGCTGCATTTAAAAGGAGTGGGGGGGTGGGAATGGCATTTGAAATACTATAGTTTTTAGAGGTATGCTGTATTAATACCTTCCTGCTGGGTAATTGAAAAGTGGTCTGAAAGACAGCAAAAAGAATCCATGAGTGCAGATTAATGCCAACAAAAATAGCACTGTAATCCTAATGCACCATCGCAGTTGAGTAGTAGAGCTATAATTAAAATAATAATCTCATATAAAAATAGCCCAGCAAAGGTATATCTGTGGCAGTGGAGACCCAATGTCATCGCACGTGGAACGTGGTCAGTAAAGGACTGCTGCCCTGTGCCGTTTTCCTAGGCGGGAGTGCAGAGCCTCTTGCAGTGCTGGGCTGCTCTCTGCCTGAGAGCCTGGCTCGTGTTGTGGTGCTCGGTACCAGTTTTACAGAAGTAACTCCGAGAGCAGTAGGAGACACTTCTAGCACATCTCAGTGCTTTTCTCCTGTGTGCTCACAGAACTTGATGCTAACGTTGGCTGAACTTGGCCTTTGCTCAAGATAATTACGGCTGATTGTATTGCCCAACTTTGCCCTAAGTATTTTCCTTGGCCTATTTTCTTTCATGCAAAGCAATGCATTTCTTCAGCAAATGGCAAGTGATTCCAGGGTTGTGGTCTGCTGAAGCAATCTCTATCCCTGAAAAGATGTGAAAATCCTGATCATAAGGAACCAAGAGCAACTGTTATGTACAGGCAATGGGGAAAAATCTGTGTGTATTACAGGAGTGCCTGTAATTCCAGCTGGAGGGAGATGTCGGAGGTGCAGGATGGCTTTCAGCAGAGAAAAGATGGTTCTGCTGTTGCCAAGCGATGCTGCCCAGTGTAATGTGTAGTGTCTGTGTCAGCCAGCCGCGGCTACAGCCGTGAAACAAAAGAAGCTCTGGGAATTTAGTCACGGCCTTAACCGTGTTTTGGGGATGGTGGGCTGCAACTGCGCCCACCTCGAGGGAGTTCATAGGGTTTTCCTGTAACTGGATTGCAGTGTCCTGACTTTAGAGAGGAGGAAGGGAGGGAAAGAAGTGGTTTACGTGGGCCTGCCCTTTGTACTTGGGAAAGAAAATGCTAAGGAAGTTCCTCTGGCTTGCAAGATAAGGCAAAATATGACATAATTCTTGATGGACATGAATCGATAAGTGTTTGGATTGTGCAAATGAGGAATGGCTTTGTGCCTAGTTCAGCAAAGCACTTAAAATTAAGTGCCTGCTAGTGCGACTAGGAGCTTAAAATGCCTTGTTTGGCTCTTCCTGCAGGCTAAGTATTCTGGGGGCAGTTGCTGGGGACGTCTGAAGGAAAACCTGTCTGTGCCCTCTACTTCGGTGCTAAAGCACCTTGGGCCGTCTTAGACACGGAGCCTTGAGTTGGGTGAGAGAGAACTTATTAAAATACAGAAAGTTCGGAACATTTCAGTCAAAACCCACGTGGGTTGTTTGTCCAGCTTGGAGAAGAATTTGACCGCTGAAGAATAAAGCTTTTTGTGATATTCAGAATATTTATCAGGAACTGTGATAATTCCAGGTATATTTAAGTTATTTGGGGAAGGATGATGGAGCAAATTTAAAATGAAATAGTGAGGTTTTGGGTTGTCTGTGTGTGCGTGTATGTTGTTTTTTTTTTTTATTATTTTTTTTTCCCCAATTCAGTGCTCTTACCAGCACAGAGGCTTAACTAAAAAGCAAAGTAAATATTCCTCAAACCTGGCTGGTTTGGGATCATCAAGCATAACTTTAGGAAAAAAAGAGAGATTATCTAATATGAAGCTTGAAGATGTTGGCAGAAGGAAGATGCGTGTGTGCAGTGAAGAGCAGTGGATAGGTGAAGCAGGATAACATGTGCAAGGCAGTGTTTTTTGGGGAAAAGGAGTGACTTGTGAAATGAAGTTTGGCCTTGCAGATTCTGAAGTCTACTCTGCTTTTGCCTGTGCATAGGGCAGAGTCCAGTGAGGCCTTTTCTGGGCTATCATTAACCCAAATTGCATGGTCTGAGTTGATGTTTCAACCACTGTCAGGCTTGAGAGGGCTCTTCTTGGTTGAACTTGCTGCTTTTTGGCTCAGAGTGAACAAAATGAACCTTGTTGTGGGGATCTGTTGTCTGATGGTCACAGAACTCGGCTGCAGGAATACCTTGTTTTCTTCCCTGCTCTTCACGTGATTGTCTAGGTAGGAGGGTGTCTTTAAGGATCTGGAGCAGAACCTAAATGCAGCTGAAACAGTGGACTCTGCATGAAGATAAACGAATAACAGTGGCCGGGACAGCGGCGGGATCCTGTCTTCCTGCCTCACTTGCCTTTGTGGGGAGGCAAGAGGGCATCGCGTGCAGCGTTGAGGCTGGGCTGACCTGTCTTAGAGCTTGCCTCATGGAGAAGAGTTCTGCATCCTGCTGAAATTACAGAAGGGCTGAAAATATAACTACAAACATTGGAAAGCAGCCAGTACACTTGCACTAGCCCTCATGGAAAATTGCTCTGGCATCTGTATTGACTGGGGATAATCGGAACTTCACTTAGTATCTACTATTTATTTATTTATTTTGGCTCATCTGAAAAGCAGTTATGGAATGCAGGGTGAAGTGCAAAAGACACTGATTATCCCCATGGTTCCCGTGGCTGTTACCAGCTCTAAGTTGATGGCTGAAATGCTGTCCATGTGCTACCTGCAGAAGGAGGTCAGTGCGTCTCGAGCTTGCGTAAGGATGCGCATATAAATATTATTTTATTTATCAAGATGAGAGCTGTCTCTTAGCTTCTGTCAAATTTATGGGGTAAGAGTTTATTCCCTTCAAAATTTTTAATTATGGGCCATTGGTTCTGAATGTAAGGGGAAGAATGTCACATGCAGGCTTATTTCTTGTTTCTCTCCTTTCTGATGTTTGTGAAGTCTGCATGGTTGTTCTCGTTTATTATTATTTTTTCATGTGAGGCCCAAATTAGTCACTTCCCTTTTCCTTTCTATATCTGTACTGGAAAAAGTGCTTCACCTGTGAAGAGAGACGGCGATGAAGTTCCTAGCATCCGGATTGCTTGGCTTCTGAGCTTTCTCTTGCCTGTGAGCTTCCCTTCCTGCTCACATGTAGGGCACAGCTGTCACTCGAGGCAGCAGAGGCTCTTGAGCTGACCTTGGCTACCTAAGAGCTGCATAAATCCTGGCATGACTGTGGATCCCACTGGAGCTGGGATACTGCACCAAGTAGAGAAACAAATGGACGTCAGGTAGTGCTTCACAATCACTTGACAACTCCGTTTTGATCTATTTGCTTCTAACTTGGCCCAAATTTAGCAAATTTGGGGATTGCCCTGGGATAAC
>VWPW01031810.1:0-10537 GCA_013389825.1 Crypturellus undulatus | reverse complement strand
CCTTCCAACCTTAGGCGTTCTATGATTATCTTGGGAAGAAGCTGGTAGCTAGAGAGCATTTCTGGTGGTGTTAGCTTTTGCACAAGGTTTACTTTTAAACAAATGTGGCTGTGATTTTGAGGTCTCGATACTGGGACTGCCAGCAGTGTTCCATGACATTATTTAGTTTCATAGTTGGTTTTTAGACTGTTGGTCTTATTTCATTTTGACAGCAGCCGTCTGGTTGCCCAAGAATGAACAGATGACAGATCAATACTGTAATGATTTTGGGAGATTCTTGTTTTTCAATTTAAGAAGTTAATACAATCTCTTCTTGAGACCATCTTCAGTGATGACCCAAAGAGCTGTAGGTCATTAGGCAAATTAAGAAAAATACACTAAATTTGAAACGTTTTTTTTTTCTTCCTAACCAGTAAGAAGTTTGGGGTGCAAAGCTATTAAGCTACAATTCTGACCTAACTCTTCTTTTTAACTAAGAGTAGGTATTGAACTGTGCTGTCTTCCACTTTTCCAAACTTGCATTATCAACGGAAGTTTCACTTGTGACTTTACAGTTTTTTGGTCCCAATAAAAATTTCCAGAGTGTGATACAATGTTTAACTCCCGCAAACTCTTTCATCATCGAAACCTGAAGCAGCTAAAAACATGGAGGCTCTTCTCCAAACTGAAAGAAACTTTGACAAAAGTTGAATAAAATTCCCACCTCAGAAATGTCCATGTGCTTCCCCTGTGTCACTTATAATCTTGCTGCAATGGGATTTGTTCTGTTTCTACCATTTGTTGAGGTGACCATGTACTATAAGTAAGACTGATACTATGTGTATGATTCAAGCTACTTGTGTGGTAATTAACTTCTTATGCAGCCTAATAGGGGTTCTGAGAAACCAGAAGCAAACAGATGGAGTGGGTGTTGGCCTGGCACGGCAGGGGTGCTTAGCGCTTGGTAAGTGGGTCAGTAATCTAGAGCAGAGGCTAAATAAGTACAGCAGTCTTTTTGACACTAGCCCTCCAAGTAATTTGTAGTTATCTTGTTGAATCCGCCCAGCAAGCCAGTGGAATTCTAATCTCATAATCCCTGTGTATCCTCAAACTAAATGTTGGCGCTTGAGTTCACTTTTCTAAAATGTGTTATGAGCTCGGTTGTGTATAAGAGGGCGTCTTTAGGCTCTCCCGTGTGGTTTTGATCCAAATATAGCCCCAGAATAGTCAGTGAAGATGCAGAGAACATGAGCATCGGTTTATCTTATATATCCGTTCAAAGGATCTCTTGGTAAACAAATATTTTTAAATAGCAGTAACTGAAATCCAAGCCTTTTACAAACTGAACTATGCAATGTAGTGAATAAACAAATGGTATATCCATAGTGTATGTTCATTATATAAAAAGTCCTCTCAACAGTGATAGTTCAGGGTATTGTAATCCAAAGCAGGGAAGCACAAGTGACTAGTTTTAATGGCCCCATAGTATGGTGTGGTCAGCTGTGTAGCTCTTGTGTGTCTTAAAATAATGTGGATATACTTCATGCTGTCTTCTTGCTTTCATGGTTACACTTAAAGAAGTGAAGTTGCTTTTGAATAATAGCAAATATGTGGAACTAACATCAGAGGAGGTTAACTGGAATGAGTTAGGGGATTGTGTTGAATGGAGTGTTTTAGATGCTTATTAAAAAAGTTATGGGAAAGAAGGATTGCTTTGAGTGGAGTTAAGATGGCCTCCTGATGTCTTATGTTGCCCCAAAGCACATGTTTCTGAAAACTAATGCAGAATCGATTGTGTCATTCCTGAGCTGTAACCAAATGCATCCATATCACAGGTTGAATTTTGCTTCTGTGGCCACCCTTGGGTACCGTGACAGCTGTAATGTCTTGTGTTACGTGAAAGGCAAGTGATGATGGAGATGACCTGCTTGTATTGAGTATTCCCTAGGTGCAGCTCTAATCCTGTTTCGTTACACATAGTAGTCCAGTCGCTCTCCCCCAGAAGATGCCACCTTGTGCTGTGCTTTCACTTACCTATTGTCGAACCCCCAGAGCTCTCTTGTATCTCATCTTGTTGCTGGTAGTTTCCTCACTCTATAGTGATGTGGTTTGCACTGTGCAATGCTGAAAAGAGGCATACTGCATTTCTCAGTGTATGCATGCACCCTTCCCTCAGTATATTTGGATGATGAAGAACACATAGGCATATTCCTCCAGTTCCAGAACTTCTACTTTTTATTCATTTTGGTTTTGCACAGTGAACACAGCTTTTGTGTGTGCCTTGGCATGGCTATTGCTAACTGAAGGGAAGGAGAGGAGACAGCTAAATGATGCATCTGTATCAGTATGCCTCTATTTCTTCTTTCCAGAGGTTTGCAAACTCATCTCAGTACTCTAGATACAGCAATCACAAAGTTATTTGGGGCTGACTTAAAAGAAGGAACTTTCTTCTTGAACAGACAAAAATTTTGGTGATAGGTATGTATTTTGGTGCTGTATGTAAAAGAGTATGCTTACAACTTGAACTGTTAATTGTCATGGGAGACCTTGATTTTTCTCTGTAAAAGAGGTGAACTTTCTCTGTTTAATAACAGAAAGACACGAGAGAAGTGATGGATCTGGCAGGGTGCTTCACTAGCTGAGGTAAGGATTAAAGACTGGGTCTCTCAGGGTTCGAGTACCATGCAAGTGCATTAAAAAGGTTTCAGTGAAATACAGTGCAGAGGGAAGGCTAATGCTGCTGCCTGAGCCTTGGTTCCCAGTACAATTTTAGAAGATGCTGAAAATCTTAAAAAAAGGCTGCTCTTGATTAACAGCTCAACATAGGAGTGGAAAATGTGGTCTTATCTGTGCACGCGGTCCTTCTTACTTAACATGAAGATAGCATCTCTACTGTGTTTTCTGGTTTTCAAATGCCTGGTTTTGCTTTGAGCAGCCTGCTGATTCTGAATGAGATGGGAGGGATAACAGGAGGAACTTAAATCCTGCTTTTGTTTTGGGAAAGTCCAGCTGATCTGTGGAATTCAGAGTCATCCTGGTTTCTGGCTTCAAATGAGGGATGAATTCTGCATTGTTACCCTCCAGAAGAAGAGAAAAGCCTCACAGTATGCTCCATAGTTTTGGTGAATCTGAGGGAGTATTGAATGAAATGAAGAGTAGGCAACTGCAAGTGAATTGGTTGATTAACCTTTTAAGGTCTACCGATCAGATTCGGTAACTGTGCCTGCTTGCTTCGAGTTTATTAGGATGAAGAGATAATATTTTAAAGTCGTACCCATTGCCTAATTTTCACCTCAGCTAATAGTGGAGATTGGTAACTTTTAAAATGGCTGCCATGGACCTGGTCACATCCTGGTTCCCATTTCTTCAGAAGAATCTGCTGCAAAGTTCCGTCAAGCACCTAAAAAAACTAAAAGTGAGAAAAAACTTTAGAAAGGCCCAGTTTATCTGAAGAAATTATGAACTTCACTAGTATGCCAGTGTTGTTCTCTAATTTGCCTGCTGTACAGCCCTTTCTTCATCCACTGCGATGGATTAGCCGTGTGGATAAGGTAAACAACCTTGACATGGCTGGTTGCAGAAATAGAAATTGTTTTCTGAAAGCTGATGCTTGTGTTAGTTCCATCTAGGAAGGATGATAATTAAATAATGCTTATCAAAGTATTTAGGAGTGAGCAACAGCAGAAGCAAACTGGGCAAAGGAGACATTTTTAAAGGTGGCAGAGGTTACTGGGAAGTGCTGTTTGAGAGC
This sequence comes from Crypturellus undulatus, assembly GCA_013389825.1. Taxonomy (NCBI): domain Eukaryota; kingdom Metazoa; phylum Chordata; class Aves; order Tinamiformes; family Tinamidae; genus Crypturellus; species Crypturellus undulatus. The sequence continues at coordinate 6,807 of VWPW01031810.1, read as the reverse complement.
AAACAAATCTTTTAAGATGAGAAAACCTGGGTGCCTTTTTCTTCACATAACAAAGTCACAAGTGATTTAGGTTTAAAGTGCACAATTTTTTCTCCTCCTGTTCTGTCAGCTAGTATGGATATTTGCATTCCCCAGGAATATTTGGATTTGGCAGGAAAATGGTGGCATAGCTGCATGCAGTAACTTTTTTTTTTAAGGGTGCGCTTTTGATTACCACTGGCTTCTAGAATAGTAGCCTCTTTGGGGCTTCTTTTTCCCCAAATAGGCTATTTCAGTTGAAAGAAATGCAGCAGTCCCTGCGCTCTGTTCTTCCTCTGGATAAAACCTTAAAAGATGGGTGATTTCGACAATTAAACTGGAGAATTTAAAAAAGAAAGGTTACTGGAGAGTTCAAACATCTGCATCTCTGCTACCAAGTTAGCTAAGATGACTACTGCAGGTAGTTGAATTGGCACAGTAGATCTAAAATAAGTGCTATCCAGGCAGAAGTGAAGTCTGTTTTCTCAGTAATGGAACTTGGCACCATGTGTTAGTTTGTAGCAGAGATGTGATAATTTGCTAGTTGAGTTGAAGATGGACATTAATCCTTAATAGTGGCTCACAAGTTGAGAACTGATGGGTTAAAGAATCTCCTCAAATGATAAATCACATTTAATTCCTTATGCATTCAATGAGATGTAAATTAAGACAATTCTATAAATGTTTGAAGATCTATAGTTGAACGTCTTAAGCATCCTAAAAATATGCCTAAAGGTGCTGAAGTGCACGGGCATACGTTGAAGCGCTATCTTTATTGCTCAGATTACTGGAAACGTGATTGTAAATTGTCTGCTGATGAACTGACTTCTTTTTCTTGTAATAGGATTATTGAGTGGGTTCTGCTTTGTCTTTTTCTTGTGATGGAATTTAAATAAAATGATGCCTTAGGACAACAAAGAAGGGCAAGTGATAATTGAGAGTTGGTGAGTTTTAGGTAAGATCTGCTTCAAAATCTCCTTCTGTGATAGCTGATGCTGTGTGAAAACATTGGGTGCCTTCACTGGAAGGTGTAGCAGAAGGAGGATCAAATCACACTTGTCCTTCCTCTCCTGTGATTATGGTGGGACTCGAGCGTAGTCTCTAGATCCTCTGTAGAAGCCTGGAGGATGTTCTTGGTGTTGAACAGCAGGCTCTGAAGCATCTCAACTTCTTAGTAAAAGGAGTTGTATAGTCCCAGTGCTATATGTTCAGTCATACAGTGTCCCAACTTCCTTGTGACTTTGCTGAGAGCCACGATGGCAGAAGTAAGCACCTAGCATTCCAAGGTAGTCTCCCGTTCCAGAGTAAACAGACCCAGTCCTCTTCAGATTCCAAAAATCAGTCATGTTCTGGATGGTGTGGCTGTAGAGAAGGGGATGCTGGCCTTAACTATGTACTTGAGGTTGCAGGCCACCTTAGATGCTGCATGGACAACGTGTAACAAGAACTTTGATTTCATGGCAGATTTTAATTCTGGGCCCTGTGAAAACTTTATTTCTGAATTTGGATTTAATTTCTAAATTGAGTTAAGCAGTTAGGGATGGTGTTGGTAGCACTAGACACTTCTTATTTGAAAGTTACTCTAATGCATAACCTTCAGCTACGAAGCTATTTTAAAACTCAATTTGATCAGCATATTATTGCAGAATTTAACTTGGAATTGGGGGTAAGCGAAGATCTGCTGATGCTCATTCATGAGTTTCTCAATTTCTTTTAATCTTAATGAAAGAAAATTTATTTCAGTTACCTCAGACCATTTTTTTTTTTTTTTTTTAAATAACCTTAAAGGACATACCAGTTTCTGGCATTAATTCTCCTAAATTATACTTCCTTTAAATGTTTGCTCAATATTTTATCATACTGTGTAACCTTTGAAGTGCTTGTTTTCAGAAACTGACTTGAAATAACTTTGTGAAGCTTTATTTTAAAAATTGGAATTTCAGCATTCTATAGGAAAAATATTCTGTTACAAACTCAGTGCTCTTTTGTGCTCCTGTTTTGGAGAGGAGCTGCTGTGGATGGAGGCAAGTGAGATGTTATTCCAGTTAACTTGACTGGATTCGGGCATTCATTCACTGTCGCAAGTAATGACTGTATTCAGATGTAACTGAGGTTTTGTTAAATACACTAAAGCATGGAGGTTTTACCTTCTCTGGCTTTGTACTCAACTGTGGCTGCTATTGAGAACTGAAATCCTGTTTGCTCAAGTTAAGCTTTAGTGCAGCAGTAGTTCAAGTTACAGCAGCTTGTACCATCAGTGTTATCCTGAAAAGAGTAAGTCTTAAAGCATTAAACAATGATACTTAATGCTGCCAATTTTAAGCTTGTGCAGTCCAGGAAGCCATGTGACTTGCCCACATTTGTTGCAGAATTAGTATGCCAGGCAGACAGTATTGGCATATAAAAAAACTCATTCCTTGAGTCAGGAAGAAGAGTGTTGAGTTTTGAGGACCATACAAGTTAAATGTTGGATCAGGGCTCTGGAGATGTGCCTTTCAGGCTTGACTNTTTCCCCCCCCCCCCCGGGTGACCTTTAAAAAATTGTTTTATTTGCGGTGATTTCTCAATCTGGAAATGGAGATGAATTTTTGCAAGGTATGTGTGATAATGCTTCATTCACCTCAGTGATATAAACTGAATTATTGTTTATGGAGTGTGAGTTTAAGATGTTTTCTTGTCAGAGTATGAATGTGTTGAAAGCAGATTTGAAGATGAAAAGTTGTATAAATCTGTCATCTTTAGTTTCAAGTTACTCTTATGATGATGATTATTGCTTTAATGGTAAGAAACAGTACTTTCTTCAAGATTATGAATATTTAAAAAAAGGAAATATTAAATCTCACTTATGCGCCTTATTTTTCTCAAGTTCACAACTGATTTTTTTAGACACGTGAAAAATAACTTTGTGATTACCTTAGTGTTGGAAACTTCTTGCCGGCCCAAGGAATCGGGAGGGGATCAAAGATGCAGACTCCATGTGAATTAGATCCTGATCCGTTTATTTAGCCCGAATAGCATGCTTATATACACAAGCAGAAGCAAGCTCTTTAGCCACACGTACGCATACACTACGATTGGTTACATGCTACTGTCCACGCGTCTTCTACCGCACTTGGTTGGTTGTGGATCACGGGCGTGCATTCACACCATTGGTCTGTGCACAAGTCCTTCTTTCTCACTGACAAGCTTGATTACAGCTCCGTCTCGCCCAACTTTCTCATGCTTGCAGTTCAGGGACTTTCCAGGATCACATTCCTTCAGATCAGGGAGTATCCACTATCTTCTTTAGCTCAGCTCTTTGTAGTCGCTTCCCATGGGAAGGCCTCTGTCCCTTAGATATGTTTCCCACACCTTAGCAGCTGACCTGTTTGATAGATCCCAGTACAATGCTTTAACTAGGAAGAATAATATCTCTGCCTGACACTTTATGCTGCCATTAAGAAGATATGTTGGTCACTCAAGACAAAAATGTGGAATGTGCTTTATTGTCAATATTGAGGCCCACATGCCCTCATAAATAGTAGTTATTTTTCTCCACTTAAGGAATCTGGTTATAGTCAGCCTCTGTCAGTGCTGAACTATTCCCTGGCTTACTATTTTAATTAGTGTCTTTATATCAGGCCAACTATGCAGTGTGAAGACTTCTCATTATATTCTTCCCCTGTAGAAGTCAGCCAATTTATTTTTCTTGATATTATAACAAGAAAAATGATCATAGCTAAAAACCTCACAGGAGATAAACCAACTTGGAGATTTAAGTGCATACTTTCAAAGTTACTGTTTAACAGTTTGGTGATTTGTGTCTCAACTGGTATTTGCTTTCTTTGAGTTTTTTGGAGGCTTCAAGTCAAGTACCTCTGTGATATTTAAAATAACTTCAACTTGTGTTTTTGTTTTTGGCATTTTGAATGTGTAGTCCTAATAATTAATCTGGATTTTTTTTGTCTCTAAGTGTAGTGTAAAATTTCATATGTTTGAAGTAACGTTCAACTGTCAAGTGTTAGGTCTGTTTAATAACTCGAATGTTATTTTCATGGACTTAATTACATTTTCAAAAAGCCCTTTCTGAACTTTGAAGGGTCTGTGTAAGCCAAGATCTGCATCTGATCACCAAAGTGTTTTGATGGTTCTTTACTGTCTTTCCATAATAAATGTTTCCCTTCTCTATTAGTGTGAGGGGAACTTGAATGTAAAGCTAATGGCCATATCAAAGAAAGAATTTAAGTATATCCACAAAGCTGCAGATGAAAAATTCCCCTTCCCCCCCCTCCCTTTTTTTTATAAATATAAATTTTACTGTTTAGATGTTCTGGGAAAATATTTTGCCTATTAAGCAATTGAAGTGAATTTTCTGGGATACAAGCATGAGCAAGACACCTGAGACTTCAGGATTTAGCCATAATTTTAAGCTTCCCTTTTGTCTTGTTCTAGGCAGTGAAGTTCAACAAATAGGTTGTGATTCCTGCTCCAAGGGATCTCCATGCTCAGGCTCTCTGGGAGTGGGAGCTGCTGTGGCCTCTCATATCCTGCTCTCGTCTGACCTGTACTTAGACATCTTGGTTGTCAAACTTTAATTGAATCCCATTTGCTTACTGTGTACCCTGTAGTTATGTAGTACTTGATCTTTCTTTGAATTTTTGTATCCCTGATTTCTAAAGATACTTTTTTTCTTGTTTAAAAGTGACTTGGGATCAATGTTTCATTTTACCAATTCACCCATTTTCATATTAGGTTTGCATCAATAGTTGGCTTAGACTGCAGCAGTTGTTTTGCCATGGTATAGGGGCTTTCCTATGGTGAGCACTTTTTAATATATGTTCATTTGTCGTCTTGGGCCTCTGTCATTTGAGTTCCTCAAGACGCATGAAATTCATAGAGAAAGCTCTCCAGAAACACCTTCTGTTTGAAATGCAAGATTAAAAGATGTAATTCTGTTCTAAGAGTATTTTGCCAAATCTGCATATTTACTGTTTTAAAAGACATGGTAAAATGAGAGAGTAGAGGATAGATGATGGTTTCTCAGCTAGGTTGTGTTGCTGAACACGCTTGCTTGAAAAGTGCATGCAGCATGATGTGGTGTAACATCTTAGCTACTCCTAGCTCCAAAAAATTATTCTCCTAATTGAAAGTTTTTGGAATTTGTGGATACATTTATTCTGCTTTGATAATAGAATATTAATTTTTCATTTCTTTTGTGAGGGGGTGGTCTTGTGTTCTCTTTTATCAGAAAATCTGAAGATATTTTCAAGTATAATGTCCTCATTACAGGAGATGCAGGTACTTTTTACATTCAGTGCTAGTTCACTCAGTCATGTAATGAGCATAGTGCTGCTTTTCAGCTTTGGAAACTTCAAACTTAGGGGCTTTTATCCCAGTCAAAGTACTCTGTTTACATTTCTCTGAAGATGTTGTGAGAATCTGTAAATAACATCGCAATCAGAAAACCTTTATTGCAGATAATAGCAAATTAAAGCAGTGCAGCAATTTGAGGTTAAAAAAACACCTTAGTGTAGAACATACAAAGCTCTAAAGCTTGTGGACCATGTACTGGTCAGTCTCTTTTTCTACCTGATTATTCTCTGACTTGTTCCTCACTGGATGCAGGATTTAGTGGTCTCTGTTCTTGGTGAATATGTGATTTCATGGGGTTCGGTGATGTCTGTTGTGGTTCGTTGCATCTCCAGTAAGACTGCTTCAGAGTTCATCCAGCAAGAAAATATTTTATTTCTGCTTGATTCCCATTGCATCCTAGCAAGGTTAATCTTGAACTCTTAAGGTACTACTCTCCTCCTAGTATTTCCTAATTTGGGGAGAAGATAAAGATAACAGTGGTTGTCACTGGTATCTTTATTTTGCCTGAGTGCTGTGCTAGTATATCAGGTTTTGGGAGAAGGGAGGAGGAGAAAATGCTTTGAAGGGGCCTCCCTTGTAGCTGTATTTTTTCCCTTTGTAAGCAGTTTGATCATGTGACCAGGAAGCAGCATGCTTTTAGTAAAGGCAAAAGGAGGATTATACTGTTCATTTGGATGACTTGCTGGCCTGGCACTCTGCAAAACTGGAAGAAACTACCTCCTTCCCCTGAAATGTGCAGTGGGCAACTCTGATGTTAGACTGGAACAGCATTCTTTGCACTCATGTTCCCCTTGTGTGTCTCCTGTGGACACCATCAATGTTTAAAATGAAGTAAATAGAGCTGCTTAATGACCCCCCTCCTTCTTTCCTGTAGTGTTAGAGAGGTTAATTGCATCCTCTCTCCTGCTTTTCTGGCTATTTTAATGTGTTAATTTTTAGCATATATCCATTTATTAAGGAGTATGACTTAAGTCATTTTCCACAGTTGCAATGCTTTCTATTTGATGTAAAAATTTTGAATGTATTACATAAAATTTTATATAAACTTTGTTCTTAAAAGGGCATTTGGTCAAGAGGAGCTGCTTAGTGGTTCCTGATTTGTATTCCACTAAACATGCACATACATAAATATTTCTTCTTGGATACAATATGTCCTCAATATGTGTGAAAGGGGGTGAAGGAGCAGGGAGAAAAGGTACAGTTACTGTTTTGAACAAGTAGTTGTCTTGTGTAGTGCATCTACTTGAAAAAAGTGTGCATTGAGGCTCTGGGGGTAGAGCAGAAACAAAGCCTTTCTGTTTTGTGTATATAAGTTCAAAAAAAAGTAGAAAAAAGATGCACCTCGGGAAATGTTTCCATATTCTAGGTGTTAAGTATCCAGCTGCTGGTGTTGTCCTAATTTTAAGCTTGTACTGAGAGTACAAGTTGTGCTTATGT
>VWPW01031808.1:0-19507 GCA_013389825.1 Crypturellus undulatus | reverse complement strand
CTTTTCTCCACGATGGCCGTGCAGACCGGCTTCAGTTTCCTGCAGATCTTCTCTACCAGCTGGGAGATGTTCACCGTGCTCTTCGTCATAGTGGGGATGGGGCAGATCTCCAACTACGTGGTGGCCTTCATTCTGGGTATGGATTTGTCCACGTTATATCAAATGTTTGCTGGGTGTAGTGCTGTTTTTCTTCTTCCTAATCTGCATCATTTAAAAAGAGACATCAGTAAATCCTCACTAGTACAATTGCTGATTTAGGCCAGCAGGATGTCTTTTTCTCCTGGATACTTTAAAGAATCTCTCTGAATGGGTGTAGCCTCTGCATATGGCAAGTTTAGAGGAGATGAGTACAGGAAACATCTCCATAAACATTTATTTCCCTTCTCTTTAGAGAACTATACAGAAAGTTTAGGGGAGTCTTCAAGGTTTGTTATCTGAAGAAACAGGTCTGAGATAAAAAGGCGGTTCAGCCTCCTCCCGGCCTCACCACCCTTCCCTAAGACTTCATGTCAGGCAGCAAACAACTTGAACCAAATATTCTGTGGCAAACTGCCTGGCTCCAGTGAAGGAAAAGCCTTACTGAACTGCTCGCTTCCATTAAATACCTTGTTTCAGTAATTAACATGTTAACAAACTGAAACTTTCAATAGTGTAAAAACAATCGTAAATGAAATAATTAAAAACTGGAAAACAATGCTGAAACCTTACTAAATGGCTTTATAAGTTATAAAGTTACTGAATACAGAAAGAAAAAACCTTCTTAGCTACAATTTCACATTTGGTGGGCTGGCTTAATCCTTGATTCTAGTGTTGTGAAAGCCACCAGCACAGCCTGCACTAGGGATGAATTAATTTAGAATTTCAGGAAAGAATATTCTGTGGTTTTTGCTTTTTGTTTTCCATTTACTCACTTAGAGAGTCTAAACTTCAAAACTAAATGCAAAAAAGAGAGAGACAGCTTTTTACTACAAGTCTTTGTATACTTGTAATAACGGGTTAACAAAACTGCAGTGAAATGAAGGGAAATCACCCTGTTTAGTTAGACTTTTGTGAGTTATTTAATTATTTGTCTTTGGATAAGCATAGTTTGCTCTGAATTTTCTCCTTGGAGCAATACCTGGATCCTCAAGTGAGGTCATTCTAAGCCCTGTTGCAGCCGTCGCTGGCATCACTGTAAGGAAATATTGACTAGTCAAGTGTTCAATGTACTTTGGTTTATTGGTGTCTTTGCCATGGAGGAGAAAGTGTTTAACTGCATTGTGGGTGTTTTGCCTGTCATGTTTTAATTTTTCAAGAGGACGTGTTTTTAAAAATAAGTCTGGATCCCCTGAAAATGGTTTGGAACAGAAAGGGTATTTACAGAGATTTCATCTTCTCTGATATTACATTTAGCAAAAGCTTTGCTATGCTCGGGCAGGCCAACATTTTTCTTTCAATAGGAAGTAATGACTAAATTCACACTCCACATTTAAATCTGTATCTCTGTACAGCAGAAGAGCAGTTTCATCTGGCTTCTCTATTTGATGCAGCAGTTCATATCATTTTGTCATTATGAATTTTATTTACAATTCTAAATGTAATTTATGCAAGAATCCCAACGTCTATATTCAAGACACCTGTGGTTTAGGCAGCCTCTCCAGTGAGTGTTAAAGAGCACAGCTCAGCTCCTCTTTATTTTGCTCTTCTGCTTAAACGAGGGTTAAGAGCTGAGGGCTCCAAGCCAGGCAGACTCGAAGATGCTTTGGATGTGGCACCAGGAGAGTCCTGGATGTACCATGTGGTCCTGGCCATTCTTGTAAGATAGGCTTGTTTCTCCTACAGAAATGTTACTTTTGTTTAATTACTGGGTGCAGTTTGCTGACACTTTATCTGTTATATTGTCTCCTCTGCCCTTCTGGAGGCTTATTCCAAGAAAGGGTAATTCTCTTTGTGAGCAGAGAGGTAGATGATTTTGGTGCTTGATGTTTTTGATGTTTTTCCCCACCATAAACCTTGAGGCTATTGCTCAGGATAGGATTAATTCAAAGTCATTTACAAGTTGGCACTCTCATTTAAGTTAGTCATTGCCCATCTGTCAGCAAGGAGATGAGTTGAGTTGCAGAATGATTCTTCCCACCCTAACCTGAGTGCCCGGGAAGCCTGGGGCCTCTGTAGAGATTGGTTTTTGCAGCTGCTTCTTTTCAAAGTTTTCACTATTTTTTTTTTCTTTTTGCTTGCCTTGAAGCCTCGGTAGTTTCCTGTGCTCACAACTTTTCCATTCCAGTTCTGAGATTGTAAGGCACTGTTAAATTTGTGCAGGCACTTTGTGTTGTCCTGGCATCTCCTGTTGGCTTCCAGTTGCCACAGACCCTACATTTGAACATCATGTCTGGTGTGCATAAATCCGTGTTTCGAGGCTCATACCTCTCCCAAGAGTCCCCTTCACTAAAAGCAACCAGCAGAAGACAACAGTTTAATTAAACTCCCCCTACGTTGTTTATCCCTAGGAGGTCTTATTTTTAGTTTTCTTATTGTGAATTTGTTCAGTGACTCAGGGTCCTTAAACCAAAAATGCATGCTGCTATTAAATTGATTTTTTTTAGGGGCATTGGACTTTTTTTTTTTTCATTTTTTATGTAATAATAAATGTTGTGGCGGTGGGGGTTAATATGTCACAAAGCTAAAACATACTGTCCAGATGCCCTGAGGCCCCCCAGTTTGTTCAACGTAATTTGCTTTTTAATTGAATCCAGGCTGCCTTGTCTGAGTTATGGCACTTGTAGTGCTCTGAAGGATAGGAAATTTCCGTAGACCTCTGGCTGAGCTCAGTGAGAAATGAGGTAGAACTGGGCCGTGCTTGGATTTTCTTAAGCAGAGGCTGGGTTTTTATTGGAAAAGAAATTAGGTGCTTTTGAAGACTTGCCATGTGTTCCGTACTTGCCATGTAGCTGCAGGTACCGGATATCACCCTGGACTAGGCTGTGTATGCTCAGTTGTAGCCTGCCTGGTTACTTACCCCAGAAGTGTTGTTAGAAGACGGTAATCCTCACTTTTCACATCCTTCAGCCTGCTCCGATAGGACAGTCTTCTGGTCCTGAAAACAAACTGCGAAATTTGTTCCCCCTTGACTGTAAATTCACATTCTTCCACTCATGGCCCCTGTGTCCAGCTGCCCTCCCAGACGGGCTCCTTATCAGGAGCGCTGGGCGCACTCAGCCATGGGCTGCGGAGCTGGTTCACAGGCTCCGCAGAGTCTGCGGTCGTAGCCGTGTCTGTGCTTATCTCCCTTGGACAATGTCAGGGCAAAACAAACAGGAGCTGCCCCTGCTCGGAACTTCACAGATACTCCTGGCTTCTTTTCTGTCCCCTGTAGCTCCTTGTAGCTCCTTCTTGGGGAAGGTGGGTTGTTCCTGCAGCTCAGGAGCTGGGCCCTCACCTTCCTCCAAGAGCAGCTGCTCGTGTCCATGCACAGTTGCGATCTCCCAAACGAGACGCAGCTCGTCTGGGGAAGGAGTGAGCTAAACACTCAGCACGCTGGAGAACCTAAAGGATCTGTCTGCCCACATAGGGAAAAGCAGAATAACAAATCTGACACTGCTCCGTTTTGGAGAGAATCCTGATGGAGACAGATTTTTCTATAAAGAGGCATATTCTCCTCATGAACAGGCATTCAGTGTGATTTGCTTCCTTTTAATGGTTTAGAACAGGAAAAAAAAAGAATGGGAAGCAGCAGAGCAGGAATGAACTAGGCAGAAGAGTAGGGATGCCAAATACAGTGTAACCTGAAAATATTCATACTGAGATATCTAGAAAAAAAATAGAAAAGGGACAAGATTTTTCATGTATAGGCGCTAGAAGATTTGGCCCCAGGCATGTGTTTAATCTGCCTAACAGTAAGCAGTAGAGACAATATAACTTTCATCAGTTCAGCCAAGAGTTTGGCTGGGATTAATGTAAAATCCCAGAGCTCAGTATTTTGGAAATCAGGCCAGTGAAGATAATTTAAATATCCTCCGCTCAGTCTTTCCCACGAGGAGAGGATATCCAGAGCTATCTGGCTCAGCTGCCACCTCTGGGACTTGCCCCTACAGCAGTTTTGCAGTAGCAAACATTTACAGCAACATTTACAGTTTAAACAACTGCCCACGGGTTGAGCCATTCTGGTTGTCCGGGTGCGAGCTCCTGAGCTCCAGGTGAGGAAAATGCAGACACTTCCACTGCAAGCAGACCTGTGCGGGGCTTGCAGCAGCCTGCAAACACACATCAGCAGTGCAGGTTTGGTGCCCGTCCCCAGGGTACTGCTGCAGAGAATGCGTGTGCCAGTGGTTTTATGTCTGCAGAAGCATCTGGCATTGGCCACCACTGGAAATGGGACACAGAGCTCCCATGGGCCAGCTCATTAATCGCAAGATATGTGGGGCAAACGATGGAAGAGTTCATATTTTGTTATGCATTTCCACATGCTAGCTTTGGTTTTCTGTTCCAAACTTATTTGAACTCCTGGGAGATGTGAACAAACAAGATTTCATTAAAAGGACACTGTCAACTGTTTCATTTCTCAATTTGTCACCCTTTGCAACAGAGGAGAATTCAGTTAACTAGGGGTCTCCAATCCTGTGTTGGATCTGTGAGTAAATGTTGATGGCAGTAATGTAGAAACTGCCTAGATGTTGCTAGTGGAACTGTGTTCAGTGCTGAAAACGGTTTTGCATCAGGCTCTGCAGGGCTGTTGAGGTCACTGGCAAAGACCAGATGGTGGCTGGTCTCCAGAGTCAGTCAGTGGCACGGCTGCTTCCAGGGAAGGTGTACAGCAAAAATCTAGAGGGATTTCTCACCTGATTAGTATCACCTTAAAGATGAGCTCTTACTCCTTCAATGCATTTTAGACTATAATTAGCCTATAATTGGCACTGTAACTCTTTGACAGTGTCCCTTTAAGTATTATAAGAGAAACTGCTCTTTTCTAAGATTGTTTTAGTGTATTTTTTGTGAATGCAGTAAACTTACTTATATAGTCGTGATTAAAAAAGCAAAGAGTTAAAATGCTAATCCAAACTCCCTTGTTTTGAACAGGAACAGAAATTCTTGGCAAATCAGTTCGTATTATATTCTCTACGTTAGGAGTTTGCATATTTTTTGCAATTGGCTACATGTTGCTGCCACTATTTGCTTACTTCATCAGAGACTGGCGGCTGCTGCTCCTGGCGCTCACCGTCCCGGGGGTGTTCTGCGTCCCGCTGTGGTGGTGAGTGTGACCGGGCTCCCCAGCGTCCCGCCTGCGGCTCCTTCCCCTGTCTGAATTGCTGCACAAGCAGCGGGTTGGAACTTCAGCTTGCTCTTGGGTGGTGGTTTCTTTGGGAGTTTTTTTTGCCTTTTCCTTCCTCTTCGGTTTTTGGCATTGTGTTCGTCTTGAAGTGGAAGGGGTTTTCTTTTTCTTTTGGCCAGTTTTAAGTCAAGCCAGGCGTCTGCTGAACCTCTCTGGCCACGTGCTTGAATCCACTTTTTACCAGCTTTCCAGTGCAGCTTCAGAATTTTGTATTCAATTCCTAACTTTGAACACTATTAACACCTTTTTGTTTGCCACGTACTACTGCCGGATGACTTGTACTGTACTTTTTTTTTTTTTGCCTTTTTTCTTTAAACATTTTTCTTTTCATGTGGATTCAACTGCTGATTGTACTAAAGTCCCACTGAAACACTGTGCAAGTTTTCTGTCATGTTACACACACTTAATACGAGATAGGTGAGGAGTGTGTAATATTAGACATACAATATATTATCATATAGCCTTCTGGAGTGAGTTCCAGGCAGTTTACACTTTTCCTTAAAAATTCTCTACCTGGTTAGTAATACTTTGCCCTTGGAGGAGGAACTTGCTGACTAAAAACAACTCCAGGATTTTTTTTCCTTTCCATTTGCTTGCAACCTACTGGCCATTATCAGAATGATTCAGAGACCCCAAACTGTGTGGCTGGGAAACAGTTGTTATTAGGAACATCAGCATGTGAGAGCTGTTAACCAAGCAGGCTCACCTGAAAGCTGGGCGTTACTTTAGCTCCCAGATGCAGCAACTTCTTCCAGATGGGAAAACACAAGAGATAAGGAGTTTTCACCTGTGTCAGGTTCTGCAGGATTGAGAGATCTCAGAGCAGGTGAGGGTCAATGAAGTGAATGCAGCCCTGGCAGGCAGTTGGGATGTTTTGCTTCTCTTCCTCCTGTTTATTTTCTTTCTTAGGCTGAATTTTAAGTTTTTGGCCTGTTTCAAAGTAGATAGAGTAAGACGTTCATTCCTCTAAGACAGTCCCTGGGAAGAAAAAAAAATCTTTTAAAAAAAAAATCTTTAAAAAAAAAAAACCTCTATTGATCCATCTCTATTGATTCAGCCATTTCTTCATGTTATAAAAAGGAGATATCAACTTCTCTGCCTTTGAAGGCTGGGAGTGCTGCCTTGCTGAACTGGCCCAGCTTCCCAGATGCTGGAGATGAATGGGAACTTAGGGGCTTAAGCACATCCGTATTTTAAATCTGAACTAGAAAAGGATTGTGGAAGTTGTCTAGCACAGCCACCTACATTATTATACATCATACATCTGTGCTGTTGAGCTTTACGCCTTTTCCTTCCTCATTTTCCTTTTTCCTTCAACTCTTTCCCACCTACTACAAATATGCACCCACTTCTCTTCTGCCAAACCTGGGAAAGGCACAGCAAAGACTAGGTGTGTGCACAGCCTTGGGGAGGCTAAAGGTATTGCTTGATCCCTGGAAGCCCAGGAAGGGGCAAAACTCATGTGAAGACCTAGAAGCTTGAGTAGCATGAGCTGGAAGGTAAGTTCTCCCAAACTGTGCTTGCAGCCAGGTGAGCTGGGGGCAAGAGAAGACGGGTTTCAGCATCCACCCAGGGCTTCCTTTCCCTGTTTTACAGGGCATGTCAGCAGCTTTGAAAGCAGAGGACAGAGTCTGCCCTGCATTACAGCAGTGACAGGTACCTAGGGAAAGCCAGGCAGTTCTACCGCATGCGTCTGCTTAGCAGATCTTGTCATGAGAGTGCTCGTAGAGCATGAACAGGGGGCACAGATTGCTCTGTATGTCACCTCTGGCTTTATGTTCTTGTGTTGCCCATTTCCAAGGACGCCAACAACAGGCTCTGGCAGCGACAGCCTTGCCCAGCATGGATACTCTTTTTTCCTTTGCATGCAGCTCTCACCTGGGGCTTGAGGAAGGCAGTAACTGGCTAAGCTGAAGGTTGGCTGCTCCTGTGAGCCACGCCACGCTATCCGCTTGGTTGCCTGATTTTCTTTTCATCTTTCCACTGCGTTCATCCACCTCTGCCTTAATGTTCGGGTGGGATTGGGAGTGCTCCTGCACTTGCCTGTGGTTGCAAAAAGAATTAAGGAAAGCTTAGTTAAGGAAAACTTACTGCTGTTCTCAGCTTGACAGAAGCATTACAGAAGGGGAGGTATCCTTGTTCTGTGGCTGCCCTAGTCATCTGTTATTTTTCTGAAGGGAACAGTTGGCGGTATCTTTCATACTTGTAAATATAAGCATAATTTACTCCAAAAAGTTATTGGACCCTCTTTTCATATGGGTCTTAACTGAAGAACTACTTTCTTCTTGTTATCTTGAAGCAGTTCTACAACACAAGTGTATGTCCCTGTGCACCAGACAACTGTGTTTCATTACGCAACAGGGCTAGAGAGAGCTGGCTTTGAGCATGAGCCTGTTAGATGCTGCTATGGAATAAGCCCCATGAGGCATATGCCCTTTGTCAGGGCTGCTCTCTTCTCTTCTTGCCTCAAAGGTATGGTTTCAAAGCCCCGCTCTGAAGGGTGTTTGGTGGGAATCTCCATACTTTTTAAGAGCGTGAAACCTGCACTGAATTACCACACATGGCACCTTAGAATCCAGGGCTAATGTGAGAGTAAATGGGGATCTAGGTGCAAAACTGTGTTGAGACAGATTGATATTAGATGGAATTTAGGCATCTGAGCCCACTTCCATGAAAATGCTACTTACACCATATCCTTCTCTGTTGTTTTTTTTTTATTCATTCCTATTCCAAAGACTCCAAAGTGTCTCCAGTATTGTCTCTGCAGTCTTGTATTCTTCAGCTTGCCCACAAAGAAAAGCAGTGCAGATAGCTTCCCTCTCATAAATGCATGTTACAAGTGGAACAAGTTCATACAAATCATCTAACGCTCAAAATCTTTGGCATTGTTTGGGGTCAGCCCTTCAGGGAATTTATTGGAAAAGGAGTGTCTGACCTGCTTTTTTTCCAAGGAGAGGGAAAATTACTGCTGACTGATGAAAGCAAGCCAGCATCTGTGGAGATCAAAAGATTCAGTTAAGGAAACGTGCAAATTTCTGTCCTGTGTTTGGTATAACACTCAGCACGTGCCTAGAATTGATTTGTAAATGTTACCTACTCTACTGCTGCTGTCCTTTACCTGCAAGAGCCTGCACCAAATCGGTGGTTAAAGTGAGAGATTTGTGCACAAGCTCCCTGTGACACAGAGCAGAGTCTTTAGATATCCTCTCTACATTTAAAGCATTTCCACACTGGAGTTTTTTAAGAATAATTTTCCTTAGTATTGGTCAAGCTACCTGTATCTTTGCTGTTCATCTAGTAACTTCTGTCTTTTTGGTGGGCAATAGTTATCACTTAAAAAACAGCGATGTAGAGACAGGCCCAAGCACATAACTGCTTAAGCATGAAAATAACATGTTCCGTATACTTGAATTCTTCCATTGAGGCCATTGATCCCAATGGGACATATCAATGAATTACCCACATGCTTATACCTTGACTATGTTCTAATACAAGTAATCTGTGAGATGAAAGGGTAACTCAGAAAAAAACTCTAAATATGCTTTTAATAATGCTTGTATTTTTGTGAAAATGTTGAGTCATTTATTCTGACACTTATTACAGGATTATTCCTGAATCCCCTCGGTGGCTGATCTCCCAGGGAAGATATAAAGAGGCAGAAGTTATTATCCGAAAGGCTGCAAAAATAAATGGCATTCCAGCCCCAGCCGTGCTTTTCGACACCGCGGAGGTATATGTCATATGTCTTGCTACTTTACCTCTTCAGCACTTTTCCCCTTTGGCCACTTAATGTCTTGTGAAACAGCACAGTAAATGGTTTACAACATGAAAGGCTGCCATTTACTGTGGACTGAAGGTAAGTGATACTTTGTTAGGGAGCTTGAAATGAGAAGCCAGAGGGTTTGCCACGTTGTTTGTTTTTTACAGTAAAGTTGTTCTCTTCGGCTGTGGTTGGTTGTGGTTTTCAGACCAAGGGTCACGCTCAGATTGCTTCCTCATTCAGGCAGTGGGGAAGATCCAAGGAGAAGATAGATTTATTTGCATGGCAGTTTGGTACCCTATTAGCAGCTTGCAACTTAACAGCAGCTCTTCCATGAGAGATCCGGTCCTGTGTTCAGTGCTGAGTGCCCACATGCCCATGCTGCGGGGATGCATCAAGGGGATTCTTCAGACCTTGCAAACTAGTAACCACCGAAAGACACCTAAAAGTTCACTTAAAAGTAGGAATTATAGCAAAGGCAGTGAATAATATGAAGCTTTTCTGCAGGCTAGTTTCTTCTATTTTGTCTTTGGGGGCAACACGAAGGAAGCCCAGCCCAGTACTCAGCAGTGTCAGCAGGGCAGGTGCAGCAGCCGCAGGAACCAGACCAGCCCATTCCTAGGCTCCTTTCTCCCTCTAGTGGCTGTTTCTCCTCCTCCTGAAAAAGCAGAGGAATTTTCCTTGCTCAAAAAAAAACTGCCTTGCTTCCAGCCCTGTGTTAATAATAGTCACATGTAGCCGTGTCAGACCTTATGCTTCAGCTTTACTGTTAGTACCTGCACTTTAAGTCTCTTAATACAACAGAAAGACGGAGCCCTGGATGCTCCTCTAGAGGGGAGAAATGCTCCTTGCCGTATTTCTTGTTGGCAGCATCAATTCGTGAATTGTGCTTCCAGTTTGGCTAGGTTGCTTAAGGTCTCCTTTCACACGTATGTTTGAGCACAAATTCAAGTGTATGTTCTTGCCATGGGAAGCTCATCCTGCAAAAGCTATGGAAAAGCACTTCCCTTTCCTCACAGACAGCATTCGGATGTCTTTCACACTGGAAATGACTTTTGAGTCTCCAGTGGAATCTGCTCTTCATCATTGCTGCATATTTCTGAGACCAACTGGCAGCTCATCTATCCTTTTACTTTGTGGGAATCCCGCATGCCTAAGTGCCTGTCTACAAAAGCCTGGGGATTTCATTTGCACATTGAAGCCTCCATTGAAGTATTTCTCAAACACTGCCAGGAAAGTGCTCCTTGGAAACCAAGACCTTTTCATAGGAAGCAAAACTTCCAGGCTGGCCAAGCAGAAGCAGCCAGGAAGCCACAGCAGTTCACCTTCTTGCAGGCCGCTCAGTGCCGTGGGTTGGTCCTTTTCCTGAAGCAACTGGCTTGGGATTGAGGTTCCCTCCGCCTTCGTGTCCCTTGTCTTGCGGCTGCTCTTTGGAGTCGAAGCTTTAGCACTGAAGAACCTGTCTGTGTCCTCCCTGATGCGACCAACCAGCCATGGAGGCCTCTGCGCAGGCAGAAGCAGCACCCTGGGACCTCTGAGCAGGATCTTGCTGCAAACCCCAAACTGGCCTCTCTCTGAAAAGCGAGGACAGGTGGGTGGATATTGTGATGCACCTGATCTCAGCACGGAGCTCCAGCTCAGTTTGAACAGAAGAGTTGAGCAGATGCTGCACAGCAAGATGCCCTCATCCATAACCTTACAACTGGGAGCTCCGAGTCAGCCGTGAAGGAAACTGTAACGTGTCAGTGGATACTCCTTTGTGAAGGGCTAACAAGATGCTCTGGTTTTGGTGCTAACACGCACAGCTGGACGTGACTCTGGAGCACAGCTGGCTGCAGAAACGAGCTGCCTGACTGGCCCTTGGGCTGACTGGTTATCCCCCAGTATTGTCATAACTTCCTAATTGCCCAGACTTGTGGGTGTGCAAAGGTTGTCTTGCTCTTAGGTGTGTGGGAATTTTTTTGGTTTTGTTTTCCTTTTTCCTTCAGATGGAGGATTCGAAGCCTCAGCAGCAGCAGAAGGCTATCCTTCTGGACCTATTTCGAACCCGAAACATTGCAACTATTACTATTATGTCATTACTTTTGTGGTAAGGAAATGTGTATTAATAAAGTACCCAGGCAGTAGAACAAATTCTGATTTGAGGACCCATGTCACTGTTTTAGATAATGAATCTTACAGTCTCGGACCCTACTTAGACATGGTCCTTAGCTAATAACATGGTCTTCAGTGACATGGTCTCCCTGCAGCCACACTAGGTTAACGCACAAGCATGTGGAGAGACTAGCCCTCACTCAGATGTAAAGTATTTTGGAAAACCTAAGAAATAACTTTAATTTGGGGGCTTTTTTGGTTTTGTTTTTAAGAAAGTCACCATCATGTCTGTTTGAAGAAAAATACCATTAAACATGGGCAGCAAATTGGCAGCACCGCAAGCACTAGAACCCGTTGCCAACGTTTCTGCTCAGTTTTGCAGAGCGCCCAACTCAATGAGAGCCTCATCCCTGCCGGGGGCAGCTGCATGGAGCGAGGACATGAGTTACACCCAGAGACAAGCTGTGATCCTTTTCTGTACATATTTCCCCTAGCTGAGAGGTCTGGCTAGACAGCTGGCATGCCATAGTGAGGCACCCTTGAGATCTGAAACCTGAATGTCCAGCTCTCTCAAGAAGATTAAAATGAGATTTAATGGAGCTGCAGAGGGGTGGGAGATCCGTTCCCTGGAATTTGCGGTAAATAAGAATGTAGTTGGTATTGAACATTTTCAAGACTTACTTCATTGTGCTGTTAATGAATCCATTGTAGTGAAAAAGCCTTTATGTATGAGCTGCACAAAGGCCTTCACATAATGTTATATACTCAGGAAGATCAGTGAAGCCAGAGGTCTCTACAAGCTGCTGTGGATATGACCAGTGTAAAGGATGAAAGAATTAGAAAGATGGGGTCACCACTGATATTTTTAAGCCACACTATCTGTGATCATGCTTTGCAACACCCTATCTAAGATCTGAGGTAACTCTGTAGATACTTGAAGAACAGGATTCCTCAAATAACTGATTCTTACTGCTTTTCTCAGGATGATAACATCGATTGGTTACTTTGGCCTGTCACTCAGCACTCCAAATTGGCACGGAAATGCCTACGTCAATTGTTTCCTCTCAGCGGTTATTGAAATCCCAGCTTACGTGATCGCCTGGCTTCTCCTCCGCTACCTGCCTCGACGGTATTCAATATCTGGCACGTTGTTTTTAGGAGGAAGTGTTGTCCTCTTCATTCAGCTGGTTCCTACAGGTACAGAATTCAACACGTGACTTAATACTGTAAAATATTTATAACACTATTTACTTATCTGATAGTTCCATAAAATCATTGGAAGCCATGATCAAACTTATAATCTGAAGTCAAATCCACGTGCAGTCATATTTTTAAACAACATTATATATATATATATGCTGAGTCACAGCTCATTTATTGTGTCATATTACTTAGCTTTTTATAGTCCAAGGGAACCAGCTTGTAAAATGAGAGCCAAGAGTGTACTGTGATTTGTCTGGTTATGCCTAATGGCTAAAAATCCCTGCCAGTCTTCCAGATTTCACTGTGCATGAATACCCTCAGGATTTTGCTAGAGCAGGATGGCTGTGAGCGTGTGTTCTGTTATTGTATAAACGCACAGTCTTATTCCAGACAGAGCCACTGTCTAGGAAATAACCTGCCTACTCCTTCTAAACTGTGCTTAGCACTTGGAGCCAAGTAATCTAGGATTACTACACTATACTGTGTAGTTAAGATTTTATAATGTAAAAAATGAGTAAGTAAACAAATAAAGGAACAACTAAGCTGTGGAGGGCAAGGAATAGGGAAGTGATACTGTCTGAGAGAGGCAAAACAAACACAAGGAACAAGCACAGGGTGCAGCTGATTCACCTTGACTTTTTTGTTTCTTTTTCCCTCCAGATTCTCATGCCCTGTCTATTTTCCTGGTAATGCTTGGAAAATTTGGAATCACATCAGCATTTTCTATGCTCTATGTCTACAACGCTGAGTTATACCCAACGCTAGTCAGGAACATGGCAGTGGGTGCCACATCTACCGCTTCCAGAGTGGGCAGCATCATTGCTCCGTACTTCGTGTACCTGGGTGAGACGCCTTGCGTCGCTTCCCCTGCGCGAGGCGGGCACTTTTCGGGGAACTCGGGCAATGCTGGTCAAAAGCAAAGATGTGAAATGGTAACGGATCATGCCTTGGCAGTGGGTATCTGCAGCTGGCAAGTGTGGGCAGGAAAGGCACTGCGTTGCACCCTGTCCTTACTGAATCCTGTCAGAAGCCTGCAGACCAGGTGGTGGGTCACACGTTCTCTGAACCTCTGCTCTGTAAAGCAAGATGGGGAAAACATACAGTTTAAGCAGCAAAGAACATGTTGAGCTGTGAATTTAGTAAAGTGATTTTTGTGGATTGTTAGGCATTCAGCATTAAAAAAATGTCAGGATTGAAGCTGTATAAATGCTTAACATATGCATTTTGATGCACTCTCTTCTAGTAGAGGAGTGTGTCCACTGGTACAGAACAGCTCTTCAGTATTCATTTTGCTTTTCCTTTTTGCTTTAGGCCTTGCATGACTTCACTGAGCAAAACTGTCAATTTCCTCATGGGCTCTTTCTGCTATTCCTTACCATCACATTCTGTGTGCTGGACAAATATATCTGATAAATCTTAAAACAAGCAAAAAAAAAAAAAAAAAAAAAACCCCCCCCCCCCCCCCCAAAAAAAAAAAAAAAAAAAAAAACACAATACCTCTGGGATACACAGAAATGATCCCACGTTGCAAACAAGAAGTTAGAGAGATTAAGGGATTAAGAATGGAAGTGTCCATTCATGTTGGCTGCTAGTCTGGGCTGCTCAATTTCCTAGTCAGACAGAGCTACTTTCTGTCCCTCAAACACATCCTATTTCCTTCTACCATCACAGGGTCTGTCTCAGCCCTCCCTTACACCTAACACATTACACACCTACTTTGCTTCCTGCTGAGGACAGAAGATTGTACTGGGTTTTGTTTTTAACCCCCAGATTTCCTTAGGGCTGGCCTCTAAGAGTCTTGTTTTTAGGAGGTTTAGGAGAAACTCGTGAGCTACTGATATTTACTACAGCTAAATTAGGACTCTGCAGTTCATCCAGCTCGTGAACACAGAAGGAGATCAAATCACAAACTTTGGCTCTGTGTGAAATTCCCAGGAGTCTTGATTTTAATCCTGGTTTATTTCATACGTTATTAAGTACACGGCTTTATCCCAACTAAAAAATAAAGCTGTCAAATCCTATTTGGTACTTTCTCTACCTTAAATGCACGAATTGCTGGCTAATCCCTTTCCTTTTCATTTCTGTGCTATTATGGCGTGGAAATCTTGCTTCCAGCCCAAACACTCGCGCACTAACTTCAAGCTTCTGGCAGTGGCCACTATTTTTTAGTCCAAAATCAGACTCTGAGTAGACCAAGGTCACAGCCTCTTGTCTGTCATGGGAGGTTTGATGCTTTCTCCACTTCTACTAAGGAACATATTTAAGAATTCCCCTGTTAATGGCCTGTTAATCAGAAGTTGGCCTGTGAAATTGCCATTAGTCCCTTCCCTTCTCTTGCACAAAACCAGCAGAATACAGAATCCCACACAGCTGATGAGATCTGGTTGCTTATGAACGCGTATTTTCTCTCACATTTTTAGTCTCTTCCATTCTATTTTGTGACTGAAGATTTAGTTCCAGGTGGCACTATAATACTGATTTTCTCCATGAGTGATGCTAGCATGGTTGTAATCTTACAAAAACATTAGCTATGGCTGATGAAAGTGTACAGAGGAACAACTTGATGCTAAGCAAGCAGCAGTTGCCAGTATAGGAGACTGCATAATACTGACGAGAGCTGGTGATAACAATATGATTATTCCAGGTCATATATTGTATTTTTAAATTAGGAAAAAAAAAAAAGAAAAAAGGTTGGATTCGTAGCTGATACCACATACAGCTCATATAGTTCTGGGGCTAATCTGCGATATTCATAAAGATTTCAATTCACTAGTCCGAATCAATTCTGTGTTACAGTCATGTCTACATTATAAATTACTTCATATTTATTTATATTTATTATCAACGAGTTCATTGTATAACTAATGTTGTCATGCCCTGTGTTCTGCCAGGTGCCTACGACAGATTCCTGCCTTACATCCTCATGGGAAGCTTGACTGTGCTGATAGGGATCCTTACCCTCTTCCTCCCTGAAAGCTTTGGGAATCCTCTCCCTGAGAGCTTCGAGCAAATGCAGAGGGTGAAATGGTAAGTCCAGGGCAAAGGGATCCACCTGAAATCCATGGGCATACATTAGAGTACGCATTAAAGTGCTGGTGCAGTGGAGATGGCCAGTGTTTGTAGTCACTGTGGTGACTACAAGTTGTATTGGTCAAAGTACAACTCCAAAGCTACCATCCAGGTTACTCATAATTTGTAGGAAGAACAGGATATAAGCAATAATAACTTGAAAAAAACTTGGAGTTGCTTACACCTAATCCTTGGCGTGTCTAATAATCTGTTATTACATTTGCAGAGTAAGAATTCTCGGGTGAGGTGCCTGGAGAAGGCGCACTGTTCCTCACCACAGTTAGGGCCTTCTCCTGTGTCTAACCTGGGGCTTTCAAGCTGCACAGTCGCAGAACTGCAGCGGGAGGAGAATCAGAGCAGTTTCTCTTCACTAATTTCTCGCATAAACAAAACAGCAGTTATTCAGCCACTCACATTCAAACTCCAGGTGCTGCTTGCTGCATAGCTTGGTGCATCTGGGAGGACAGGCTTTACAAATCACTGCCTTTTTTTTATCCAAGTCTGTATTAGCTGTTGCTAATTGTTTTATAAGTGCTTCGGTGTCATTCTGTAAAATGTTCCACTCTCCTTCAGTTTCAGAAATGCACAAAAAAACAAGGGTGTTAGGAATTCAGAAGAGAGTCCTAAAATGCTAGTAACACCATTGTGAAGACTTTCCACTCAGAAGCGCTGAAAGAACAAGGAAAACAAAAAACAACAGTCAGTGCTACTGTGCCATAGTTATGAACCTATTATCCCCTTCTGCTGCTGTATTTTACCGCAGTTTACTGCACAGATGCTGTCTACTCCCATAGGGTTGTTACTCTGTAATTTGGTGTCCTGATAGTTGGAGTTTTTCAGCAGACATTGTTGAAAACAGGAGTTGCATGTGCCAAGTGTATTTGAAGAGCGGGCTAGAAATGAGTATTGGGAATAATACAGCAATGCGTCCACTCAGTCGTTTACTCGGTGAAAGATGCTTATGGAAAAATTGAAAGTTAAAAAAAATAGAGGGAACATCCTGCTGGTATTTTCTCTCACTGCATATTGACTGGAAGAGGAGCAGCCAGGTATCTTTCTTTGGAAATCTCAGCATGCCTCTCTAAAGGAAAGATCCCAGCCTCCTTTGAAATCGGTACCAATCCCAGCACATGTTAGGTGGAATCAGAATTTAGTTGTAACAAAGCATATATAGACTTTGTTTTTAAATAAGACACTGGAGTGAGTATATTTGGATGGTCCATGCTTTTGCCGGGACCTGGAGTTCAGTTCTGATCCACTTATCATTGTAAAATGATATGCTTTTTCACAAAGCCTGAATCCACTGAAATCATGGCATCATGGATCAGCATCTCTGTGGGGGAAGAAGTCTTTAATATGAAATAGAGTTTCTGACAGGTAATTTCCATTTTCAAAAGAAACACAGGTGTTAGCAAAGAAATGATTCTATTCAAACGTAATATGCAGTTTTAGTTACCAAATTTTCAAGGTATATTAGCACAAATAGTTTTTAAAATATCTTTTTGAGAGAGTTTTTTCCAGAGTGTTTCATTTCTCCTTGGATCTATGCCATGTTGTGCTGTACCTTCAGAGAAAACTCATTCCAATTTTGAAAGCATCTACAAAAATCTTTGCACTATTTGCAGATTTAAAGGGGATTTGGTGCTCACAAAAATCTGTTGTTCTGTATGGGTATTGTTCACCTGCAGCTACTGCCAACTCAAAAGGGCTCATTTGGGACCACACAGTTATTTCAAAACAAATGCCAACAAAAACAGTTTTCTGCTTTTGAATTCTACAAGTCATATATGCGCCTTTTTTTTTAAAAAGTAAAGCAATATTAGATGAAAAGTCAAATGTAGTATAGTTTAGAGCTGTGCTACTACTGTTCTAAAGCACTACGTAAGCACAAAGACTTTCTTGGTCAAATAAACTCTCTTAGATCTGGTAGACTGATTTTTATCCTCTAAGTAACAACAAACCATGATTCACTTTCCGTAGCGGCCCAGCAGAAGGAAGATGTTTTGCCTCTAACATAATTCATGGCAGTTTGTCTGCTGCTGGCTCTTGGCACAGAAACGTGTAAGTTCAAGCACAGATACAAAGCTTTATAACATTTAAACACAAGTAACTTGTGCAATTATTTCAAGCTGCAGTTTGGGACATGGAAATATAATTTCCTTTCATATTAATTTTCTGCAATCATGTTTTTGCCATAAATGGAATATAGCATGAGGCAACGATTATCCTGTGATCTCTAACACTGTTTCATCTCTTCTCAAACTGGAATTTCTCTAATGACAACAGTATTTAATTTTGGTTTTACTTACTATAAAGATATCTCTACAATAACTATTTAGACTTAACTAGATTTCTCAACAAAGCCTTTTAAGGACTTGGCTAAATATAGGTGGCTATATTTTTATGAAGATTTTTATATTAATAGTTCTTTTATGTGATCATAGGCTCAGACATTTCTAAAAGGCAAATATTTTTATATTCTTTAACTTTGTAGTGTCTTAAAGCCTAGTATTTGTTTTTTAACTAAGAGGACAGGTTGTGGGTTTTTTTAATGCCTTGTTTTAATCTTTTTTTTTTTTTTTTTGCTTATACTATTATCTAAGGCAGTGCCAAACACTATAACATTTTAACACCAAATTTTTAAAAATATAAAAAGTTTAACAGGAGTGGCATGCAGTTTTCAGAAGTATGTGACATTGTTAAGGTTGTTATGAGGAGTTCAATTTGTGCTCGAGCTTATTAAAAAGGGGGAAAGGAGATTGCCTCGGCTGATGAAGCATTTGCAAAGGAAAATTTCTGTCCTCTGCCAGTAAGTCTTTCAGAGTCTTGAACCGTGAAGTGATTCCTGAAGAAACCCAAAGAGACATAGATTGTGGAAAGGGACTGAAGTTGGATGGTAGGAGTGCCAGTTTCTGGCATGTTACTATTTTTTTCATTATGAAGCTGAAGAAAATAGTATTGCTTTAACAGCTTTTTCAAAACAAAAACAAAGATTTATTGCTAGTTTTGGGTACTCCGTGGGGCTGAGTATGGGGCCGGTGTTCATGAGCAGCTGGGATTCCTGGGAGCAGGACGGGCTGGACTGCTCCCCGTTGCTCCGTGGGAGCTGTGCTATTCCTCACACCTCACTTCTGCCCCCTTTCCTGGAGTCTCCCTGAGTACCTTTTACCCTGGGTGAGATCTGAAGTTCACTTACTTTGTTAAAACATATCTGGAAAACGTAGCAGTTGTCACTTGTTAACTTTTGTCTTTGTTGTAAGAAGTGTGCACTGGCATTGTGTAACCTACTTCCTGTGTGGATTGAATAAAGTCTCATAACTTTACCAATTTGTGTGAGAAAGTTTAAAAAAGTAATTCAGAAATTATGTTCCAATTAAACAGAAAATATTTACCCAATTATTATCTACCAGCAAAGCTTCCTGTAAATCACTGCACTCCCTGTTTTTGTTGCAGAACGGGACAAGGTTAAAGCACTAGTTTACACTTGGACTTAAAGAAAACCTCCTTCCCTTGATCATGCTGAGAAATAAATAAAATGAATCAAGGCTCATGCATGTGTAGCTCCCCAAACCCCAGCCTTACCAAAGAACTCCTCAGGCCTGTGTGCTTGGAGCAGGCAGCCAACCAAGGGTATTGTAGTCAACAGAGTGATTTAAATCCCTTTTTTCCAAAGCTGGTTTGTGACAAAGTCAAAGTTAAAACCAAGCATTCTAGTAGCAAGTGGAAAAAATAAATTAGTGTTTTGTAAATGTGAAAAATCTTGTGCTCCTACCTGACGGGCACTGAAGAGAGGCCACAGCTCTCCCGTGTCCGAGCACCGCGGCCCTTCCTGCCCTCTCTCCTCGGATGCAAGTAGGAGCCTGAGGCTCCTACCACCCCCAAGCAAGGGCCAAGGGGCCCGTTCCCATTTTCTGCACCTGATTCCCCAAGCCTAGCCCTGTGTTTGAAGAGGACGGGAAGCACCGCAGGGTTGTGTCACTCAGAAGGACCCTGATCCTCCCTGAGCGCCCGCCGCGAGGTGATGGCCTTGGGACGGACTCATAATATCTGTGTCCAGGGGTGGTTAAGAGACCGCG
>VWPW01031786.1:0-15299 GCA_013389825.1 Crypturellus undulatus | reverse complement strand
AAAAAAAAAAAAAAAAAAAAAAAAGAAAGAAAGAAAAAAAAAACCCAACAACAACCAAGATGCCCTCCCCAAGGCTGCAACCATCTCAGTATCAGAATAGTTATAAAACAAGCAAACAAACTGCTCTGCACCAGGCATGGAGGTGCATGCGTATTTATGTACATGTGTGTTTATAGATCGCCTTTCTCTAATTAGAAATGCAGTTCGGGAGAATTATTGTTTGGGATCACAGGTGGATGCGTAAGAAATCTTGGCTGTTGATCTGCAGGTTTTTTTGGGGAGGAAGCTGGGAGGTTATTTTGGAGGGAGTATGTGTTTCTAGCAGACAGGGAGAGGAGGGTAGAAATGTTGCTCTTTCACGCGCTCCACCTCTTCCCTAAAGAAGCTAGAAAATAAATAAAACAAGCAGGTTTTGCGAAGAGGCAATTAGGAACTATCGCACATGTAAATTACAACCTTTCATTTTTGAAAAGGGCAAAGGATAAAAAGAAGGAATATTTATTAAATGTTTACACTGTAATTAGCAGTGTAGACTGCTCAGCTTTTCTCTTACTGAAGCTAAAGCCAATCTGGAATTCGGCCTGTTCTAGAGACTCCTAGGACCGCAGACCATTTATTCTTATATATATATGTATGTACTTATAGTAAAAAAAAATCAGAAACCTGTAAGAAACTAATTGCTCCAAAACTTAACCATATTAATATGCATCATTAGGGGATTTTTTGCCATTAATAGCAAAAAGTCATCATAGCTTGAAACTGTCCCTGATAATGAAATAAAAAAAGAAATAAAAACAATACTAAAAGAAGAAGAAGCTTCTCAAGACACTCAGCTGGAGCAACTTTAGGACCTTCCCCGCACACAGCTGGCAGAAGCGTGCAGAAAGCAGATCGGAACCGTGAGTCTCCCAGACTGCCTTTTGGTTATTGTAAGGTGCTTCTGGGGATGTCTTGGCTTTGCTTCTTTTGTGGGAAAACTGCTCGATTTTTCATCACCCTACCTCTTTCTACCCATTTGCTTCCTCTGGAAGCATTTTGGGGAAGGTGCTGGTAGATATTTTGATTTTTTTTCCCTGTTCATGAGTAGACAGGGGCAGTGGTAATAACAGATTTCCTTGTTCACATGCTTAATTGCGAAATGTGCTTGTGTCCAGCCGAGAAGAGCTCTGCCGCCATCCTCCTGTGCTTTTCCAGACCATTCCTTGCAGGTATTCCATATTTACATTGATAGTGCTGCCTATAAAGTGGCACGCGAGGTCAGGTATTATGGCTTTAAACTCCAGAATCATATGCTCTTCTGCTCTCTCATCCGAAAAGCCTAATAGCTACAAATGTGCATGAGTAGGTCACGCTGCGGGGCCAGCAGCGTGTCTCATGGCCCGGCGTAAGGCGAAGGAGGGGAGCAGAAACCCTCCTGGTGGTATCTGCCGCCCCCAGCGCGAGTGCCATGTGTTCGGCGGCAGCTTTCTCGCTCCTGGTGTGTTTGCAGATGTCTCCCCCTTGCAGAGCTCCGGGGCTCCCTTCGATGGCTTGGAAGCAGATCTAGGGAGGATGGTGTTCTCCTGATAAAGTAGGTTTATAGCAATGGTGACTCCCTGCCAAAGAAACACTTAGTAAGGGGAGCCGAGACTTGAGGGATCTCACAGAGCAACCCACTGAAGAGGTGACTTCTTTGGTAAATGCCTTCTTGCAAATGCAGCTCCACAATCAGCTTAAATAATCATCTTAATTTAAATGAACTCGTGAGACTTTGGTTAGTTCCCAGTGATCTTCAGAACGCCATCTCGTCCTACCTCCACTGTGGCCCTGGGAGCGGTTACTCTGCTCCTTTACAGCAAATTACAGCATCCCTCCGCTTTCTTTCCTGGTGTGTTAAAGGCAAAAGATTTTCTTGGTGCTTTCCTTGGCGAGGGCAGAAGGCTGCGCAAGCCAACGGAGTGATTTAGTGCTTCTCGTCAGCATGTCAGGCGCGCTAAACGCCCGCAGAGTTATGAGGGCGATTACAGCGTGTGGGGATGAGCCGTGCCGGGCGCACTTCCTATGTCTGAGTGCCAACGGGAAGCACCGGGCCGGTATTTCCCATTAAATTCACCAAGCTGCAGCGCATCGTGTGCGTGCATCACTGGCACCCGGCTCTTATGGGGACTCCTCGAGACGGCGATGCCGGCACCAAGAGAGCGGGTCTGGCACTCGCCCGCGCTCCCCAAGGCCGTCTCTCCAGTCTCCTCATCTTCTTCACTCTCATTCCTAAAATAATCCCTTCAAAAAAATGCAGCTAATAGAGTTTTTATCAGGTTGGATCCCCAGTTTGTCATAATTCTGTTTCCCAGTCACCCTGTTTGTTTAAGTTGGAATAAAACTATTTAAATCAGTTCCTTGTAATCTTGAGTTATTTACAGATAAAATGATTTACATGTTTTTGAGCTATCTGGTGTGGGCACGGTATTATTGAAGGTTTCTCTTTGGGGATTACAACACCATTTAAGTTTATTTTCTTGTTTTCCACATCATGTCTTGATCTCCTAAAGGAAATAACTTATTCTCTCTATCTCTTTCCTTCTCCTTACGATAAAATGCCCACTTTTGGCTACATTTATTTAAGAGAGTAATGTAGTTTATCAATTTGCTTGTTTGGAAGTAGGATTGAACTTGTGTTTGGAGAGCGTATGCCAAAAATCACTCCCTTTTAATTTTTTTCTACTATGGTGAAAGAAATTCAAGAGATTTTTATCTAAAAATCTTATTTTCAATACTGACTATTTGGGCCAGAGCCTGATTTTTACAACACTACCATACAGCAGGCTTATTTCTGCTAAAGGCAGTAGAATTAGGGAGCAAAAATAGTGCAAGTAAAATAATAGCAGATGTGCCCATTTACCACAGCCTTTCTGTCCCAGTGAAGCGTTTGCCAACTGCTTGCGCTTGGGGAGCCAGGTACAAATCTGTCCCTCCGCATCCCTCTGCTCCGTGGTTGGGATGGCTCCTGTGTCACTGCCAGAGCAGAGCAGAGCAGGGGGCCACGCAGTACGCAGCAAGGCCAGGTGGGAGCTGCAGGTGGTGGTGGCCTAGGGCAGGTCCCTGAGCTGCTGGCTGTGAGGCGCATGAGGGGCACAAGCAGCACAGAGGGCACAAAGAGCATGAGGAACACAAGGAGCGTGAAGAGCAGGAGAACCACGAGAAGCATGAGGAGCACGTGAGACATAAGGAGCCTGAGGAGCATGAGGAACATCACGAGGAGCGTGAGGAGCACAATAGCATTATCAGGAAATTTCATACCATAGAATTACGTCTGGAAATACTTAATCCTTAACATCTCATGTTCACATTAGTAAAATATGGACAAGGAAGAACAAGACAAGAAGTGTGTGTTGGTTGTAATTTTGAGCAACAGAGTCCCGATGCTTTACATGATATCGCAAATTTCATCTGAGCACATTTCAATCAACATTTTAGTGGTACATTTCCCATCACAGGGGAAAAATAAAAGTCTTCAGGGCACAGCAGCTTTTGAGACAGGCCGCAGCGGTCCCTGTGGTGCTCCGGACGCTGGAGTGGCTCTGTGCTCCTGCTGAGTCCCACAGCTCGAGCCTGACTCCGTATCTTTGTGTTCTTGAATTTACTTCAGGACTTTTGTGTGGTTTTTTTTTTTTTTTTTTTTTTGAGTAGTTTATATTATCTTACTTTAAGACTTTTTAACATTGGTATCCAAGGAATATCCACAGCCTGGAAAGCGCAGAGGACCATTTTGTGTTAGCTGGATGTTAAAGATTTCTTTAGGCTATGAATAAAAGCTTATGTGTCTTCCGCTTGTAGACTCTCAGCTGTGCAAAGGGTTATTGCTCTGTTTGTGCCTGTGGTTGGTGTAAATCAGGTTAATATTATATCTCTGTTTTTAAAAAATAATAAAAATTCAATGTCAGTGAATTTGGTGCAATGCGTGTGAATTTTCAGATTTCCTAAACATACCGAATGCAAACAGTAGTACTATTTCTTTTTTTTTTACTTTGTAGGAACTTAACAGATATTTTGCATCAAAGAAACTTTAAAAAATCAAAATTTGGACTTCTTAATTTTATTGTAAACTTTGTTTTGTAATTATCACAAAAAAAAGATTTTTCTCCATTATGCATTCTGCACTTCTGAATTTACTTTGTAAAAACCCCCAATCTCTTCTGCCCCTTTGACAAGAAACTGACTAAAAAGAAAAGAAACAGACAAGTCAGTAGAGAATAATCCTGAATTAGCAGAAAGATGAACTTGCTATTTAAGTCCTTCCTACAGTTCACTGATTTTTCTGCATATGATCGCTAATGTAGGAACCTATATGGGACTCAGAAGGAGGAGTGTAGGTGGAAAAGAAAAGGGTTTTGAAAGGAAGTCTGATTCAGCCCTTGCACCTGCCTTGGTTGCCAGCTTCGGGTGAAAAATCTTTGACTCTTTATGAGAAGTTTCTGCAGTTTTATTTTAGAAACATTGCCTCCTCATTTTACTTTGCCCACTCTGCAGTGCAGGGGACATGCAGACTCTCAAATTTTTTTTTTTTTTTTTTTTTTGCTTGAATAGGAAATCAACAATGAGGAGCCATATTCAAACAACTGAGTTAGTTTTTAATATGTTGGCTGTGCCTTGGCCTACCATCCTCAGGCAACTCGAGGAAAAGAAGCAACCAATGACTACATTAATCCTAGAAGAGCAGAGCCAAATTTAAAATACATAATGTATGTTCTTTTGTAAATATGTATTTGCAATAATGTCAAGGTTTGCTTTGAATAGCTGAAGACTGTGGTTTAGGAAAACGCTCCTGTTGCAGGAAGGGGGCTCAACAGAGCGATTCAAAACGGGTCTGAAGCACCTTGAGCGTGAGGAAACCGAGGATGATGCAAGGTCTCCTGTTGGAGCAGTGGGCCGGCCACTCCTGCTCCTCCTGCTACTGGGTACACAGACATGCCAACTACACATGCCCCAAAACCAGGGAAGGAATTTCACCCACAGCTTCTAAATCTTCTCTATTTCCAAATATATAATGCTTTTACTAGCTGCCACCTTAATGCATCGAGAGCCTGAAAAGAGAAGGTTTATATCTGTGTAAAAGATAGTTTCCTAGAGGGATCCATCACATCCTTCTAGCCCCAAAAAAGCCTGTGGCAAGACTTTCCAGGCATCAAATATCCAGAGCCAGGGTATGTTGGGTATTTTTAAGGTTTTCATTGCTCTTTCTAAGCCTGCTGCATTTGGCCTGATAATCATCAAGAAGACTTGGCTCTACAGGTGTAGGTGGACGAAAAATAGCCTCTGTAAAATGCTTTAATGCTCTCTAAAACACTCCTAAAATAGATTTTCTGCAAGCGTATATTGCACATGCAGTGCGCTGGCTGTGGAGGCCCGGTGTAAACATTTTACTGATGCTCATCTGGCGGGAACTGCCTTATCACCGCCGAGTCAGTCATGTGTAACATGACCAGCCACACTTGCCGGGATAAAATCTTTATTTGAGGCTACATCATATATCCCGCGTATTTCAGAAAATATCTAGGGTCCTTCTGTCACTTATTTTATCTCATATTTTCTGCTGGTAGAAATTAAAGAGGACGAGAGGAGATAACTCCTCCTCATGCTCCAACTTTCCTCAGCCAGCTTTCGGTCCCTGCCTCCTGTCATGCCTTCGCCTAGACCTTCCTCTCCATTCCTCCTTTTAGTTCCGCTTGTCTGTCTGTGCCACGTTTCTTTTATCTGTTTATTTTCCCCTTCCCCTTGAGAAGGGGGCAGCTCGGTGTGCAGACTGCAGCTCATGGCGTGTGCCCACTGGATCGAGGGGCGATGGACCCTCCTGCTCTGCAAATGGCCACATTCCACCTTGGGCTCAACTACACTGCCTCTCAAAAGAGCTTTTTTTTTTTTTTTTTTTTTCCCCAGTAGAAACATTTCATGATTTTGTTCTAGGCTTACCTGCATACTTCAAGAAGCTAGAATTGCAGATGTATGATTACACAGATCATGCATATTATAATCTACCTTTTTTTCCAAATAAATTTGATTTGCTTGCCAACAAGCAGTTCACTGCATTAGGGTCACAATTCAGCAACCACTTAAGCAGATGTTATATTTTGCTTTGAGTGAATCTAGACTTCAACTAAAGAGAAAATACTCTGAATATCCGGCCCTTTGAGGAGCTATTCTGCCTTTCTCGTAGCAAGCCATTTGGTGTTCCACCAGAAAAGCCGTCCTAAAACGTCTCCAGTGTCCTCTTTCCTCCCTTGCCATTTCCCACGCCCAAGCTGCACTTACCCTCACATGCTACCTCCTGTTCTCCTGGATGGCCGGGTCAGCTCACAAAGTTTAGCCTCATGTCTCGCCATCCTCCCAGTTGTGCTGATAGGGGCATTCACGGGGCTGCACTAGGCACTGGGTCAGCAGAATGATTTGGATAAACAGGTGAATAAACAAAAACTTCATTAAAAAAAAAAAAAAGTTACTCTAAATTGTGTTGTTTACGTTGTAATCTGCTGAAAGAAAACAAAGTATTTCTCAAAGGCTATTTTTTATCCTCTGCCTTTTGCTGACCATGTTTTCAGCTCAGCGCCACAAGCACCAGAGCTGCTCCGTGAGAGGCCTCTCAGTGAGAGGAAATGGGAAACCTGGAGATGTAGAGGTAGCCGAAGGCGTGTGGGTGCTACCCTGGCCTGTACCCAGGGCTGCGTGCAAACAAGACACAACACCACACAAAACCGAGCCGGGCAGGCGCCCCCGCCGCCCGCCGGGGCCAGCTTGTCCCTGGGCGGAAAGGCCGGCGCAGGAGGGCCGGCAGGGCTGGCTCCCCGCGAGTGCCACGGCGCCCCTAGGTGAAGATTAGCGCAATGTGCCGCGTGACTCTGCATAGACGCGTGTTTCTCACGGCGGGTAAGTGTGCTTCAATACAGACACGAAAGGGATGTCTAGCTGTCTTTAAGTCTGTCTCAGCACCTCTCTATTTCTCCCTTTCTCTGCTGGAGTGTAATTTCACCTCTCTATTTATACTATTACAGTCTCAATTTTATGTCTGTTTTCTAAAAGCGTTCAAATTAGACTATTTGACATTTCCTTGCGCTAACATGCTCTCATCCAGAGAGAATCCTGTTTTGGAGGGAATATTAATATTTCTAAGGAGCTGGAGAGTGGAGCAGGTGTAAGAGGCAAGCGCTGCCAATGGCGAGAAGCCCTGGGCTGGCTCGGCCTCACTCCAGCCATGCTACGAGTCCTCCCCAGCACCGCAGTAACGAGGGGTCTCATGATTAACGCGAATTAACCATAGTGGAGGTATAGCCTGTTTCTCACGTTGCTGCAGCACTGGGGAAGATGCCATGTGCAGATGTCCCACCAATCCAAGGGGCTTCCCGGGCTGCAGCAGACTCACCTTGAACATATGGACTTTGGCCTCATGCAGAACCCTCAGGGAAGTCTGCTCTGAGCCAGCTGCGCTGGCCTCCTCAGGGAAAAATAATGCGTTTTCAAGATAGCGCTGGGATGACCCAAGCCAGGAGCCCTTCCGCAGCAGTGCAGAGGACTCGTGGATGATGGACGTGGTATGGCCAAGCGCAGCCATGTGGGTTCCGGTCCTTCCTCCCCTCAGCGCCAGGCATCCCATGCGAGCGGGTCGTGGTGCGAGGATATGCAACGCTGCCAAGACGCTACCTTGGAGGAGCACGTCACTGTTGGAGATCTAGGTTAAGCTAAAAAAAAAGGAAACAAGTTGACTTCGATTTATTTCATAGTAGGTCTGGAATTAGTTTGAACTTGTCGTCGCTTTGGCAGGGAAAATAAACATTAAATAGAAGCAAAGTCAATCATATTTCAACATTTGCATTTTTACCATTGAGTGTGTTTACCTGAATTATCATCTTGTAGCAGACACCTCTGCTTTGCTTTGATCTTATGCTACCAAAGATATTTTACAAGAAGCAGTCATTAAAAACCCCCACACAATTATGACAATTTCTGTAAAGCTCATCAAGTAATATAAGGTGCAGGGCTTTTTCATTTTAATTTTAATGTGCTGTACCGTAGAATTAAAAAATAATGAAGTGTTTTAAAGAATCCTTAGATTTTACTTCCTCCTAGTACAGCAGCAGGAGACGTGTGCTTAATGTGCAAGATGATGGCAAAATGGACTAGATTTCCTGTCTTGCAGGAAGATTTATAGGATGGCGTCAATACCAAGTGACAAACCAATTGTGCAATCGAGTTAATAGGAATAAAACATCCTGTGAAGCTCGTGAGCTGTTATTGCCAGCGCTTGTGTAAATATGGTTTAGTTCATTGTTACCCCTTCAAATTATGTGTATGTTCAGCTCCAGAGTGCAGCCTCTGCTTCCTTGCTTGAAATGCCACTGCCTGAACCAGCTCTCCCATTTATATAAACATATTTCTTGTGTTGTCAGGGAACGGGAGAAAGCAAATCGCTCATCTGAAACACAAGTGGGCCAGGGGAAGCAAACAAAATAGAAGTATGCAACCATAAGCAAAGCTAAGTTTACAATTAATTAATTAACTAATTGCCTAGTTTTGAAGACAGATGATTTCTAAGAATTACCATAAACCTGATGGGCAGCAGATGAATAGTTATAAATTAACAGGTAATACACGTACATTGCGCTTTCCCATTATGAAATGCTATAGTGTAGCCTGTAAGTACAATAGATGCATGGAATTGCCAGTCACATACTCATAGTAGCAAGTACATATAAAATCCTTAATGTGCATTAGTAATAAAAATACTTCCATTCTCCATTACCGACGCCAGGACAGTACTTGCTGAACATGATTGTGAAAGTTACTATCACTCGCCTACTTAAAGGCGTCCAAGCACTGAGTGCCTTTAGGGTAGGTAAGAGCTGTTTGCAATGCAAGAATTGGCGGCTGAATTGACAAGATCAGGACTTGAACCTTGGCTCACATGTAACTTATATGAAGTATTTAATCATGTTGGAAAATGTGGGGCTTTATAGATGACTTTTAAATTTGCAATCCATGGGATGTCACAAGGCAAGAACTTCCAAAGATGAGTGAAGCAAAAACTGCTGTCTTCCACAAATCAGATTTACACATTCTTTCACTCCTAAACTTTTAGAAATGATCGTGACCAAACCAGGGAAAATGCCATTCTTACCCTATTTGCTTTAATCCTCTTGAAGTCACTGAACCCATGTTGGTGGGCAGAGACTAAATACCTAGATGGAAAAAAATTTGTTTGCTACTTTCTATGCAGCTGTGCAAGAAAATGTAATAATCACTCTCTTTCATGAATGAGGTGCTCTAGATAATATCTTAAAGGATCAAGGATGATAGAGGTAATGGCCTAGATGTTTGTGTTTTTTCTTGTATACCTCTGGTTATAAAAAGATCTGGGTGGGCAGTTTTGAAATTGAAGATTTCTTGAGGTGTAAGAGAAAAAGTCATGTTGTTGATGCACAGGACTAGGTCTTCTTTCATAGCACCTTGACTTTTGTTTTCCCATTTTTAGGAAAGGAAGACCTGAAATTGACCTTGATTCAATCACTGGAAGAAGTGCTAAAGTGTTAGATAATTCATTTTTGGACATCATTAAAAATGAAATAACTGTGTATCGGGAGGTCGTTCTTTTTATTTTGAAGTTGTACCCCATGGCTTATTTCTACATCTTAGGTATATTTTTAATATATTGAGGACAATTAACAACACTGTGTAATAAAAAAAATCCAATATTTTGTAAATAAAGTACTTCTTGATGGTGGAAAATATTCTTTAATATTTCAACTGTTCCAGACTTTTCCGAGCTCCTCCATAAGCACCAGAAATCTGAAGATGTTACATAGCCACTGGTACACTTCAACTATTCCAGCAATTTGTGCTAGTTAGTGTCGGTTTATTTATGCCCGTTTAAATGAACAGTGGCATCTTTACCTGCAAACCCTACTCTTAACTGGATATAGGAGCTGCAATACCTGTGCCTTAGAGGTAAGCTGGTCTTATTGGCAGATTCTGATGTATGTGCATGCATGCTCCAAGCACTGAAAATCCAGTCCTAACTGGACTCTTGAATTCTCTGATATATTTTTATCGGCACACAAATTGTATTTTTCTCTTCTCAGTTATTTGCATATTCATTCAGATGATCTTATTAAGCTGTCTGACAGCAGTCAAATAGCTGAGAACAAGAGTTGTTTCCTCTAACTTTAACTATCTTAAAGTGAGACATCTCATTTAGGCTAGCTGTGAAGGTGCCTGCGTAGCATCCAGATGATGAATGATCCACCTTCTTTAGACTCTGATTTCTGGAGGTGCTTCTCTTTCGTTATTAACTATAGAGAGCGCCTAACTGCTAGGCAATCCAAATTAGTAGAGATTAATCCTAGCGCAAAAGGTCTAAGCTCTGTCAGCTGTGTCTGCAAAACTGCACTGAGTCTGAGATTAAAAAAAAAGGTGCAAACCTTCTCTATTTGTGAAAATCTGACCTGCAACTTCTTTGGTATATGTGTGTATATATGTGCACACACACATGCACAAGCCCACACATAGATGTTGTATAATAAAATGCAGAACTAAGTTGGTACCTATTTTGCCTAAAGCAATGAATGCAAGAGATCATGGGCATGGTGGTACATGGTCCTTTTCAACCTCTGCCTGACACCTGTTTCTGGGATTTCCTTCCTTTTGCCTTCCAAAGTATGGTATGTGTCTAGGTGACTTCTAGACACTTGAACCAAAATGTATGTGAAGCTCATAAGGCCAGGTAAGTAGTCCAATCTGCAGCAATGAATAATAAAGAGGAAATTCTTATTTACATGGAAAATATGATTTGGATCAATGAAGAAAAGAAATCCTAGTTTGGGATTTATTTGCTTATTACTGGTGTGCATATAAAAACAGTCACAAGACAAGGCTGATTTTTTTCCCCCTTACCTGTTGCTACATGGAAGTCTTTGGCCTAGAAAATGTTTGTAGCCATCTGTAAAGCGATCTTATGCAAGCACCGTGCTGAGGCCAAAGGCTCCAGCTGGGTCTGGTTCTCCAACCATGTCTTTATCTCAGCTCTGCAGGACTGCCAGGCTGCTCCTGCCTTCTTGCAGGATCACAAAGCTCAGTCTCGGCTGGAGGATGAATTCATCTACCTTGAGAGCTTGCTGCCAAACTCTGAGCGGACTACTTTAAACCTATTTAAACCTATTTAAGGTAGCCCTGCCCTGAGCAGTGCTGCGCTTGCTTCAGTGTCCATTTACAAAATCCCAAGTGTTGACGAGATGCCCTCATTTTCATGCAGGACAGCTGAACTATTGTGCTGCACTACTGCCTCAGCTGCAGCTAAAAAATACAAGTGTAGTTGCAGCTACAATTATAAACAGTGTAAAATTTTCAACATTCCCTTTTCCTTCAGAGTTTCCTTCAGAGTTGGGGAGAAAAGAAAGGAGAGCTGGAAAATGTTGGTTCATCAAACCCAAACATTTTTGAGAGCGCTCACCCACTCAAATGTTCTTCACATGCCAGTGAAAGATTCAGCTGGCTTATCTCAGGCATGCAGACACGCAAGAAGAATCCACTTAGGGCTATTACATACAAAGACACAACCTCTTGATCAGGAAGTTCCTCAGCTACAAGTCATTAGAGACTGGCAAAATATTAATACGCACTTG
This sequence comes from Crypturellus undulatus, assembly GCA_013389825.1. Classification (NCBI taxonomy): domain Eukaryota; kingdom Metazoa; phylum Chordata; class Aves; order Tinamiformes; family Tinamidae; genus Crypturellus; species Crypturellus undulatus. The sequence continues at coordinate 3,657 of VWPW01031786.1, read as the reverse complement.
CCCCATTCTTATGCTTCCCTAAATACCTACCATCGACCTTGGCTAGAGACAGGATGAAAGGCCAGATGGATCCTGGGACATGACTTGAAGGAAGTTGTTTTCATGTCTGTAAGTCACAAGGTGAAACACACATACCTCGAGGGACATGAAAGGTAACTAGAAAATAGTCTCTAAGCACAACAGTAGTGAGGTATAGCACAAAGGCAAGTGTTGATTCCCTTCCCAGGGGAAGGAGATACTAGCTAAAGCACCATAGAATCATAGAATACCTAAGGTTGGAAGGGACTTCTGCACATGCAGGGCCACTTAGAGCACGTGGCACAGGACTGTGTCCAAGTAGGTCTTGAAGATCTCCAGAGAAGGAGACTCCACAACCTCTCTGGGCAGCCTGTTCCAGGGCTCTGTCACCATCACTGTCAGGAAATTTTTCCTTAAGTTCCTGTGGAGCTTTTGATGCTTCAGTCTGTGGCCATTTCCTCCAGTTCTATCAGTGGCCACCACTGAAAAGAGGCCAGCCCCATCCTCCTCACTGCCTCCCTTGAGGTACTTGCACACACTGATCAGGTTCCCTCTCAGCCTTCTCTTCTCCAGGCTGAACAGGCCCAGCTCCCTCAGCCTCTCCTCACAGGGCAGATGTTCCAGGCCCCTGATCATCCTCATGGCCCTGCGCTGGACTCTCTCCAGCAGCTCCACATCCCTCTTGTACTGTGGGGCCCAGAACTGGACACAGTGCTCCAGATGTGGCCTCACCAGGGCTGAGTAGAGGGGCAGGATCAGCTCCCTCGACCTGCTGGAGATGCTCCTCTTAATGCACCCCAGGATCCCATTGGCCTTCTTGGCCACGAGGGCACACTGCTGCCTCATGGTCAACCTGTCGTCCACCATGACGCCCAGGTCCTTCTCTGCAGAGCTGCTCTCCAGCAGGTTGGTCCCCAGCCTGTGCTGGTGTCTGGGGTTATTCCTCCTCAGGTGCAGGACCGTGCACTTGGCCTTGTTCCATTTCATGAGTTTTTTCACCGCCCATGAAAGTACTACTATTTAGGATTTAGAGCCCTACTATTTAGGATGTCTGATTGGGTTGGTACCCACTGACGGTAACAAGACTGACATGAAACCACACTTCTTCCATCTGCACCCTGATTTCCAGGGTGCTTGGGTGTCCACTGTGTTTTGCTCTCTAAACAATACTTGGGCCAAACACTGAATTTACACATTTCACAGGCTGAGACTTAAAAGCAGAAATGAGCACTGTCCTTGAGAGGTAGACTCTGGAAGCTACACATTGAAATGCTAAGCCAGTACACCAGCTTGCTGCTTTTGAATAAAATCAATACATGTAATATTGACAGTTTCCAAGTATACAGTTCTATAGTTGCTGTCATAAGACAAAAATGTCAAGATCTAACTGCAGTGAAGGCTGGTTAAATTGCAGTCCTATGCTGTTTAAACACAACGTGGTCACACACCTGAGCAGTGGTTAAGCTTGCAATTGCTTTAATATAAATGAGCAAATGCAAGCTTTACGTTTTTAATATTTAGGTCAAAGGAAGAGCTAGTTTTCCAAACATTTTACTATGCAAAATACACAGGAATATTTCCATGATATTAGGTAATTCTGTATCAAAAATATTTGTAATTCTAAGTGGTTTGGTGATATTTGAGTAGAATGTAACTGTGAGAGACAATGTTAGCGCTGTATTGGGTTTATTGTTTCCTGCATGCTCTAAAGCAATCAAACAATTCTGCAAATGTTCTTCAAAGAATACATCTAGAATGTTACTTCATTAAGTATCTCCTTGGCATTCATTCTATTTTCCACTTTGAATTGCTGCATTTAGTTTTGAAATGACCTTTCATAGCAGTGAAATTTTATTTACTCTTTGATCCACTAGCACAGAGTTGAAAACAACAGTGAAAAGGGAAATAAAATGAGTGCTTTTAGGCTGTCTCATATTGTGGAACAACATGAAAAGGAAGTAAGTTCTATCACTGAAAGGATTACACTTCGCTTAATATTGCTGGCATCCCCTCCATCCTCCCACTAATGTCAGTGATCAATGTTACGTATGCATGCATGTTTGTCTTGTGGCCTTCTGTTAAATACTCCAGGACATATTTTGCCTTCAAATATTCTCTCACTTTATATAATACTTAAGGCCCAAATTTTGCGCTTTTTGCCTTTTTTCTTTCTGTAACTCAATATCCATTATAAATCCAGGGCCGGATTCACTTATTCCATGAATTATTCCTAAGCGAGTAGGGTTAAATGAGCTCCTATGAAAGATGCTCTAGAGAGGCAGTATATATTAGAGTCACAGTTCAGTCCTTACTTTTCTTTCTTCTAAAGTGGCAGGAAGATTCAGCAGCCCCTTTGCCAGCACAGTTTATTCCTTGCTCAACACTATGTTGGTATTACTAGAGCATTTAGAGGTCAGGGAAAAGACTTGGAGTTAATGGGAAGTAGACTGGTGGTCCATGGGCAGACTTTCCTCTTTTCCTCACTGTGACCTGCAGTTTATCTGACATCCTTGACATTTTCCTGCAGGGAAGTATAGGTGGACTTATAACTGAATGCACCGTGCTCGGTGTCACTGCCATGCAACGAGCATTCATTAATTTAAGGGTAACTAGGCTAAACTACAGAGAGTCCTGCGCTTGATATCCACAGAAAGTCCATGCAGTTTCACTCCTCTCTGACATGAATACTGAATATTGACAGATTTGAGCTTTGTCCTAGCTGTGAGGAAATGAGACAAAGTCTGAGCCTGCAGAGCAACAGAGCTCATATCAAACAACTGCCTCCTCTCGCACCCTTAGCCACAACCACTGTTTATAGCCATGACTAATCACATTGACTGCATTTACTTGACCTGCCCCTCATGGGAAGGGTCTACCATTTATTTTGTGTTAGGAGGAAGAGAGAACACCATATTCCACCATTGCCATCCTGCAGATTTGAGCACTGCTTTTTCCAAAAAAGTTAAAATACACAGAAGTAAATTTAGAGCCCTCAAAGCAATCTATATTAAAAGCAACAGTGAACATGTTTAGGTCATATATTGCGTGGTCGGTTTTGGATGTTCAAACATGCTTTATTTAAAATTACGTACTATAGTGTTGTTTTTAATTCTTCTATCACCACAGAGCCTTTTAATTCTTCTATCGCTATTATAGTACTACTGTGCTGCTCAGAGTCTTAGACTGTGCCCATCACCATAATACCCAGATTAAAACAGATCAAGATCAAAAGAGGAACCTTTTCACTAACAGTTGAATTTCCTGAGATGCATAGAAATGCACTAAAAAAATCTGGGAATTTAAAGGGTTTAATTAGGAGTCCAGACAAAGAGATATGTGTTTAAGCAATATTAGCTGTTCATTTTATTAGGAAAAGACATATTTTATTAGAGAAAGGCATATACATATATTGGAAGTTAAGTTGTACTGGTGGAAAAAGCATTCTGAACAGCTGACAGCATCTAACATGACTGAAGACTCTGTTACACACACATACACACACACAAGGCGCTAATCTCACAGCGCAGTTTTATAAGCTTTGTCTCAGCATGTGACAAATATTTTATCTCTAAAGGATCTACAAAATTTCTAAAAGGCTGAAGGCTGTTACTGTAAAATTAAGCTGAAGCAGAAATAAAA
>VWPW01031777.1:0-17741 GCA_013389825.1 Crypturellus undulatus | reverse complement strand
GGCGTCGGTACCGGAGCAGGACCGGGCCGGGAAGCGGGACCGGGGGCCGCGGTGGCGGGACCGGGGGCCGCGGTGTCGGTACCGGAGCGGGACCGGGGGCCGCGGGGTCGGTACCAGAGCGGGATGGGAACTGGGGCCAGGACGGGTACCGGGTACCGGGGGCCGCGGCCTCGCTCCCGGAGCGGGACCCGTCCCCGGGAGCCGCCGGGTCCCCCGGGGCCGCTCACGCCGCCGCCCGCCGCAGACATCAGCCTCAACTCGCCCAGCAAGGGGCTCCTCCCCGGCGCCATGGCCGACGCGCCCCTGCACGGCGGGGCGGCCGCGCCCGCCGGCCTCACGGCGGCCGAGGAGCAGGAGCTGCGCGCGGAGCTCAACAAGGTACCGGGCCCTTTCCCGCTTTCGCCTCATTTTTCCCTATGTTTTCCGCCCTCTTCCTTCGTCATGGAATCCCCGCACTCGCCCTTCCCAGAACGACCCTAAATTTAGGGAAATAAATGGGGAAATAAGCGGCTTTTTACGCTCTAAACTTAACTCGGGCTTTAGTTGAAGCGAGGGAACTCTTTATGTGAGCGGTATGCAAAAAAGCTGCTCGTTAGTAGGAAGTTGAAACCACAATCTGCTTAACATGTGCGATGATGATTATTATTATTATTTCCTGTTTTTTCTTTTAAATATTTTTAGGGAACTGTTTCTTTTCTTGCCTATGTACTGCTGAAATGCTTAGACTAGTAAAGTAATGCCCTAAAGTTAGGGCACATAGGTTTTTAAGTGTTTTAGTTCATTTATTTATTTTAAATTTCCATCCAAATTATAGTAGAGGATGGTTTCAGTTCTTCTCTGGTTCTTGATGATGTCAGATGAAGAAAATTACAGAAGCAACTGAAACTAGTTGTGTCTTGGAATACCTTCAGGGTACTGAAAATGTTGTCTCTTGGGAGACAGGGTTTATTTCCACTTTATGTGACTGCAGCTCACTGAGACCTGTATGATCCTCCACAAGAGAGAGAAAAAAATGTTTTAGTAATTGCAGAGGAAAGTGATTATACAATATAAAGCTTAGTTAATAAGAAGTATTAGTTAATAAGAAGTACCTAATTGAAAATCTGCTGTTACTGTAGAAATTGCAATGCTAGGAATGAGTCTTGCTGAGTCTCCTTAGTGTTAAGTGGCCAATTCAGCAGCTTTTGGGGTGTTTTCCTGGTGGCAGCCTGATGTACAAGTGTCCCACCCCAGCGCCACTCACAGTTGAACCATTCGGTGCATCTAGAGTTTCCCTCAGCTCCCTCATACCGAGGTTAATGAAACCTTTCAAGGTTCCAGGGGGAGGGTTTCATGTAACTTCCAGAATTTCATCCAGCTGTGATATTAAGATATGCCTATGCCTCTCTCCAAGGTCGAAGAAGAAATCGGTACCCTCAGACAAGTTCTGGCTGCTAAAGAGAGGCACTGTGGAGAGCTGAAGAGGAAACTAGGTTTGACTCCCTTGGATGGGTTAAAACAAAACCTGTCAAAAAGCTGGCACGATGTCCAAGTCTCCAATGCGTAAGTGTTGTTTGTGCCTCAAGTTGTGCTTTTAAATGTAACGCTATAGAAATTATTTCCCAGCATTGTGATCCAGGGCTGTGCCAAGTGGCTTTTGCTGCGGTGAGTAAATAGAGAACAAATAATTGTGGTTGTTTCATGGGCTCCGTGTCAGTGTCCTTACGTCAGTGAGAGCAGAACTCCCGTGTCTGTAATCTTGATGAACAGCTGCTGAATGCTCTTTATGAGGAGGTTAGATCTAGGTCACGCCTGAACAGAAATGAGCAGAGCTGTTCTGGTAGTTCTGCAGTCGCTACTACTCCATTCTGAGCTCAGGCTTAGGGAGAAGCAAAAAGTGCTCAAGTCCTACTACATAATATTAGTTTGGGGATGTTTCCTAGGATGCATAGCTTGATTTTAAAAACCTGCACTTCTGGGGCAAAAATATTTGTGTTAGGAATGCAGTATACAAGCATCNTTGATGAACAGCTGCTGAATGCTCTTTATGAGGAGGTTAGATCTAGGTCACGCCTGAACAGAAATGAGCAGAGCTGTTCTGGTAGTTCTGCAGTCGCTACTACTCCATTCTGAGCTCAGGCTTAGGGAGAAGCAAAAAGTGCTCAAGTCCTACTACATAATATTAGTTTGGGGATGTTTCCTAGGATGCAAAGCTTGATTTTAAAAACCTGCACTTCCTGGGGAAAAAAAATATACAATATTTGTGTTAGGAGTGCAGTACACAAGCATCTTGGCTCTGAGAAAATTGGAAATTAGACAGTAGGAGAGTCAAATAGGTAAGTTTAATGCCGTGTTTGTGCCCAAGTGTGAGGCTGTCCATATCCACAGATTTGTTCGGTCTGAACAGTCTTGTGCTGTTCAGCAGTTCATCAATGCTACTACAGGGCAGATCTGTGTGCTCTCCATCTCACTGTTTGTTCTTTCTTTTCCTCATCTCTCTTCCCCCTCCTTGTCCAATTTCTGTTACTCCTTTGTAACTTAAATCTGTCATTGTCTTCTAAGAATGAATATTAAAGAAGTTATATTCATTAATACTTTCTGTTTCTAGTTATGTGAAAACATCTGAGAAACTTGGAGAGTGGAATGAGAAAGTGACACAATCTGACCTGTGAGTGCCTTGGGCTCCCCAGCAACACCTTCTTGCTCCTTCTCCAGTTTGTGCTGCTGCTTGTTCTTTCAGGCATCGGGGGTGATTTGGAGCTGGAGGCATGGTGAAGCTGGAGTCAGGACTGTTACTGCATGCCTGATTCCAGCTCTAAACATCCCTCTGTTGTGGAGGAGATGAACAAAAGCTACTGCTCTCATCTCTCTCGTAGACTTCCCACTGCAGAAGAAAAATTCCAATCAGTTACCAGACCACACTTAATATGTTTAAAAAACAAAAAACAGCTGTAATTTCTTTTTTAGCTGTTCTTTGTTTGGCTAGTCTGTTATCAGATGTCTTATCACTGGACCTCAATCTCTGTACTATGAAACTGCTTTTCTTTTCCTCATTAGATGTGGTAGCAATCAGCTTGGTTATGGGTTTTCTGTATGGCCATGAGGGGAGAGAAGGTTTTTGAAGGCGTTCAACTGTAGCTGAAAACATGGGATGTGCAAATACGTGACAGTTTCCCCCTGGGGCTGTTGGATTGATAAAAGTGATCCTTTTGGACAGCACTGAATTTTAGTCTTCGCAGTATACACAAGCAGGTGCCAAATGTGGGCAGCGAATGCCTGACTGCTCTTGCTAGAACACATTCTTTAGTTGTGTTATCCCTCAGTTCATATTAGACGTGCATTGTTTTGATCTGTATATTAAAATGTCAGGGAGATCTTGAATCCCTTCTGAATTGAGGATTCTCTCCCTTCAGCATTCTGTGTTCAAGGAGTTGCTAATTTAGCTGAAAGCGGATGTGGGTTGGAAGGTTTTACTTTACTAGGCAAAATAACTAGCTCTGGCTTAATGAGGGATATTAACACTTCCTGAGTGACAGGAACTGCCTGACATGCATCGTCCCCTCTGGCTGCCTCTGTGTGTCCAGGTCATGCTGCGCTGATGCAGATTTGGATGTGACAGTTTTTAATGTTGTGCTCAGCTCGCTGCTCTGTGCTTTTTAGTACATAGCTACCCTGCAGTGTATAGGGAAGGAATAGGTGATAAAAAGTCTTTTGTGTGAAAAATCCTGGTCCCTTCTAAACGGCAGGTCTAGTTCGCTTTTGCTCAGTGTTTGAACGTGCTTAAATAGGGAAGAAACCAGGGCTTGGGTGTCTTCCTGCCTCTCAAACAACAACTCTTTTCCCTCTGACCTTGGGGGGGAAAATTGGTCATTGAAATAAAACTTACAATACCTTAAGTATAAAGATGCACTAATAATGTGAAAAGTGTCAAAAGAAGCATCTGTCATGAATCTTGGCACTGTATCTAACCTCCATTGTGTTTGTAGATATCTTTCAGCCAGCAGCACACTGGAGGACTGGAATGAAAAATTAACTCAATCCGAAGCGTGAGTGTCTTAACCTTCAGCGTTAACAAATGCTTTCATGACAGCCTGCTGCCTCTAACAATCTCTGCCCTTGCTCACAGTTCTCTGCTTTGTCTAGTCCTATCTGAACTTTTTTCAAGCCTTCACTATTTTTTTTGACTTGATAAGAGTATCCTTTGTGAGAAGCAGCCTTTTCTCAGGTCAGTATTTGAATGATTTCACTGTGGTCCAAGTGACATCCTCTTCAAACGGCTGCCTGCTCTCACAGGGCACCTGGAAGGAGCCACTGGGTACCTGACACTTGTGTGCCCTGTTTTATAACATCAACTGACAAGTTGCAGACCAGACTGGCCTTTTCTTGCAACCCCTCAACATGTAACCAAGTTTCTCTGTGGGGAGTGGGAACTCTTTCCCCTCCTTTAGGATATTTTGAGCACAATAGGACTTTAGTGTCCAAGGCAGCTGTTCTGTCACACCAGAACCCCAAATGGACTTGAACAGCTTAGACCTTACAGCTGTTACACTACTACTTTTTTATGTATACAGTCTTAGTTGTGTTTTTACTAAATGCGTGGAATTAAATTCTCATCTAGAAAGATGTGATGAAAGTTGGCGTTTGTCCTCGCAGCATCTCTCCCAAAGTGTATAGAGGAACCCTCAGCAGCAGTGCAGTGGGAGCAACTAGGTAGTGTTTTTATTTCCTAAATTCATTTAAACCATTGTGTGTGTAGGGCTTTGATAAGCCAAGTTTTCCACTTTGTAGCGGATATGAAATTCAGTCTTCTAACTTCAGTGTGCAAGAAGCAGCCCAGAGCTGGCTTGCCGTTGGCAGTGTGCTTCTGTGGAAGGCCCTCTTCATAACGGCGATGGAAGGTGGCCACAGATAGGAAGCAGGAGTATCAGAAAAACTTTCAAATAAGCAAGTTCTGCCTTCCAAGTTCATAGGAAGTTTCCTGGATTAAAAAAGATGTTAAGTGTTGCTACTCGCTAAGCAGCAAATGACTTTTATTTTTGCAGACTGTATACATGATTCTGGCACTATTTAATCATAGCTCCTCCTTGGGTGTGCCTGCTATAGTAGACAACTTTGTCATATCTGTTTTTTTAATGATAAGTGCGGGGAGAAGATGGTAGCAGTGTGCTTCTGTAGTGTGCTGAACGCCTCAGTAGTTGTCACGCTAGCTTTCCTGCTTGCTTTGGCACTGGACAGTGGCAAGTCACACTAACAAGGTAGATGCCAATTAAAATGAAGAGAGGAGGGTAACAAAAGTAAGATTCGAGCAGTAGTTTGGAAAACAGCTACCACTTTCCTGATCTAAAACTCAGTAAATACTAGGGATAAATACGAGGGAGGCAAGAGAGGGAAGGAGTGGTCAGAGGTGGTGGTAGTTAAGTTGCACTGAAGTCTGGTGTACCTGGCTGTCCCAAATGCACCTCCACGTGCCTGCCCATGCTGGCAGCTCTAGGTGAAACAGCTTCCCTCCTCGACTCTGCCTCCTGCATCGCACTGCTGAGGTGTGCATGTGTGTGTGGAGAGGAGCTGTGACTGCAGAACCACATTAGGGATCTGAACTGGCAGCTGCTTGCTTTTTTTTTTTTTTTTTTTTTTTTTTTCTCCCTTCCTTCCAAGCATATTTCATCTGGATCATTTCCTCCATCTACATCACTGTCAGCACAAACAGCTGTATTGACATTACAAAGGAGTATACTTGGGCAGAAGGAACAACACTTGAGTGCTAGGTTGTCTTCAGTTGACTTAAAATAGTGCTGTCAAGTGTGAAATAACAGTTGGGAAGCTTCTCCCACCTTTATCTGCTGAAACTAGGCCTAACACCCAAGCGTGCTGTGTGTGCAGTGTGACACTGTCATTTGATTCTGTAAACTGTTCCTCTTATCACTGCTTTAGTACACGGTGCTGATCAAGGAGAGTTGAATGCCAAGCTGTTTTTCCTTGGCTATAGTCAGCGCAAGGTATTTTAATGGGCATAAGGTCTTAGGGTTTAAAATTATCTAGCAGGAACAGCTATCCCATGGTAGTTTGCCAGCCTGTGCCAGAGAGGAGCCCTCCTGCTAAATGGGAGGGATAGAAATTCCAAAGAAGCCCTGGGGTTCAAATGTGCTTACTGTGATAGGAGAGTTTGCGTACGAGCAAGCAGCATTCGTGCTGACTGCCTCACTCCTCAGCTGCCTCAAATGATGACTTCTCACTAAACATCTTGCTGTGAAGAAGCAGTGTTGAGTTTCCGCTATCTGAATGTAGCCTGATGGATTCTGCTGGAGTCACTGGATTAGTTTGGGAAGCACCTGGGTTATAGGAAGGAAGAGACCTCCTTCAGCAGCAGGAGATATGGTAGTAAAGCTCATGCATTTTTGCCCTGTTCAGCACAGGTCTCGCACACATTCATGATTTGGAAACACTTGATCAGGGTCTAAAAAATGACAACAACAACAAAAACCACAAGCAATGTGTTATTAGTAGACTTGCCCAAATCCGGTTCAGGTGCTGTCTCCTGCACTCATGCCTGGAGAGGATGAGACATAAAGAATTCAGTCAGCTGTAGACGTGTGGCTTCCGGAGTTGAGAGGTGNCAAATCCGGTTCAGGTGCTGTCTCCTGCACTCATGCCTGGAGAGGATGAGACATAAAGAATTCAGTTGGCTGTAGATGTGTGGCTTCTGGCTTCCGGAGGTGAGAGGTGAAAGTTAGGTCATTTTCAGATGTCCTTCTCTTAAATATTCTAATAGGATGGGCAAATGCTAATGGTAGGCAAAACCAAACAAAACACAAGTCTAATTGTTTGTAGTAAGAATTTGGCTTAAGTTGCTGGACTTGTTTTCCTCTTTGAATCTTTTATAATTTGAAGAATGCAATAAGTCTAGATATTAAACACAAAAGTGTAGAATAGCTAAAAGGGGATGAGTTGGTGAAAAAGGCTCAAAGATTCTTAGTTCCTAAGACTGTCTTACTTGGAGGAAACCAAGGTTCTCAAGTCCACCTTACCTACTTTGTGTATAAACTCCTCAAATGTAGCCAGCTGGCAAGCACATGCTGTCAGACTTAACTGTGGTTAATGGTAACTGATGGGAAATTCCCTACCAATTCAATCCTAAACTGCAGTTGTGGAGGTAATGCTCACTTCTGCATTTCTTTTCTAGACAGTAAAGTCAGCCTTGCCTCTTTCCTCCATTTCTTAACGCTATAGTCAATGTTATAACTTCAGGAATAGGTTCTTTTGACTTGCTTTCCCAAGGCCATTATAGAAAAAATGGAGGATGATGCAGTGATGTGTTATTTCCATGTGGAAAACTGGGATTCTTTTATCCACATGTGAGATTTACATGTAAAGCTAAAATGGTAAAATAATCTAACGTGAGTGTATGGAAAGGTTAAGCCTATACTCGCTGCCTTCTTAAAACTTGGTCTCTGAGTATATGCAAGATTGGAATGGGCTCTCTTAGCAAAGTCAGTGCAGCTCACTAACGTAGCTTCTCTCCTTTAACGTGGGTTCCTTGCTCAAAATGATGGGGTGCTTTCAGATACTATGTGTGAATTCAACTTAATGTTTTTCTTCCACTTAGTTATAAGAAGACCCAGGAAACCCTGTCCCAGGCAGGACAGAAGACTTCAGCAGCCCTTTCCAATGTAGGTTCTGTTATCAGCAGGAAACTTGGCGACATGAGGTAAGATTCCTGTTTTGTGCTCTAGTGCTTTGATTTATGATTTAAACGGTTTTGAGACGGTAGACTGCAGCTAGGCTGCTTCCATTCTTTTCTGCCTGGTTGGCAGCACTTTCCTATTCATGGACCACCACCTTCCATGTGGTTCTGTACATCAGATTTTAGGACACGTTAAATGCTCCTAAAAAAACTCCTCAGCTCTGGTTGAGGTTCCTTCCCTATGAGTTTCTCAGTCATACAAAGCTTAATGGTAGAGCTTGGTAATTTACCTCATTCGGGAGTTTAAGCTGAAGACTGTTTCCACATTAATAGTGGTGTCAAAAGCTTTCATGCAAAATACTCCCCACACTTTTTTTCTTAGAATTGAGAGCTAATTCTTAACATACAAAGTGTCTATCTTATTAAGGAAGCATTCTCGGAGCTTGTATGTAACGTGATGTGCCCAATCCTGGATTGAACAGGCAGTTGTCATTCCTTGTAGGGACTTTCCCCTTCCACTGTGGCTGGGAGTATCGAAGTGGTAAGAATTTGTTGGTCTCTGATCACATAGTACTGAAACTCTAAATCTGTCCTCTGTCAGGGAGTTACTGGTTCCTGGAGTGCAAATATTGCTGAATGTTTCTGTTAGCTTGCTTTCTTGGAATTTAGGAGCCAGACAGTTCTCTGATAGCCTTTTCTGTACTCAAAATTTACTTTTTCTTTCCTGAAAATCGCTTTCTCCTCTGAATGAAGAGATTTACATATAAACACTTGAGTCAGTGATGAATAGACACTAAAAACATGTGCTCATAATACATTTTCCTAAGCTGATAATGTATATATGTAAAAATATATTTGGTGACTGCCTTCTGCAGCCTGCTTGGGCTGTTGTAGCCAGGGCATGAGAACTGACCTTTTTGGGCTGAACAAGGAATTCGTGGATTGGTCTTGCTGCCAGGAGCAGCTGCTCTGCAGCCCTGGTCCTGCCTGTGCTCGTGGGGCTGCTGGGATGCAGATGGCTGGGCAGCTGTATGAATGTCCCAGGAGAGGGGACAGAGGGGATGCGTGGCCAAGGGAGGAGCAGAACTGCCACTCTTGGTGACAGAGCTGGCCTGGCTGATAACACACAGATGGGGGCTCTGCAGCAGGAGCCTCATCGCTCACACCCATATTCCGTTCTACAACTAATACCTTAAGGGATATAATAGACAGAAGCTGCCTCTGTTTACTTATTGATACCTGGGGTGGTTCCAAAGTTATTTCAGTGGGATTTGCTTTGTATATGTGGCCCTGTGGGGGAACACAATAATGGTTTTTAAGAAGCCTTTCAGTTTCTCTGGTATATAATCTTCTGTCTTCTCTGTTGTATTCAAGCCTTGATATTTCTGATTCTGAATGAATTAACTTCTGAGCATAAACTTGCACAGGAACTGTTCTGTTTTCTACTGCCGCCAAGTGAAACTGTAACTGGTGTTTTGATATGTGATCAGAGATTACAGGAGTGAAGTCTGTTTTATTGTTGTGATCACTTCTCTGGATGGATGGGGATGATATCTGTTCTTGGAGAATCTCCGTTCTGGGCCCATGGCCTCCACTAATCTGTGGTGTTACTGTACTTTTTCCTCTTGCACTACAAATTCACTTGTAAAGAAGGTTTATTTTCCAACACTGGAAGTGTTGAGATAACAGAAAGGATTTCCTTGTTTAGTCAGCTTTCACCGGTTGATAAATGCAAGGAAGGGATGCTGAAGGGGACAAACACCTCAGTTTTTCATTCACAGGGTGTGGTTATAATTCCATTAAAACTGCCCTGCCAGAAATGCTGCGAAATGAAAGTAAATTATCCTTGGGTTAAATTAAGAGTGCTTTATTTTGGTCAGAGCACTCAAATGTTATAGCTGCTGGTTGTGAGGAGAAATTGTGATGCTTGATTACTGTGCTCAGTGTGTTAAAACTGTTGCTCTATTAGATTGCCATGGCAGGGGGAAATGCATCTTAATGTATTGATTTTTCTTAAGTTTTTGCCAGTTCAGTCCTTTCTGTTATCTCCATCTGCAGTTAAAAGAAATGGTCTTTTTAGACATTATTACTGCATTTTACTAACTTCACTAACCTGCAAGTTGCAAGTGTGTTCTTTTGATCTGCCGGCAGCTTGCTTCATGGTGTTGTGCCCCCAATACCTTTCATTTGCTACTGTACGTAATACTACAAGCAAGCTCATTATAAAATATTGAGTCCCAAAGCTGGCTGCTGTTTCATAAATTTATGTAGACATTAAATCTTCATGAAAAGAAGAAACAGGTAGCTCTTAATTCCAGGTCAGGAATCTGAGCAAACTTGCTTGTAGAATTACCTAGAGTCGCATGGTGCATGGGCATGTGCTATTTGGGCTCCTTCCCTTCAAGTGAGAGCAAGGAGAAGGTTGATTTCTAGCATGCAAAGACAGCAGAAAAACTCTGTCCAGCCAAAGAGCTGATGGCAGTAGCTGGGGAAATGAAATCAGTGTTTAACATCTTTGCCCTAGCTGTAAGGAAGGGCCCTTGTGCTCTTTGCCAAGTACTTCATGTCCAGCTTGCCGTGACTGCTTCCTCCTGTGGAAACAAAAATGATCTTGAAGTGGGAAAAAAACCACTGCTGCTTCCAGTAGAGAAGGTTCTTTTAGACTATCGTGACAATTTTCTTATTAGTTGAGTAGAAAACTGTGGTCTGTTATTTCAGACTACTGAGAACTACTGTATTTCAAAATCAGGCATGGGAATGTGGTAGCTTCCTTTTGGCCTTGAAAGCTAAAAATGGTCAGTCAGCACTTGGGCTGTGGGATAAGCATCACACCTTCCATTCATGTGTTCTTACCTCTCGAATGCCAAGACCTTTTCTTTGTTGTTGTATTTTTAAATTAAGATCTGCAGACATCCATTTGGTTCTTGGTGGGGAGGTTCTCAAACAGCAGACTTAACGAGGCTGTCTTTAAACGACAGCTTATGGGTTTTTTTTTGTTTGATTTTTCTAAGGAATATAGGGAGGCAGACAAGATGCCTCATCTGGCTAATTTGGTAAATGATAAAACTGAAGTTTAGGAAAAAAAGTGCTTTAAAGCTTCACATGAAAGCAGTAGCCCTGGAGGATGAGTAGGATTTTCCTTTTCCCTCTCCACCTCAATTCAGCATCCGTGTTCTAACTTAATGTAAATTCTGTTCTTGTCCTCTCGGAAACCTCTTATCTGGGGTTGGTTGAGATAATGAAAATCTTGAGGCTTCCTCCTGGGTAGTTGACTCTGTTGTCTCATGAGCATGTCCTTGCTTAGCAGTCCTGCATCTCGGGTTCAGATCTGTACACGTGTCTGACTGTTGCTTTTCTTTTCTCCCTTTGCTGTCGTGGCTTTCCTCAGGGCTCACCCCTTCTCGCATTCTTTTAGGTAAGATTCTCTTGGAGGAAAAAAAGGGCATGTGTTGCCCTGCAGACATTAAAGGGGAGGCTCACTGTGTAAAGCTTGCCAGTGCTTCCGAAATGGAATGAGAAACCTAGCGCAAACCTGTATTTATTCCCTTATTTGTTATTTTATGTTGTGGCTGCAACTTGCAGTGCAGGTTGAGAATATGGCACAACAGGTATAAAGCCTCCAGCTTCCTTAATTCTGGTGTAATGGGATCATGAGCAGTTTACAGCAATTTGGCCAATTTGAAAGCTTATGGTTCAGCATGATTTTCATTAGCCCTCGGTGCACGTTTTTATACTGTTCTGTCAGCCCAAGTTTGGGGAAAGAAAACTGTAAGGAAACCTTTACCAGGAGCTGGATTATGCGAGTAACTTGATGCAGTAAAGGCAGTTGTGCCTATTTTTTGTTTCCTGAGGTGCCCCATCATCACCCCTCAGGCCTTCGAGCATAGATCAGGTGTCTCCTGCATCTTGAGCATAGCTTAAAAGCCCTTTTCTAAATATTGTATTATGGGAGATTTGCTTCCTTCTACTGGCAGAAGCAAATCTATCCACCAAGCTTTAAGAAATGGTTTAAAAGACGCTGTGTGTTCATCTGCTGCTTGTTTTGCTCTTTAATACTCATGCTAACAGTCCTATAACTGCAGAACTAGTTCTGGGCTGCAGGTTGTGCAAACAAGGGACGAGAGGGACAGCACTTCTGCTTCACCTGTCCACAGCAGCAGGCGCTCGGAAGCGGGGAATAAGCTGCTTTTGTGCTTTCTATGCTAAAAAATGTTGTCTTTTTCCTCCTTGTTCTGAATGCTTCCAAGCAGCAGCTACTCCATCCGCCACTCGATAAGTATGCCAGCGATGAGGTAACGTAGCTTGTGCTGTGTCTGAGGGGTAGCGGGGTGCGTAGCTGCCCCTGTCCCCTTGGGGTGTCTGGGGTTCTCATTTGCAGCTCACTTCAGCTGAAGCTACTTAGATTATGGGGTAACTGTGTCCTGCAGCTTGAGTAATTCAAGGCTTTAATTAGTTACTCGGTCTGTTTTTATGGTTATTAGCACCTGTGTTGCAACTGTACTAAAGTCTACCTGCAATTTGTGGCTTTTGGAGGTACCCGGGGGGAGTGCAGTGCTCTGGCTGTGCAGAACAGCCACTGCTAACGCTGAGATGAATCCGAACTTAGATTTTTAGTCTCCAGCCTAGAAGCTAGGAGCCCTTCTCGGGGTGCTTCATGGTGCGCTGGGTGATGTCCACGGAGAAGAAACCATGGCCAGAACTGGGCCAGGCTCGCAGAAACCCCCTCTGCTCATCCCTATCTCAGATTGAGAGAGGTTATTTTATGAGCACAGATATAAAGTGGTTCTCCCCAAAGGAACTGGGCTCAGGCCAGTCATCTCCCAGCCCCGGCACTTAATAACTGCCTGCTCTGAAAGCTGCCCTGGAAGGGTTCCCAAGTGGAGGAGCTTCTCAGACAAGCACACGACTGACTGTTCTGTCTCTGTTAGAAATATGAAATTATCTGCTTATTTTACTGTGCTGACGTTTTAGGAGTATTTCCTGATGCAAACGATCACTTCTATGCCATTAAAACACACAGGTTCATGCATGTAGCCCTTCCTGCTAGCAGGATGTAATATGGGTAACTGAAGCCTGTAAGTCCTTTTCAGCTTTTTCTCTACATTATTTAAGAAAGTTTGCTTTTAGCTGGAAACCTTGTAAAACTAAGGTTTAGTTTCTTTTCTACTTATGCACTGGCTCCCTAGTGAATTGGGTTTTTTTTTCTCCCAAGTTCTCAGCTTGAACGATTAAATTGAAATATTCAGAACACCGTGGTATAAATGTGTGTCTTTTCAGAGCTTGTTTTTGCCTGGTGTGTGAGGGATTCTTGCTACTACGTATCTGAGTGAGGAGCTGAACCTGTTCTGGGTGCCGCTGTCCTTGCACAGGGAGGGCCTGATAGCCTGGTCACAGCATGTGGCATGTTTTAGTTAAGAACTAACTTGTCTTGTTTTTGTTTTGCCCTCCTTCAAGGAATTCCGCAACCTTCAAGTCGTTTGAAGATAGAGTTGGGACCATAAAGGTAAATGTCTGCTCTGTCTCATAAACACAGCATGAAATTCCAAGCAGAAACTCAATTTCTGCAGTGTTTTTCTTGCAGACTAGCATTCATGCTAAAGGCCTCTCAGATATGTGAAGTCTTTGCCACAGGAGGTGACCTTGACAAAGGGGGATTGGCTTGGCATTCTCAGGGCTGGTTTCTTGTTCTCCTAACGCTCTTCTCTCGTTTCAGAACAGAGTGGTGGGCAGCAGGGAAAACAGCACTGACGGCCTCCACTCCCCGCCGGGCGCCGGAGAGAAACCTCCCCAGGACAACGCTCCTTTCTAGACCTGCCGCGTGGCTTTGCACGACCGCAAGAGCGAGCCCCCTTCCTCCCAGACCTTCACCACAGCAGCAGCAACATGCGAGTCCAAGAAGGGGCTGAGAGCCAGTTTGGAGAGATCCATAATCCATTCATAGACATTGCTACTGGATCCGAGTCAACGAGAATGCAAAGTTTTGTACACAAATATTTTACACTAAAGTTTGTAGATTAAATGTATCACTGTGCTGTCCTCTTGGGAGAGCACTTAAAATGGAGTTTCCTCGAGGTAGCTCAGAAATACTGTATATTGGTATAGAAAAAAAAAATTGTCTGTTACAACTTTGAACAGGAAAAAATGTCCCTGTGAGCAGGGAAAGGAGGAGAACAGTTAAAGTGCATGAGGATCTTAGCTTCTAGCTGTGCTCTATTCAGAGCACGCCACACAGTTACCCTGTGATCTCCGAGGCTTCTCCCGTTACTGTTTCCTCCTGCTCTCTCAGTAGGGGTAAATGGGGTAAATGTTCTTTTTTCTGGGCTCCCAAAAGGGAAACTTCACTTAGCAGCTGCCTCGTTGTTACACTAATGCTCTAGCTTTAAGAAAACTAAAATCTTTATTTTTAAATGCAATGAACTTTAAGAAAAAAAAAACTTAAAAAAAAAAAAAAAAGCTTTGGCATCACATAGGGAAATGTTCCCCTGGACTCTGAACGCAAGCCTTACATCACTTTACGCTTTACTTGTTTATAAGTTTTTCTCTCTATAGAGGACTGTGAGGGTTATAAAGCTGGATATTGAGCACTGGAGTTCTGCATCGTACGTAGTAGCAGCATGCTTCTAAGCCAGTTCTTGTGTTAATTCTCAGTGGTGCACTCTGTTGCTTGAGTGTATGAAACTTGCTTCTCCCTTCTCAGTTGATGCCTTCATTCCTGGAGGAAGAATTTCCCAAGGCTGCTAGCAAGAGGCCCAGGTTAGGGACGGACAAAGCTGTTTCTAGCAACACGGACGCTGCCTTGGAGGGACTTTGCTGTGTGGGACCCTCAGTCTGGTACATCTGACTGTAAATATCCTCTGAGCTGAGAGCCCCAGCTGCAGTCTTAGAGCTGTGGGGTGGAACTCAACCAGTTCCCCAAGTGGCTCTTGCAGTGTCCAGCCTCACTGCTCAGGACCTGTGCAACCAAGTTTTCCTATAGAAGCCTGATCTTATTCTAGGCGAGGTGCCTCCACATCAGAAATACCTGGAGTGAGCAATTCTGTGCCTTAGAGGCGAAACGGGACTTACTCAGGTCTTTAGGCTTGTTTCTGTACATATCCGAGTAGTGTTAGTGGCCCTCGCCCCGGTCGGGCTGCCCCTTCTCTACAGAAGCAAGTTTTGGCCCTGGTGTCTTCTAATTAATTTCATTTCCCTTTGGTCCCCTCCTTTCCCAAGTCTGGGCACAGACGGAGTCCTCGAGGGCAGCTGTGCCGGGTACCAGGTGGGATGCAGTGTCACCCATGGGGTTTCCTTGTGTGCGACTAAAACCAGCGTCCGTGCGAGGAGCAGTGTCAGCGACGTGGGTACTGCTGGAGCTTAGGTATCGAACTGCTTCTCCTTGCAGATAAATACAGAGGAAAAGTATCAATAAAGCATTCCTTTGGGAGAAATGGGAGCAGCTGCATTTGTCTCCTTTGATTTAACAGCACTGAAATCTCTCTGTCGCTGCTTGAATGCAGTGGGCAAATGCCAGCAAGCGGTGGGAAGCTGAGGTAGGAAATGCCCCTCTCTGACTTGTTGCTTTGTTGGATCTCTGGAATTTTTGTTTTCATAATGCATTAAATAGTGTTTCCAGTCTGGTATTTCCTGTTTGAGTAGTAAAACACCACCTGCTTCTGACACGTGTGCTCTGTGCTCACTAAAATGGGGGGCATTGCAGCAAGGTGATGCTTTTCCCTCCAGCATCGCTGCTGCGGGTCCCTGCGCTTCCTCAGCCCGTTTTTCTGGTTTACAGCGTGGGGCTGTGGTGGTGCAGGGGCCTTGGCAGCTGGAGCTGAAGCTTGAGAAACTCTGAATGTGAAAAAGCAGCAGCTGTGGGGCTGGCGCAGAGTTACAGGTGCTGCCCAGGGGCTTGGATGCTGCGAGGCCGTCGCTACCGATTGAAACAGCGCTGCAAAAGGGAAGGGGCGAGTGTGCGCCTTGAGGGACATCTGCTCCATTATATGTATGTATGTATTTATATATATATATATATTTTTTGGCTTGATGACTCCCCTGAGTAAAACTGCATCTCTGCAAGTGGTTTAAGAGCCAGGATTCACCGTAACAGCTGCTGCTCTGTAGATGAGGGATGCTAGAGCTGGCACGGAGAGCTCCAAGGGTAGAAAGACACTTTCCTTCTCACTAGTCTCTTCTGTGAAGGGAAAACCCAGGGTCAGAAGCGCTGGCAGCCTCCTCGGCAGCTCTGGAACACGCACCCGCTCTGCTTACGCAGGGAACAGGGTTCGGTGGCAACGTTTCACTTCTGATTCCTGCTGCAGCCAAGTGCCAGGGATGGGGTTGGCCAAGGGGAAGTTCCCGGGGGCTTCCTGACATTTGTGCCCTGCTTTGGAGGAAGAGAGAGGAGGCCGGGCGGGAGCAGGATGACTCAGTCCTGTGTCCCTGGGGGTTTCCTCCACCTCAACGTGCAAATTCACCCCGGGCAGCGTGATGGGCTCAGGGGCTGCATCCTTCACTGCCCAACGTGGAAGGAGAGGCTGGAGATTGGCCTGTGCAGGGCACCCAAATCACCCGCAGAGAAACTTCCCTGGTGCGAAGGGAGAGGGCGGACGAGCTCTAGGGACAGGGAAATTAAAAAACAACTGATTGGAAAGACATAAAAAGCAGTGTTTTTGCCTTGCTAGTAGGAGTTATCTTTCTATTTATTTATTTATTGGTAAGGGATTTGCTGTTTACGCTTGCAACAGGAGTTGCACAACCCCTGAGATGATGGGAGAGCAGCCCTGCTCCTTCCTGGGAGATCAGCCCATCCCTGCGCCACGGACAGCAGCTCCCGGCCTTTTCCCGGCTGGACACTGGGGTCTCTGGCTGGGTCCTGCATGGGGCTGGGGTGAATCCAGCCTCTCCCCCGTGTTGCAGCCTGGGGATCCAGGTGCAATATCCGTGCGGGAGCATCAGCACCGCTGCCCACGGAGCAGGGCCGGGAGCTGCAGCAGGAGCCAGGCCGGGGCAGCGCCGGGGGTGACGCGTCGCTCCGGCAGCGCCGGCTTCGTCATCCCCCGCTGCTCCGGAGCGTGAGTCAGAGGCGGCAGCGGGAAAGGCCCCGGGAGCAGCGCGGAGCCGGATGCGCAGCCGGTGCCGGCAGCGCCCGCGGGCCTGGGGCTCCACCGCACGGAACACGCCAGCCCACGGGAAACGATAGCGTTCCCCTGGGAACGTCCTGACCCCCAGGAAATTCCAGCTACTGGGAAAACTGCCTGGACTCCAACCTTTTTTTGTTAAAAGAATAAGTAAAAGCAGTTCTCCTTTCGTTGTAGAGCTGTGGTTCTTCATTCAGCTTGCAGCCACACTGTGGTTGTCAGCGGCCCTGGGCCAGCGTGAGCCACTGGGGACAGTGGGACGAGGCTGCAGGCAGCACTGCCCCGGGGAAGGGGCTGCAAAACCTGATTTAAAGGAGAGCTGCACCAGCAGCGCAGCAACCCCCGGCTCCGTGGGCAAGACCCCTGGCACGCGCGACCACCCTATATCCCCTGCAGCCCCATAGATCCCCTTGCAACCCTGTAGATCCCACTGCAGCCCCATAAACCCCCCTGCAGCCCCATAGATCCCCTTGCAACCCTGTAGATCCCACTGCAGCCCCATAAACCCCCCTGCAGCCCCATAGATCCCAGTGAAACTCCACAGACCCCCCCTGCAGCCCCATAGGCGCCCCTGCAGCCCCCCTCCCTGCCGTTGGGGGGCGCTGCGGCCGCGCCGGGCCCCGCGGCGATCCCTCACGAGAAGCGGGCTACACTGCTCCTTTCACAGCTCCCTGGTGGTCTAGTGGTTAGGATTCGGCGCTCTCACCGCCGCGGCCCGGGTTCGATTCCCGGTCAGGGAAGTAGATTTTTTTTTTTAGTATTTTCTTTAGTATAATTTTAGTATTTTCCATTAACCCCCCGTTTTCTTACCGCTCCGACCGTTTCATTGCCGCTTTCCGGCGTTTTTCAGCGTCTCGCGGCTCCTCGCACGCGCAGCGCTGCCCCGCAGCCCCCGCTCCCTACGCGCATGCGCGCTGCCGTCCCCCCTTCCTCGGGCGCGCGCCCCGGGCGGGGTGGGGGGCGGG